>OZ007586.1:218977686-219577686 GCA_963931845.1 Maratus michaelseni | reverse complement strand
AAGGAAAAGCAATTCTCATAAGAAAAGTGTATAAATATAATAAAAAGTACACCAATGAAATGGATTTTATGTTCATAAAATACATAGTACACTTTTATTTTATTTATAAATCTATCCTGAAATAAAGAAAATCTTACTATATTTTAAGCGAGATAAAAAGATATCAAAACAGTGTCCAAAACAAACCTTTTCATCTGTTGATATGCTCCTGTTCCTACTCATCCAAAAGCCCTAGAAAAGTTTTGTGAGAAATGTATTTCATCATACACAGTAGACTCTCGTTAATGCGTCTCCTCTTAAGACGTACCTCCGGTTAATGAAGACAGTTTCCCTCTCCCATCAATTCCTATTTGCAATTTATGTTAAAAATTAGTGTTTCAAAAATAACTATGCCACCATATATATTTTATTTTTAAATATTTCTATTAATTATATATGAAACGGGAGGGGAGTAATTTAATACCTGCCAGATATCTCTAGAAGTTTTGAATAGGAGGGAGGGGGGTGAAATTTATGAGAGATATATTGATGTTTTTATCATGTGATTGGTAAAACAAGATCCTCTAATGAAGAAAATCATTTTTGCATCGCGTAAGCTATTCTAACACATTTTTCTAATTATGTCTATTGCAGAAAATGTTTTATAGTTAGTTGATAAAGTCAAAATTATCTGATCAATTAATGAGGTAAAAAAACAAATTGATTTAGCAAAGAATTCAAAATTCCATGAAATTCATTATTGTCACGCAGCAAAAACTTGTGAAAAGATAAATTGGTAAATTATCTTTAAAAAAAAAGGGGGGGGGGGCAGATTATTATTTTTTTTTTTTAGTTAAATTATGCAAGTAATGTAATTTATTTTCATATTTTATTTGTTTAAAGGAATTAAATATTTTATATTAACAATATTTTCAGCAATTTGCTTTTTAACTGCTTTACTAAATTAAAAAAAGGTATTTGTATCAAAATTTATTTATTTCAAAAACTGAATTAAATTAATTCAAAGCAATATTTTTGCCATTAGAATGCTTACATTGGTTAGTGTTAACAAAAATCGACCTCCCTTGCAATTAACTGGAGTTGACTGTAAATGAAAAACAAATCTGACTCAAACAAATTAGCTTATTATCTTCAAATAATTCTCTTTATTATGAGAAAAGATTACTCATCCAGCAAATTCGCAAAGATGAGGTGCCAACTTATCGGAGACAGATTATATACATAGGTGTAGCCAGTCATGGGAGTCATGGGATGGGGGGGGGGGGGGGCAGACACTAAACATTTAGGTAATACCAAAAAATTTTTGAATATAAACTACTAAAAAAGGAAAACAATATTTTCAATTGCCCTGGATACTCAAAACCCACACTTTAACTATTGGGTATAGCACAACTATATATGGCATTATGCATGCATATGAAGTGAATTGTGATTGAAGCTGCATTGAAATTTTATTGGTGATGGAAAGAATTTCTATTGCTATACAGCCAAAACAAAAAAAAAAGTACCCCATTTTACCCTCCCCCCCCCCCCTCAAAAAAAAATAATAAATTGACATTTGATTAAAAATTGTCTTCTTCCAATTTAAGGTTTTTTTAAAAAAAAAAAAAAAAAAAAAAAGGCTTATGCATTGTCTCTATTGTTAAATTGTGCCAAACCCGAACTTTTAGTAAATTTTATTCTAGGATGCCAAATGGGAAATCACTTGGTCAAGTGATTAAAAATTATAAAAATTAAAGTTTTAAACTAAATTAATTTGTAATTGATGCAAAGCAAATTGCATTGTGGGGTGTTTTTTCAGCGCAATTCGAAAATGGACAGAATAAGCTGCAATTTAGGATTAGCATATTTGAAGTTTTTAGAAATCTATTTCTGTTAAAAAATATATCATTTATGTTCTTATAGTTTTTTTTAAAAATATGTATTTTTAAATTAAGTTGTGAAAAAAAAGGAAATGGGAACTATAAGTTTTTAATAGCTTCTAAAGCTTCTAGAAGCTCCAAATATGCAGATACACAATCACAGCTCATTCCACCAAGTACTTTTTGAGTTATGTTTAAATCACTATCCACATTGCAGTCTTTTTTACACCGATTACAGATAAACTTAACATTAGGAGTTCAAAACTTTAAACTTGCATAATTCCTAAACTACTAGATACAGTATCTTTCTGTTTGGTATTATAGGGTAACATTTATGTAAAAAGCCGAATACGATGCCAAAATTAAGTGTATGTTTTGAAATTTTTAGCGTTGGATACAATTTCAGCATGAACACCACCCTCTAAGTTTATTTTTCTCAACATTAAATGAAAAAAGACAACTTCAGGTAGAATGATAATTTCAGTTTCTTTTTTCCAACTGCACATATTTTATTGAAATTTCAAATTTGTACATTTTTTAATTTTACTTTCTAGCAATTGAAACAAGTTGGCTGTTAATTCTGAAATTAAAATTTTGTTATAAAAACCTTTGTTTTTTACTTTTAAAGAAAAAAATTTAATATAGTCAACTTTCACCTCTGTTATAAATAATTTTAAATGGCCTGAAGAATGATAATGTCAGAGATGAGGATGCTTTATATCTGTGACATGTCCATGCTCTCATTTAAGTTGTTTGTATCTGAGAAGTCACTTTATCAGAAAAAATTTCTGTGTGGTAGCTAATATTTTCAGTAATGAAAATTATACAAGAAAAACATCTTTCAATTTCTTTTCAGTTCAATATGCCACCTTAACTTTTTATTTAAGCAACAAATATTGAATTGCTAATTTTTAATGGCCAACCCTTAAAATGAAACTTTGTGCATATATTTCATGCAACTAAAGACAACTGCTGTTTAAAAAAAATCTACATTTTTGCGTAAAACTTAATCTGGATCAGTATTTCATGGGTAGGTAAGAAGTACATTATTTGAAGCATGACAAATCTAGTTTATACGCTTAGCAGTCGACATTGCCAGGCATATGACCAAAGTTTTTATTTTATTGTTAATTTTTAATCCATTTGCAAGTTGTTGGTAAAAAAAAAATATGTCTCCTAAAGGAACAAAAATATTGTTATACAAGTCATGTTTTGAATTTAAAAAATAATCATAAAACTGAAGTTTCTAATTAAAAAAATTATCTTTTTCAATTCCCCAAAATATAATAGTAAAATAAAACTGTTAATTGATTATAAAAATGTGCATTAAATTATTTTAAATAATGTGAACATATGACAGAAATTTCTTTAACCCCATAATTTTACAATCACATCTGCAATTTTTTTAAATTCTAAGTCATTTAAATGCTAATATTTCTTTACAAAAAAAAAAAAAAAAAATAAATAAAAAAAATAAAAGAAGGACGCAAAAGTGAACAATTATTTTTTTTTTAAATCTTTTTTTTTTGGTATATACTTGGAACTAAACATTGTAAGGAAAATACATTACAATATGCATTAACTTTTTTACCCTTTTCTGAATCTATTAGAATATATATATCTATATATATTTCATTCTAAATTTTTTTAAAGGGACTCCTTAAATTGCACATGACGTTTTTATTTTATTTTCATTTGTATTTATAAAATTAATATTTCTTAAATATTTGAAAGTGTAGAAAAGTTAAAATACATCTATATTGGTAAGAAAACATATTTCCCATAATATTAATAAAATTGTGTAATATTTATGCACCAAGTTAATTTTATAGTCTGCTATTTACTTTTTAAATCATTTTTTGTACTTTTTAACTAACCACATTAAATAAAGGTTAAAATCTAGGTATCAATAAAAAAAAATCAGTTTGGATTTCATAAAAAGTAAAATTAAATGTTATTTAATTTCAAGTATTTTTAAATTGGAAATTTGAAATTTATAGACAGGAAGAATATATATATTTTTTTTTATTAAAATAACACACATACAATCAGATAATGTACATTAACACGCAGAAAGTTAAATTAAAAAAAAAATTGCTTTGGTGGAAATTTCTTCCCATAATGAAATTCCAATGAATAATTTTGGAAAAATAAAAATATACTAATACAAATTGGGAGATATTGAATATTGCATACATAATATACTAATACAAATTGGGAGATATGGAATATTGCATACATAATATACTAATACAAATTGGGAGATATGGAATATTGCATACATAATATACTAATACAAATTGGGAGATATTGAATATTGCATACATAATACAAACAAATACAAAAATTCAATTTAGATTTTAGAAAAATAAAATGAAATGTTGTTTAATAAAGTTAAAATTTTTCAATTAAATTAATTAGCTTTGGTGGAAGTTTCTTTCCATAATGCAATTTCAATAAATAAGTTTGAAAAAATAAAAAAGTACTAATGCAATTTGGGGGATATTCAATATTGCATACATAGTATAAACAAAACAAAACAGTTACTGCTGTTACAGCATCATTTATATCATTCACTAGAATTGAATTTTCTCCACAGATGTACATTTCTGTGGAGTCAAATGGATTGTCAATAAAAATAATGACTGGAGCAGATGTGTCTGCTGCAACGTCTTCAATTGAGCA
The DNA here is from genome assembly GCA_963931845.1 of Maratus michaelseni. Taxonomy (NCBI): domain Eukaryota; kingdom Metazoa; phylum Arthropoda; class Arachnida; order Araneae; family Salticidae; genus Maratus; species Maratus michaelseni. The sequence goes on along the minus strand of OZ007586.1, from coordinate 219,573,139 downwards.
ATCTGGCATAATAATTCTGTAAAAACTTGTAGTTTCATCATGTAACACAATGGGTAGTAATAACAGTGCAACATATTAATCTGTTCCCTATTTCAGATGTATCGACACCTTCATAATACGAAAAATTTTTCTTTTTTAACTCCAATGACTTTACACGTTTTTGCTGCAGAGATGTCATCTTTAAGGAGGGGTACACTTTTATTAGGTGCGCTGCAACTTGTTTCCGTTGTATTATGTCGGTATGCAAAGTATATTGTGAAATATCTTCTGCAATAATGTTTAGCAGTTCATGTCTTGTTTGCCAATTTAGGCAAGATATCCCTTTCTTCATCTGCTTCTTTAGTTCTGCAGAACACTTATCAAAGTTGATTGTAAAATTCTCTGGCCAAGGCTTCTTAGTAGCAGCACCTGGGGGGGAGAGGTGAAAGAAGAGGATTTTAAGTTTAAATTTGTATTGCAGTGTCATTTCCTTTAAAACATGAAATAGTATATATTTTTATTTTTAAACTGTAAAAAAATTTGTACGTAAATCACAGTAGATAAAAAAAAAAATTCAAAGGGGATACCAAAAACAAGAAAATTGTTTTCACTATTTCTCCGAGTTGGTTAATGAAATGCTCAAGGAAAAAGAGTTTATTATCCCCTGAAGGGGTTATTTTTAATTTTTCGCATTTGGGAAATTTTAAATTAATGTAATAGTATATTAAAATTTTTATAATGGCTGCATTCTGATACTTCAGTTTAGAAAGAACTAGAGTCTTTTAAAGGACCCTTCACAATTTTTTCACATTAAACCATAAAACCCTTTACCAAAAAAAAAAAAAAAAAAAAAAAAAAAAATTGAATTTCTAAAATGAATCCTTCACAAATGTGATGATTAAAAAAATTAGGAGGTGGGGGAGGGTTGCATTCTGACATTTCACTTTAGGAAGAACTTGAGTCTTTTAAAGGACCCTTCACAATTTTTTCACATTAAAACATAAAACCCTTTACAAAAAAAAAAAAAAAAAAAAAAAAAAAATAACTTTCCAAAATGAATCTTTCACAAATGTGATGATTAAAAAAATTAGGAGGGGGGGGCAGTTTATTATCCTCTGAAGGGGTTATTTTTAATTTTTCTTATTTGGAAAATTTTAAAATAATGTAATACATTAAAAATTTTATAATGGTTGCATTCTGATATTTCACTTTAGGAAGAACTTGAGTCTTTTAAAGGACCCTTCACAATTTTTTCACATTAAAACATAAAACCCTTTACAAAAAAAAAAAAAAAAATCCAAAATGAATCTTTCACAAATGTGATGATTAAAAACATTAGGAGGGGGGGGGGCAGTTTATTATCCTCTGAAGGGGTTATTTTTAATTTTTCTTAATTGGAAAATTTTAAAATAATGTAATACATTAAAAATTTTATAATGGTTGCATTCTGATATTTCACTTTAGGAAGAACTTGAGTCTTTTAAAGGACCCTTCACAATTTTTTCACATTAAAACATAAAACCCTATACAAAAAAAAAAAAAAAAAAAAAAGAATTTCCAAAATGAATCCTTCACAAATGTGATGATTAAAGAAAAAAAGAAAAAACTTTTGGTGAGAAAAACAGTTTATTATCCCCCTGAAGTGTTTATTCTTTATAATAAAAATAAGTAAAACAAGATACATATGACTAAAATATAATTTCAGAAGTTGTAAGGAAAGTAATCATGTACAACAGGAACAACTTAATACTTGCCTTCATTCAATTCACAAGTATTTTGAGTAGGAAGTGTAGATTCAGACCACTCTAGCACTTCAGAATTTGTAGGTGATGTAGGTGATGTTATGTTCTGCAAAAATATACATAGATAATATAAACAAAAGTACTAGATTAAAAAAGTTTATTAAAAATAGAATAAAGTATTATGCATTTAAACTGTAAAGCATAACTTTAATGTTATAAGGTATCATTTACTGAGCTCTTCTGCATAGTGCAAACCATAAAAATCATAAAATTGGATTGAATTTGCATGACTAGAATAAAAAAAAAAAAACACACATAAATCCTTACACTATCCTTACACTCAAATAAAAGATAGAAAATAAGCAGGCGTATAACCGCTATGTTAAAATTAAGGTTTCTACTACAGTTTATAAACTTCAATTTAGGACTTCATTTTTTTAGAGTAATTTAAGTAGTGTTCTCTACACAACTATTTGTGATTTAGAAGAACATTTCTATTCACAAAAGTGATATAGTACAGTACTGTTAATCCACAAACCTATGAATGCAAACAAAGAATTTTCCTTATTTCTACTTTTTAGTAAGAATATGCATAGAAATTATAAAAATGTTCTAGATTGCACTAAAAAATTATCTAGAATAAGCAGAGGATTGCGATGAAAAAATTAAAAAATATATATTCCACAAATATTGTAATAAAATCACTTGTTAATGTTAAATTAGATAATTACTTCTTAAAGTGATAAAAACATTACACAAAGGGCTTAAAAACACCTTGTAATATAAAGATAACATGTTTCACATACTCTAACAGTGACTTCTTCAAGATCAAAATGATAAAATATTTTTGTAAAGTTTTTGAAAATGATAAACAGAAATCCGAAGATCACATGTATAGTGCAAGCAGGTGCTTAAATTGGTCAAACTGGAAAAGTAAAAATTATTATTTTATTGCTTTTTTAATTTGTTAATCATCGCATGCCATTTAAAAAAAATTAGATACAAGATGATTCACAAATTAATACAGCAATAAAATAATAATTTTCACATTTCCAGTTTGACCAATTTAAGCACCTGCTTGCACTATACATGTGACTATACATGTGATCTCGTGATTTCTGTTTATCATTTTCAAAAACTTTACAAAAATAGTCTATTTATCACTTTGATCTTGAAGACGTCGTCCTTAGAAACATGTCATCTTTATATTAAAAAGTATTTTTAAGCCTTTTGTGTAATGATTTTATCACTTTAAGCAGTAATTACATCTTTAATTTAACATTGTATCCTATTAGCTTTCTCTCAATAGGCAATTTATAAATATTACAAAAGAAATCTTCAGTTTTCAATATTATACTTGACAAAATCCTTGTAATGAAATACATAAAAAATAAATAACATGTTGGTACATTAAATTCATTAAGATCATTTGAGAGTTGAACCCGTATTTTAAAGATATTGGGTTCTTGTTATTCTTTTAAATGTAACATCACCATGATCACTGCACACTAGTACATACTTGCAAACTGGAGGAAGAAAAAAATAAAGAAAAAACCCCCCTAAGTTCTGCTATGAAAAAAATTATATATATAAGTACAATAAAGAAAATTAATATAAATAATTTTTTAAATTGATTTATGTTGAAACATGTCAAAATAAGAACATACAGGCTGAGATGGATTCTCTCCTTCTTGACATAAAAAAAGTACTGTGCCATCAGGTAACATAGAATATATGTCATTTTCATCTATCTCTGTGCCATCCTCTAAGTATACTGTTAAATCATCAGGTGAGCATGACAAATCTAATTTAGAGAGTCCTGCGTAAGAAATACAAAAGACATTAAAGCTTAAAACGACACTGGACAATAAAAACCTTTTTATTAAATTGTAAGTCAGGTGTTAAAAAATGTTGCATTGAATATAGTGCTGTTTATAGTTGAAAAATACTAAATTGAAAAAAATATACAAATTATAATTAAGACAGTAAAAATAATTATTTGGTAGTTCTATTTAAAAATTATTCAAAGGAATCAATTTTTGCATAGATTCATAATCTTGTCTTATAACTAGCTTTATTTAATGTAACAAAAATTCGTAAATATTTTTTTATTAACACTGATAATCATTAGATTTTTCTTATCTTTCTTTTTTTATAAACATTCGGTAATTTTTCTCAAAATTTTATTAGAAATATAATAGAAAAAAATTAGGTACTTATGTATATGTCACAAAATAATAATATAATATTGTATTATAATTTGACGATAAATCTTGGTTGCTTATGGTTAATGCTTCTATAACACAAAAGATGATTACGGAATTATATGATAACTTGCATGTAAAAAAACATTTTAAAATTTTATGAAGTTCAACAAAAATTTAAAAGCTTGGATTACTTTTTAACTTCCTAAAACTGTATAATTAATATGAAAAAGTTAAATATTTAAATTATTTACCAAAAAATAATAATAATAATAACAATAACTCTTATTATGTAGCTTATGTCATCATCTTTGAATTTAAGTAACAACTATTATAAACATTTTTTTTTTAAAATTTATAATGAACCCATATTGAAATATAACAAGGAAAAACATTGAAATCTGATTTTTTTTTTCTAAAAAATGCATAATAGAACATATAATTTTAACCAAAATATGAAGGTGCTGGCCCATGTAGAGGAGTCCAAGACTCAACTTTAAAGTTATGCATTGACAGGGTGACAGAATTAAGGGCGCACAAAAGTTCATAAGCTCCCAGACAGGGACCTAGGTTCTTAACTGGAATGTAGAAACAGGGAATAACTAAATGGAAAAAGAGCCCTCAAAACGAAGATTGGATTAAAAGAGGGCAATTTATTGAGAATTTGGGGCACAAAATCCTCCAGGAACCCTGTACAGGGCCCCAGGGCCAGGGTCTTAACTGGAATGTAGTTGGGTATAAATAAATTATTTAGTGGTTTATGAAGTAGCCAAAGGACCCTAGAACTATGTTAAAGAAAACTGCAAGAGAATCTCATCATTTTTAAAGAAGCTGCACCAAGGGCCCCCAAAAAGAGATTAATTTTTTTAAGTAGTGGTAGCTAAAGTCTGAGATATATATATATATATTTTTATTCTTTAAGTAGTAGCTGGAGGACCTAAGACGTTGTTATGGAAAAAAAAAGCTCGTAAATAGGTCGATTTTTAAGGGAACATTAGTGGGGGGGGGGGGGGGGCAAAAGGGGCCAACTGATAGTTTTGAGCAGGACCCTAAGACGAAACATGGCTAAAAGGCCCTAGTACTTAGTTGTTTTTATCCTCAGTTGGTTTAAATTAAGCATTAGGTACAATAAAGAAATGTGCAAAAAAGGGTGAAATGCTTTAAAAAGGGCCCAAGGGTTTAAGGAAGCCCTGACCAGGCCCTAGGGGGCTAAGGTCTTAATTGCAATGTAGAAAGAAGGGAATAAGTAAATGGGAAAGTGCCCCAAAAACGAAGATCGGTTTAAAAGGAACAATTTATTAAACAATTTAGGGCACAAAAAAAATTCAAGGTGCCCTGTACTCCGCACCAGGGACCAGGGTTTTGACTGGAATGTAGAAAGGTTGCAATAACTAAATGGAGATACGGTCCCAAAAACGAAGGCAAATTCTTAACAATTTAAGGCATAAAAACTTAAAGGGTCCCAAGGTAAAATTAAATGTAAAATTAATTTTGAGATTGGATATGTGACAGGGGCAGTGATGAATTGATTTTGTTTCAAAGACGAAAAAAATATGTTAAACTTCTAAGTATTCATATTCTGACGATGCAATGAAACAGTTTCAACAAGTAAAAATATAGAGATCTGTACGGCCTGAGGCCCGTACCTGGCCCGCGGGACGTTAAATTCTTTTTGTCGACCCGGCCCGTTTGTTTTGTCCTTCGGCCCGGCTCGGCTCGTTAAAAATTGTTTTCTAATTCTGCCGGCCGTGTACGAGCCTCGGGCCCGTTCAGATCTCTAATTTTGCTCTTAAAAATATATTATAAGCCGAAAGAAGTCCACGACCCACCAGTAACAGTGACATCATATTAATGCTGGCAACGACCTAACCAATAAATTTTGCTCTCGCACCAATTTTTTTTCTTTTTTTTTAACTTCTAAACATTGTACAATTTTAATTTTTACACCGTCGAATAGAAAACAAAAATACTTTGAAATGTAATTTGTTTGAAAAATGTATCTGAATTTACTGATTGGTTTTTTTCTAATAAATTAAAAAAAAAAATTGAATCATGAATATTTTAAAATCTGCAAGTAACCCAATTACGAAAGATTAACCCATTTGCTCTTAAAAAATGGGCCTCTTTACGTTTTTAATATCTTGCCCCTTTTTATTCGATCTTCGTTGTTGAGGCTCCTTTCTCCATTTAGTTATTCCTCCATTACTACATTCCAGTTAAGACCCTGGCTCCCTGGGGCCCGGTACAGGGCCCCTTGAAGTTTTTGTTAAAAAAATTTAATAACTTGCCTCTTTTCAATCCGATCTTCTTCGTTTTAGGAGCTTTTTCTCTAGTTATTCCGCCATTTTAGGCACCTGACCCCCCTAATGGGGCCCTTGAACTCTTTGTGCGCCATGCATTTTCCACCCCCCTCCTAATTGTGTCACCATCTCAATGCATAACTTTAAAGTTGAGTCTTGGACTTCTTTTCCCGGGCCATTACCCTTATATTTTTAATGGGGCCGTAAGGTCCCTTTTTAAGCATTTCTTTAAAATTTTATTCTAATGATTAATTTATACCCTATGCTTAATTTTGACTAATTAAAGATCTAAAGCGCTAAGTACTAGGATCTTTTAAGATGTTTTCCTCTGAAGGTCCTGCTCTCTCAGATTGCAGCTGGCACCAATTTAGAATATTAATCTCCTTCTTGGGGCCCTTGGTGCAGCCTCTTTAAAAATGATCCGATTTTCTTGCAATTTTCATTAACATAGTTCTAGGGTACTCCAGCTAACTTTATAAACTACTAAACATTTTCTTAGACCCCCAACTATCACCCTATTTTTAAATATTAATCTTCTGTTCCGGCATCAACTTATGTTTACTCACTACAGCCGTAAATTAAAAATCGTGTTACTGTTATAAAGATAAGTGGTTAAGTTTAGAGAGAGGCGGGGGGATTCATCAGTAAATAAAATATCTCGTTAATGTTAAAGAAAATTCGTTAAATTTACAGAGGGGGGGGGGGCACATTTCACCGCCTGGGGCTCATTCTTTTCTTGGGTTCTATGGGCTCGATTTCAACAGGGTTTGGGTCATTCGACTTGATATCGAAAACTTGAATTTTTTTAATTTATTATCACAGGCCAGGGCAACGCCGGGCGGGTCAGCCAGTTCCAAATATATTTAAAAAATCCCTGACGGCTCGGCCTACAGGCACAGGTAGATTTCGAAGACGCAGACCGTTGGGCGTCTGTTTGTTGGAAATTGCAGAAGAAATGATATTTTTGCCATGATGCGGCAGCTGGGACCGCCCACTTCGAAATATAAATGTGTGTGTAGACGGAGCCGGCAGGGATTTTTTTGTTTGTTTGTTTGTTTTTTGTTATAAGGGTTGGTCCTATAAAAAACTTGTCAATATAAAAGTTGTAGATAATGTTAAGAGGATTTATAATAAACTTAAGCGGATTTGATATCTTGTGAATGGACGAAGTTATAATTTTATTCTTCGTAACCCCCCCCCCCCACGGGTCCATTTTTAATGATATCAAAAATCTGTCATACATAATTTTTTTGCCCTTTTCCGAGAAGTAATAATAACTTTAAATGGATTCTATACGTATCCTAATTAAGAAGTTATGGGGTTTTTGAACTGGGGGTGGTTTTGGGAGTCATAATCGGCGTAGATCTGAAAAGAAATTTCAGAAATTCCAACTTAGGAGAAAATTTAATTGGTAGTATTTCTTACGAAATCTACCTAATAAGGATCGACCGAAACAGGTTTTTATGACTGAAACAATTTTTGAATCTTCCGATAACACAGAAAACCGCATTTCGGTAATCTTCCTATTTTCAGCCGAAAACGAAAATGTTCACGTCAAATTCCACATCAAATCAACCAAAAAATTTTAATATTCAACCTGACCATTTCAGATTTTAATGGAACCTTCAGAAATCATTTTCCCTGATGATACAAATGAGAATATACTGTTATAACTTTTTTATCTCTGTAATTAATTTTATTTAATTTAAATTTTTTAAATTTAAACATTTTTTAAATAGTGTTTTATTTAAATTTTTGAAAAAATTATATGTTTTTTGTAATATTGTAAACTTTAAATTCTGAAAGTTTTAGAGTGGGATCTCAATGGGATCAGCAGTTGCAAAAAAAAAAAAAAAAGTAATGTTTAGTAAAATTAAGTTAAAATTATTTAAGTTATTTTTAAAATTAATAAAACAATACTGTCTTTAACACAATCATAAAGTTGGTGAGATGCCAACTTTAAATACCAGCCCCAACTGGTGTTTTAACATTTGTTTTTTTAACATAACTGCTGATCCCATTGAGATTAATTATAAACAGTTCGTAGCGATAAATAGTGTCTCATTTGAGCCGATACAGCTCAAATCAATGAGTAATGTTGAAAATTTCCGAAGGAAGAAAGGAGATTTTTGAAATACAGATTGTTTTGGTCAAGTTTCGCTCTGGACGTAATTTCGCTGAAAACGAAAACAAAACAGAATTTTCGGTCGATCTCTCAATAGATTTTATAAAAGTACTACATCATTTTAATGCACTTATAGCAAAAGGTTGTTAATTTTATATATTAAAAATGTGAAAAATTAATTTTGTAATTAATAGTTACAATTATTATCTTAAAGTTATTTTTAATATATTAATCTATCAGCATTATAGCTAATCTCAGTCATAATTCCCGTTAAGAATCAAAATTTAGTTGTAATAGCAGAAATAAATGAAAACATTTACACTTTATAGGCAATTTAATAAAATAATACTTTTAAGTTTTTCATTTTTAAATGTATACATAAAATATAAAAAATACTTTTGTATAAAATGAGGATATATATATATATATATATATACATAACTCCCCCTTGCATTTAATAATCTGTGTTATTATTGATGCTGTTAATCAAAACAATCAGGAAGCAGAAAATAATGTTTAACAGTTCCAGTTTTTCTCTGAAAATCTTAATAAACATGCTAAGAACTGGCTTCACTTAATTCATATTTTTTTTTCCTTGAAAAAAAAATTGAATGTTTTTGTTTTGATAGTAATAGAAAATTTTGAACTTTATATTCTAATGGCAATTTACAAAATTTCATTTATTTTTCAGGTTTTATGACTATGGTTCATTTCTGGAATGCTTAATTAATCAATTTCCAGTGGACACTCCATCTGTACTTTACTAAAAAAATAATTGCAGTAATGTTCATAGTGCATAAAATTTTTTGATTTAACTGAAAAGCTAAGTAATCAGATTTAATTTTTAAATAGCACTTACCAGAATGCAATAAAAAAAAATTAACATATAAATAGTTGTTTTTATTAATTTCGCATAATTAATAACATTTTTAAGATTGTAATTAAATAATTTTTTTTAAACCGTGCCTTGCATATTTTATAATGTGGCAAACACCCAATCTGGAAGCAGAGAATAATGTTTAAAGGCATAGGAAAATGAGGAGCTCATTAGGCTCAAGCTCTCCCCATTTAAATAAAGATAATTTTTAAACTCAAACAAGTTGTTAAAAATCTATTTTCTATCTTAAACATTTGATTATTCATCTCTCACAAAACAACTCTGTAAATATATATATAGGGTAGATGTGCCAGTAATGGACACCCTTAAGGAATTTCTTAAAAAATTTTTTTTTTAATTAATAGTTATAATTGTTATATTCCATATTTTTAACACTTTCCAACCTAGTTGAAAAGTGTTTATGACTTCGGTTTGTCTGGCCGTCTGCCGTCTGGCCGTCTGGCCGTCTGCCGTCTGGCCGTCTGGCCGTCTGCCGTCTGCCGTCTGTCCGTGCTCTAACTGCCGTAAATATGCTCGGATTGCCCTGCAATTGTTATATGTTATAATCGCTATCTATAGCATGTTCCCTATTTCAACGGAAGTGTGTAGCACTTATAGTTTTTTTACAGGGATGCTCAAAAGAATTCCGTTACATTGCGGTCTATGGGGAAAAATCATTTGCGGTTTATTTAAATAATGTTTCACTATTTTAAACGCATTGAAATTTATATATATCACTAAGGTGCATTAGAAGAAGCTTAATATGGAATAGGGTGTGCATAGCACTTATACTTACTTTACAGGGACAGTCAAAAGAATTCCGTTACATTACGTCTATGGAGAAAAATCGTCTGCGGTTTATTTAAATAATGTTTCCCTATTTTAAACGCATTGAAATTTATATAAGGTTCATTACAAGAGACTTACTACAGAATATTGTGTGTATAGCAGTCATCGTTCATTTACAGGGACACACAAAAGAATTCTCTACTGTTATGTTAAAAATAATTCCTGGAAGTGAGTTTTAAGTTAGTGAACGCGATTTTAATTTTAAATAGCTTTTTGTATATTACGTGGTGTGTATAAATTCTGTAGATCCTATACAGGGAAGAACAAAAGTTCGGGTATTATTATTCGGGTATTATTCCGTATTATTTAACTCCAGACGGAGAATTTTAAACTGTGCTACGTGTTTCCTAACTGAACTAAAATTTAGCATCCTATGTAGTATATATACAAATCTATAGATCCTATACAGGGCTGAACAAAAGTATTCGGATTACTTAGATGTTATCTTTTAGCTTATTAAAGAGTATGATTCGTAAAATTATTTTGGAAGCGTTGGAAAGTGTTACATAATTTATGCTTGACGCATGATTTTTCGTTCTTGTTTAATATTATATTAATCTACCAAAAATAATTTAACCATGCTCATAGTCACATTTCCCAATGGGAATCGAAATTTAATTGTAAATAACAGAAATAAATCAAAACACCCTAAATTCCAGTAATGGACACCCCACAAAAAGTAATAGATAATTGATATTATGATTGTATTCAAAACTAGTATTTAAAGAAAACATATTAATGAAATAAAAAAAGCTGAATTTTTATTCGTTATTTTTTTATAAACCGAAAACGTTGAAGGTGGCCCATTACTGGAAGGCGGTCCATTACTGGCACATCTACCCTATATATTATTAATTAAATTTATAGTAGTAATGAAATAAGTAAATCTGCAGATCAGGGGGGGGGGGGGGGGCTCAAATGTCAGTTCTGCCAATTTATTTTGAAATTTTTTTATTTGGTATTTAAAACATTCAACCCGCACTTTCATTTATTTGATATCCCCCACTCCCTATATTGGGTAGATGTGCCAGTAATGGACACTCTTAAGGAGTTTCTTTAAAAAGTATTTTTTAATTAATGATTATAATTATTATATTCCTGATTTTTTTTTCTCTCTCTTTTTTTTATTATTTTTTTAAATTTCAATATTATATTAATCTATAAACAAATATTTAACCATACTCATAGTCGCATTTCCCAATGTAAATCTAAAATTTCATTGTAAATAATAGATATAAATCAAATCACCCAAAATTCCAGTAATGAACACTCTACAAAAGTAATACATGTAATTGTTTTTATGATTGTGTTTAGAACCAGAATTTAATGAAAGTATACTAATGAAACAAAATTGTTATTTTCAAATACATTTAACCATTACGATATCAATAATTAATAAAATATTTGTGATAATTATTCATTGCTTAAATTAATTATTGTCAATATCTCAAAATCAATATTTTAATTATTTTAGATAGCTGATTTAAAATACAAAATGTCAGAGAATTACGGTTATCCAATCAAATAAAGGGTTTAAAAAGATTAGAAAAAAAAACTGCAGAACTGATGATTTCAAATTTTACAATTTACGATCTGCAGGTTTATTAAATCAATTAATACATTTTAAGAGTAGTTTGGCCAGGGATAAATAATCAAACATCAGACAAGACAGAAAATAATATATAATTTAATAGAAATTTAACAGAAAATAACAAAACAAAACAAAAATAATATAATTTTAACAACTTTTATAATTTAATATATTGTTTCTATTTAAATGGGGTGGCTTGAGCCCGATGAGTCCCATCTTTCCCTATGCCCTTAAACAATATTATCTGCTTCTTGTTTGGTTTCATTAATTTCAAGATTATAAAACATGCAAGGAAACGTTATATATATATATATAAACATGATGATTTAAAATACTAAATGTCAGATAATTACGGTTATCAAATCAAATAAGGGGTTTAAAAAGATTAGGGGAAAAAAAAACTCCTGCAGAACTGACGATTTCAAATTTTACAATTTACTACCTGCAGGTTTATTAAATCAACTAATGCATTTAAGAGTAGTTTGGCCAGGGATAAATAATCAAACATCAGACAAAACAGAAAATAATATATAATTTAATAGAAATTTAACAGAAAATAACAAAACAAAAATATAATATAATTTTAACAACTTTTATAATTTAATATATTGTTTCTATTTAAATGGGGAGGCTTGAGCCCGATGAGTCCCATCTTTCCCTATGCCCTTAAACAATATTATCTGCTTCTTGATTGGTTTCATTAATTTCAAGATTATAAAACATGCAAGGAAACGTTATATATATATATATATATATATATATATATATAAACATGATGATTTAAAATACTAAATGTCAGATAATTACGGTTATCAAATCAAATAAGGGGTTTAAAAAGATTAGGGGAAAAAAAACCCTGCAGAACTGACGATTTCAAATTTTACAATTTACGATCTGCAGGTTTATTAAATCAATTAATACATTTTAAGAGTAGTTTGGCCAGGAATAAATAATCAAACATCAGACAAAACAGAAAATAATATATAATTTAATAGAAATTTAACAGAAAAAAAAATATAATTTTAAAAACTTTTATAATTTAATATATTGTCTCTATTTAAATGGGGAGGCTTGAGCCCGATGAGCCCCATCTTTCCCTATGCCCTTAAACAATATTATCTGCTTCTTGATTGGTTTCATTAATTTCCAGATTATAAAACATGCAAGGCAAAGTTATATATATATAAACATGATGATTTAAAATACTAAATGTCAGAGAATTACGGTTATCAAATCAAACAAAGGGTTTAAATAGATTAGAAAAAAAAAAAAAAAAAAAAAAAAAAACTGCAGAACTAAAGTTTTCAAATTTTACGATTCACGATCTGCAGGTTTATTAATTCAATTAATACGTTTTAATTATGAATAATAAATGCATTTAATATTTACAGTATTTGTTTTTTTATGTACAGAGTAGTTTGGCCAGGAATAAATAATCAAACATCAGACAAAACAGAAAATAATATATAATTTAATAGAAATTTAACAGAAAATAACAAAACAAAAAATAATATAATTTTAAAAACTTTTATAATTTAATATATTGTCTCTATTTAAATGGGGAGGCTTGAGTCCGATGAGTCCCATCTTTCCCTATGCCCTTAAACAATATTATCTGCTTCTTGATTGGTTTCATTAATTTCCAGATTATAAAACATGCAAGGCAAAGTTATATATATATAAACATGATGATTTAAAATACTAAATGTCAGAGAATTACGGTTATCAAATCAAACAAAGGGTTTAAAGAGATTAGAAAAAAAAAAAACCCTGCAGAACTAAAGTTTTCAAATTTTACGATTTACGATCTGCAGGTTTATTAATTCAATTAATACGTTTTAATTATGAATAATAAATGCATTTAATATTTACAGTATTTGTTTTTTTATGTACAGAGTAGTTTGGCCAGGGATAAATAATCAAACATCAGACAAAACAGAAAATAGTATATAATTTAATAGAAATTTAACAGAAAATAACAAAACAAAAAATAATATAATTTTAAAAACTTTTATAATTTAATATATTGTCTCTATTTAAATGGGGAGGCTTGAGCCCGATGAGTCCCATCGTTCCCTATGCCCTTAAACAATATTATCTGCTTCTTGACTGGTTTCATTATTTTGCAGATTATAAAACATACAAGGCAAAGTTATATATATATATATATATATATATATATATATATATATATATATATATATATATATATATATATATATATATATATATATTTTTTTTTTTTTTTTCCATGTCCAATTCATATTTAATTCTCATGTGGTCCAATTTTCCATTGTGTATGGTTCATATTTTATTTGTTAATCCATTTGTGTTTACTTAATTGCAACTCCAATTTATAATTTTTTTTTTTTCCCCTTTCTCTCTATTTCTTTTTTCAAAATTCTTTTGGTATGAGTAAAATTTGGCCAATTACCATTGAAGCATCAGCTATGGTAATATTATGTTTGCACATGTTAATTATTAGCTATGTGGTATTCTGTATACACAGTATCATTGATTATCTCTTTGGAGATTTAAGTAGAATAGAACTTGATATGTTTTTTGAAATTCATAGATATTATAATTATATATATATATATATATATATATAAATGATTACAATATTAAGAATTTTATTAGTAATCGCATGAAATCAATTAAAAGCAGTTATTTATAAAAAATTTGATTTAATTGCATTATGGTACGTGGAACTTAAAAATTAAATTTTATTAGCTGGGTTTTCAGTGAAGTTAAAAGATTTTATGCGCTATAAACATTAAAGAAATTGTAGGATAGAAGTACCAGTATGGACAATTTTAAAGTATTTCTTTAAGAACTAACTATGAAATTATCTATGAAATTAACTACTCTCGTTTTATCTGTGTAAAAAATTATATTTTTATTTAAGTTTAGTAATCTGAATGGAAATTTTTATGTAAAATGGTTAAATGTGAGTGGAAAGTTAAATTCTTACCTTTAACAGTCTGTCGGTGCCGGTGTTGGACCAAAATTTATAAGCGTCTTTGCTACAAAATCTTAAGTAATAATGTAGTTGCTTTCTTGGATGGCTATAGCATGGTATCCAACTCTGCCCCCCCCCCCCCCCCACACACACACATACACAAACTCCGGGTCCTTTTTCTCATAGTTTTAACTATTTTTGCCCAATCTAAAGATCCTGAAACGTTTGGGGGCGGATATCATATATGCTATTGGTTTGAGAATCTATTTTATTTATTTTGTGTATAGCAAAGAGCGCAGCTTCGCTTAATTTTACTGATTTGGTTCTGGAGAAAATATTTTAACAGATGGAAGTTTGAGCACCTGCGTCCTGTTTACAAAATAGCGGAGTTTCAAAGAGTATCCGAAATGAAAGTTATAGGCAAGAGGGGTCACTAGTGCAGGGTGTGGTGTATACAAAATCGTAAACTATGCTAAATACATCTGGAAAAATGCCGAAATAAATGCTCCTAGTGAGGGAACTGGAAGCGGTTACTGGACACCAAAGGAATTATGTTACACAGTGGAATCCGCGGAAATCAAGTGATTCTTTTCATCTTTGTGTAACTTACAGATTCCAGCTTAGGGCGGTCTTTTAGTGGGCTTTCAGAAGGACAGTTGCTACCCGCTTCGGAATTTGACTTTTATTTTTCAATTGCTTTATTACTGCTTTAATTTCTTATTTGTTGAACGCTTTCGCTTGTTTTTGCTAACATATTAATAGTTCTATGTAAATAAATTTTAACACAAAAAATATTTTTTTTTAAATATATATGAATAAGAATAAAAAGTAACAGAAATCTAGATTTACTATAACAAGAGTTTTGCCACCTTCAAGCAAAATCTGTATGTCTATGTCAAAACATGCATTCAAAAGAATCCCCTATCCCTTATATATATATATATTAATAATGTTACATTTATTAGGACTACATTTTTAATTTGTTATTTGACACGGCTCTTTGGTATCGTGATTTCAATGTATATGGTCAGTTTCTTATGTTTCAATGGTTAAATTTTACTTAAAGTTATATATATATATATATATATATATATATATATATATATATATATATATATATATATATATATATATATATATGGTAGATGCGCCAGTAATGGCCACCCTTAAAGAATTTCTTTAAAAGTATTTTTTAATTAATAGTTATAATTATTAAATTCCACTTTTTTTAAATGTTATATTAATTTACCAACAATATTTAATCATGCTCATAATCACATTTCCCAATGTAAATCGAAATTTAATTGTAAATAACACAAATAAATCCAAACCCTAAATTCCAGCAATGGGCACCCCACAAAAAGTAATAGATATAACTGATATTATGATTGTATTTAAAACTAGAGTTTAAGGAAAGCACATAAATGAAATAAAATAGTCATTTTCAAATAAATTTAACAATTAGGATATCAATAGTTAATAAAGAATTTATGAGAATAATTCACTGTTTAAATTAATTGTCATTATCACAAGATCACTGTATTTTAATTATTTTAGATAAAAGGTTTAAAATGCTAAATTTCAAAGAATTAAATTTTCCAATTATTGAGACACTGGGGGGAGGCGGAAGGGGTTAGAAAAGTTAGTTAAAATCTAAAAAAAAAAAAAAAAAAAAAAAAAAAAAAAAAAAAAAAAGTATTTTGTACTAGTGCATGGAATCTTATTTCCATTATTCTTAACAGTTAAACTTCCCTGCTTGATATATTACTTTTAGTAATTTATATAAAATATATTAAATAAATGAAAGTGTAGGTTGAATGTTTTTTAAATACTAAATGAAATTACTTCAAAATAAAATTGCAGAATTGAGCCTCCTGATCTGCAGATTTACTAGTTTCATTGCTACTGTAAATTTATTTTATTTTACTTTATTTTTTATGTACGTACTAGTTGTTTTATCAGAGAAGAAAAATCAAACATTTAAGACAGAAAATAGATTTTTAATAAGTTGTGTGACTTAAAAAATTGTGGAGAGCTTGAGCCCCATGAGCCCCTCATTTTCATGTGCCCTTAAACATTATTCTCTGCTTCCTAATTGGGTGTTGATTGCCACATTATAAAATATCCAAGGCACGGTTAAAAAAATAATTTGATTACAATCTTAAAAAATTTATTAATTTCGTGAAATTAATAAAAACAGCTCTTTATAAAAAAAAAATATTATTTTACATTCTCGTAAGTGCAATTTAAAAAATTTGATTACTTATCTTTTCAGTTAAATCAAAAAATTTTATGCACTATGAACATTACTGAAATTGCTTTTTTTAGTAACGTCCACATGCGATGTCCATTACTGGAAATTGACTAATTGAGCATTCCAGTAATGGACCATGGTCTTAAAACTTGAAAAATAAATGAAATTTTGTAAATGGTCATTAGTATATAAAATTTAAAGTTTTATATTACTATTAAAACAAAACATTCAATTTTCCCAAGAAAATAAAAAAGATATGAATTAAGTTAAGTCAGCTCTTAGCATGTTCATTAAGATTTTCACAGAAAAACAGTGGAACTGTGAAATATTACTTTCTGCTTTCTGATTAGTTTGATTAAGCGTGTCAACAATAATCCAGATTATAAAACATGCAAGGGGAACTAATGAAAAAAATATAAAAAGCTAAATTTGTATTGGTTATTTTTTTATAAACCAAAAACTTTGAAGGTGACCCATTACTGGCACATCTACCCTATATTGTATGACATTGGTTTAACTCTAAAAAATAAAAATCGCAAAAAGTAATACATTAATTGATGTAAAATTACTTTTAAAAAAAATGCTAATTTTAAATATCTCACTTATCAACACATAAATTAAACAGGAATCACAATGGTAAGTTAAATCGTTCATATAATAACTTTACGTCATGGGTTATGCTGAGTGAGATAGAAAAATGATTATTTGTTATTATTCAAATGTTCGTTTACGCAGTAGAACAATTAGCAAGCAAATCTTATATTTTATAGATTAAAACACAATAAAGATATTTAACTTGCATTTACATAGTAAAAAAGGGAAATAAATATCAAATCAAAATCAAATTTGACTTACTTTGAATCTTTATTCTCCATTCGAACAGTTTTGTCCGTATCCCATAAAATGGCGGACACCAGATACAAGTAGTAAATTTTAATTCTCTTGTTATCTGAGTGGCTCATTACGTCATGCCTTCTAATAAACACGTCTGCTGAGACTGCGCAGAAAATCCGGGGAATGCTGTTTCCGATACTTCGGAAAGTAATCCGATATAAATAGATTATTTTTATGACTGTAGAAAAAGTTTCCGTTGCGATTCGGATAATTTTTTTTATCGGCTGCTTTCCGTATCGCAAAGGAAATTTATCTTTTACGAAACGGAAAAGGATTGGAAATTTTTTACAGTGAAGAAGCCATGCCTCAGAAAAGTTCTACAACTGCTAAGAAGATCTATCGGTGTCTTAGTTGTAATAAAATATTTTTGTCTACTTCTGATATGAATCTACAATCTACATATGAAGATTCATTCCGATTACTATTGACCCATTAGAGCATGATGGATACTAGGAGGTATTTACAGAGAAGGACAAAATATCTCAAAATCCTTTGGATATCAACATAGCACATCATGAATAGAACACATTTAGGTTTATCTCGTTGCTTTTTGGTTTCTCATGTGATGCAGTTGTTTCTCTTTTGTTGCATTTATTTTGGTTTCTCATTTGTTGCAGGTTTCTCATTGTGATTTGGGTTTCTCATATTTCGCTGTTGATTTTATACTCTGTTGCATCACTGGTAACCGTTGAATTTGTTGTCATGAATGCGCTCTAGTGGCGATCAGTCCATATATACCTTATGGCTGTTTTCATGAACTCGATGAAGCTATTTGAGGACTTGGTGCGCTATGGGGTGGGGCATATTCCTTGGCCATTAGTCCGTTAATTAGTTATTAACTTCCACCCTCTTAGACGCTAAAAGAACGATTTTTTTTTCGCAAGAAAGAGGTATACTTTACACTGCTATTTTTATTATATATACACATACACACACACACACACACACATATATATATATATACATATACATATATACATATATATAATTTTTTTTTTTTTTTTTTTTTTTTTTCTTTTTTACATCGGTCATACCTTATAAAACATCATACATAGAAAAAAACTTATCACTTTCCATGTGGGGACGCTTATGTCGTTATTGCATCTGATGGAACATGTGCGAAGAAAGCTCAAGTATACTGCTGTAAAGACTGTGTTGAACACTTTTTAAACTAGATGTTGCGAGAGAAGACAATATTGGGACGAAAGTTTTTACATAGAGTGCGTCCCATAAGTTTATAGAGAACGGGATTTCTTATTTTACAATTGAAAAAGAGGAGTAACAATTTCAAAACAATTTATAATTATAAATAATATCAAGACAATAATAATACTATACAAAAATAATATTACACAATCACAGACTTTGTGAGAAAAATCGAAACTTAAATTTTACTGTCCCAAAAGTTTATAGACACCTGCATTGTTTTTTCCTTTAACGTTTAAATTTTTAAGCCTTTTTTTCTAATCACTTAAAAAACTCGATCCGGCATACTCAAAACAAGATTTTGAAAAAATTCTGGCTTTAAAGAAAACCAACTCCGTTCAATTTGCAGCTTTAGACCTTGAACCGCTGCATATTGACGCGTATTATCATATACGTCTCTAGATAATATTCTCCAGAGGTTTTCTATTGGCTTCAGGCGGGGCCATCGTGAAAACAACTTTCGTCTTTCTACGGGCCTGATTTGAGCTTTCAAACACGTGACCTGACGTCACAGATAGGATCTGATTCTTCTCGTCTAGTTGAATTTTCGCCATATGTTTTGCTTTGTAATTTCAGATAAATTTTATATAAAAATGGTTTCTAAAATGCGAATTTTTTTAAAAGTATGTTATCTTAATTATTTGGATAAAGAATTTAAGTAAGTACCCTTTTTTTATCTCATTATTTAAAACGCAAAATATATATCTATACCGTTTTTCAATCCCAGAATTCGAATGTTGTTAAAGTTATATTGTACTTAATACTTTAATAAAGGTAATCGCTTACACTTTCTGTTGTGTTGAAATAAATCTGGTTTTGCTGGGATGACCGTGCATATTCTACTATTATAATACTATTAATACTATTACTACTATTTTAAACATTTAATATCACTTTATTAAAACAATTGCAATGGCGAATACGCACATAAAAATATACACAGAATGTCAACAGACGATAATTAACCATTATTTTTTTCTGACTTCAATGCTTTTATTTCCATCTAGAGTAATAAATATAGTTTAGAATCATCAAATAGATAAAATAGTAATACGAAAGCCTTTATTTGTCCTGATTTTACTAAGAATTTCTCTTTTAAATATAATTTACGTAAATTGAGAACATTTAAAACATTAATTAATAATATTGAGTTCTTATGCATATATTTTTTTTAAAATCAAACGCTTTTCGTAAAGGATTTGTAAAACTACTCGTGCTTTCAATTATTAAAATATAATTTTAATTTAAAAAAAATATTTATATGTATCTGAGGTCGATGCAGGATTTTTTTTTCCCTTTGTGTGTTATTAAGTGAAAAGTAAAAGTTTTTTAAAACAGCTTATTATATTTTTGTTTATGTGTTGATGATTGTTTATGTGTTATTATCCAGGTTTTAAACTAAGCCTAAAAGCAGTATAGTTTTTTATACAAGTAGTTTAAGATAAAATAAAGTAGTGTGGAAGAATGGAACTTGTCTCATTCCTCCTATTTAATAAGATGGGTGAAAATTGCTGCTTATATGAAAATTAATATGAAAATAGAGCAAACCATAGTATGTTTGTTTCTTAATGGAATTTCCCCCTTTAATAGTAAACCATTCACTAACGATGATTTTTTTTAATTAATCAGAAATATGAAAATACTTTCCTAAAATTTCCAGAGCCCAAAAAGCTTATTATACAACTCTACTGAAAAGACTGAAATTTTAGGTCTGGATTTCACAATTAAATTCAAATGTGGAAATGAACTTTCATATCTATTTAGACTGTGTTTGTCAGGAATTGCTAATATATTGCTAAATACAAAAGTAAAAAATGACAATAGAAAAATCACTTGTAACAAAAGAAAATTATCTACATTAACCAGTATGTAAGTTTCATTAATAAGTTTGATATTTCCACTTACTT
Organism: Maratus michaelseni; assembly: GCA_963931845.1. Lineage (NCBI taxonomy): Eukaryota > Metazoa > Arthropoda > Arachnida > Araneae > Salticidae > Maratus > Maratus michaelseni. The sequence continues at coordinate 219,552,249 of OZ007586.1, read as the reverse complement.
AATATTGTATATTTAAGTGAGATTATTTTCTCTGAGAGAATATTAGGTGTCATAATTGTTGTAAATTATTTGAAAGTACATATTCTGCTTGATGTTCTTGAATAGAATACTTTTCTTTTTATAAATATTGAATATTAATTTATTGAAATAACAACTTGATAATCTGTATATTTACCAGATGGATGAGGATTTTTCTGTTAAAATGAATTTTCCCTTTTAAGTAAATATTAATTTATAATCGAAGTAAAAATGTGTGTGGAATTTGGAAATGGTGACATTTTCTCTTATCCTTTCAAAGAAATATTCATAAAAATATAAAATGCACATTATAATTAGCAATTAAAATACCATGTTTTGTCAGATAATAGTGTTTGAAAGATAGTGATTTCTTAGTTGTAATACCTAGTAACAGAATATGTATTTTAAATTATTCATACATTATAAAATCTAAATTGAATTTTTGTTTCAATTGTTTAGAAAAAGTTAAAATTTTTATTTATGAATCTGTTTATGTAATAACAATCCTTTTATTAACAATCATAAAATTATGTCTTGCTGAATTGTTCATTCCTTATTGTCCTCTATTGTTCATTTATTGTATGTATAATTCAAACGCATCTAAAATAAGCCAGAAATTACCCAAGAAAATATTACAATGGATTTTATAGCACTGTTTTTGATGCACACATGGGCGTTTTCAACCTTACTTCTCTGCTACTCAGATCTCTTCTGTGACGTCATCGACGACTTGAATCAGGCCCGTTGAAAGAGAAAAGTTGTTTTCACGATGGTCCCGCTTCAGGTCAGGACTTATGGCTGTCCAGACAACAACAGTTACTTGATTTTGTCTAAACCACAGCATTGTAGAGTTGGACATGCGACAGGAGCATTTGTCTTGCTGGTATATCCATTTGTCCCCACATAGAAAATTTCCAAATGGAAGTAACTGTACTTCCAGCGTTTTCTAGTAATCTTTGGAATATTTACGACCTTTCAAAAAAGCATTGTTCCATTATAAGAAAATGCTCCCACACCATGAGTGAACCCTCTCCTTGTTGTCTGTTGATAAAAGTTCGTGGTTCCTTGCGAATATCGCACCAGTAATATGCCCAACCATCAGGGCCATCTAAATTAAATTTCTTTTCATCACTGAACACAACACTCAACCATTCATCTGTCCAATTCATGGCGAACGACGTATTTTGCGATAATCAAGAAATGCACTTGCCTGCAGCCGTCAATGAACTGTGGATTTTGATACTAGAACGCTTTACTTCTTTGGAAACTGACCGTACAGACAGATTCTGGGTTGAAATTAACCTCAAAATCTCTCTGTCTTACCGCTTAGTTGTCTTCTTTGGTCGTCCAGAACGGGATTTTGTTTCATAATTGTCACGTTTTGACAGAATACGGTAAATACCAACCCTGGTGCGTCCAATTTTTTTTTCCAATGTCCACAACTTTCCATCCACAGGCCTTTAAACGATTTGCAAAATTTTCTTTTTGGAAAACTGCCCATTGCGAGGCATCTTTGCAATCAGTCGGAAACCGAAAGACAGATACGCTTTTATCTCAGGAAACTATTGCTTCACAAGTACATGACCTTGGAATATGCAAATTTTTGATATTAGTAGTTAAATCAGCTTTTAACACTGGTTGTCTCTATACTTTTGGGACAGCATTTTTTTGTTTATATTTTTTTATATTAAATATATGACTGTTAAAAGTTGTTTGAGTATTTTGTAACTTTTATTTCATCATTTTATATTTTCATAATTTATTTTGACTTTCTTACTCGTTTAGTTAGCACTTAAATCCAAAAAGATGGTTGTCTATAAACTTTTCAGACGCACTTTATTATACTTATGACGCTTATATACCTGCGCAAGGAAAGAGATTTCAAGAATCAGAGTTTTGTTTTATTTGTAAGGAAGCTTTAGATGAGAAACGCACAAGTGACCATTATCATCTGTCAGATGCGTACTGAAGAGCTGCACTATGGGATGAAACATCAATTAGTAAACCAGTTTTTAAACCAGATGATGCGAGAGAAGGAAATATTGGGAGAAAGGTTATTACATATTATAGCTGTGAAGCTTACACCTGCGCAAGAAAAGACATTTCAAGAACCATAGTTTTGTTCTATTTCTAAAAAATCTTTAGATGAGAAACACACACGTGACCATGATCATATGTCATGTGCGTAGAGAAGAGCTGCGCATGTGGAATATAATTAGAATTATAAACTGTGTAAAACAATTCCTGTAATTTCAAACAACCTCAAGAGCTGTGATGGACATCATATTATGAGTAAACTAGGAAAATTCAAAGATTACCAAAACAGTGTTATAGCCACAACTCTTGAAAAACGTATTACTTTTAAATTAACCAAACCAAACTGTTCAATACAATTGATTTTCTTGGATAGTTTCCAGTTTTTACCCACGTCATTTTGGAAAAACTAGTTAAAAATCTTCAGCAAGACCAATTGATCTTACTTGAATAAAATTTCTCGATAAATAGTAATTAATATTTACTCACACGCAAAAGGGTTTACCCTTATCACTATTTCACCTCTTTTGAAAAATTTAATGCGAAGCAGCTTCCTCTCCCTTCAGATTTTTTCAGTAGTTTGAGCAATGCACCAAAAGATGAGGAAGACCATCGACAGGTTCAAAATATATGGAAAATATTCAACATCCAATGTCTCGGAGTGTACCACAACCTTTAGGTCAAGACGGATGTTGTGTTACTTGCTGACGTATTTAAAAAATTTTAAAAATTATGTCAGCGGTATTATGACATTGACCTGCTCATCTATTTACTGCGCTTTCTCTTGCCTGGCAAAGCTATTTAAAAATGACAGAAACACCTCTACAACTACTCTCCAATATCGATATATGCGATATGATGCGATATGAGAATGATTAATCGAAGATACGTCCGGGCAAATATTCCTGGTACGCCTGATTATAAGGAAAATGAAGCACCCCCAGCTATATAATACACTGAGGTGCCGACAACCTATAAGGGTGGGCTATGTCTCAGTTTCTACCATATGGTGGTTTTGAATAGTGTGAAACAAGTCATATTACAGAAAAGTGGGTTCTATCTCTATCTGATGATTCAGAAATCGGGTACATTTGAGATTGGTCTTGAATACCCTAAACATCTGCACATATTACATAACGAATAACTTGTTGCTCCCGAGAGTGTATCTACAGAAGAGGAAATGTTGTGTTCCGATGCAAGCAGCTTACTGAACAGTAAAAAATTCGGGGGAATCCCTAAACTTATTCCAAATTTAAATAATAAGATGAATTATATAACCCATTATCGCAATCGTAAATTTTATTTAGAACTTTGTTTAACACTAGAACTACCGGGGCGGGTAATCTATGACCCAATAAGTGATCTTTTGCTCGTATCACTGTTGTTTTTTAGAATGAAAATTTTAAACTGTTTGACTTTACCTAAATATACAGTATAATGCTTTAATATACGAATAGAGTCGAAATCCAACGAATACTTTTCTAACTATACAGGTCTTTCTTCCTAGAATTACCGTGCGTAAAATGTAAGTAAAAGATCATAGGGCTATATATATTTAATTCTTATTCAGTTTTAATATCATATTCATCTGTAAGAACATTATTACGAAATTAAAATTAATAATTAAATGTATATTATTTGAAAGATTTTCTTATTTTATATTTCATACGAGCCGTCAAAATCTCAAAGCATCTATTCTGAAATTAGAAATTATAATTTTCTTTCGTGGTATTTGATCATTATATTTCATATTATGTAATATTTCAGAAGCTAAATTTTATTAATAACTAGCTGATCCACCCGGCATTGCCCGGTCCCGTAAAAAAAAAAAAAATTACGAAACGCGAAATCACTCTAAAAATCGCTGCACGAAACCGTTCCTCTGGTAAATCTTTGTATTTCGGAAATTAAATAGAGAGATGGACCCCGAAGCGGAAATAAATTCAATAACACCCCCTCAAATGTCTGGATCATTTTATTCAAAGCGTGTCAGTTTTTGGTCAAAATTTAAAAAAGGTTACAGTGTGGTTTTCATAAAATTTGCATTTTCGGAATTAGAAAAATAAACTACGTACAGTCTTCGAGTTTCGATTCAATACCTCCAATACTTTTCTTAATACTCGAGGATGAGTGAAAATGAAACTACATATTTCGTTTACTGGGATTATCAAATCGGTAACTTTCTTTTGCGGTTTCAATAAAAATAGCCATTTTCGGGGCACGCACAGGAAAATCTTCTACTTCCAACGTCAGGGGCTGCATTCTGTTCTAAACAAATTTCCGACACGTGTCCCCGCTGCCTACGATACCGTGTATAGCAGACGTGCTGCGCACGCGCTGCAAAATCTTTTAGTTCCAGTTTCCACCGCCAGGTGGAGCATTCTGTTCTAAATAAACCTCTTTCCGAACGAAACTCCGGCACTCGTTCCCGCTGCTTACAGCACCGTGTACAAGGCGTGCTGTACACGCGCAAAAAATCTGTTAGTTCCACTTTTCTCCGCCAGGGGTACCAAATATATGTCTTAATTAATTAGATATCTATCTTAATTCATGTTAACTTGAATGAACCGATTCCCGTTGAAATCGGGCCCATAGAACCCGAGAAAATAAATCTATCCCCTGGATATTAATATTCATAAATGCTAGTAACCAATGGCTGAAAAAAATTATACCGACGTTTATTTAGTACCTGGGAGACCTCGGAAGAATGTTAGAAAAAATTTCGTTTGTATCGGACCAAGATTAAATGCAAAATCTTTTAGTTGCATTTTCCACCGCCAGGGGGCGCACTCTGTTCTAAACTAATCTCTTTCCGCACGAAACTCCGACACATGTCCCCGTTGATCATGGCACCGTATAGAAGGCGTGCTGTGCACGCGCTAAAAATAATTTAGTTCCAGTTTCCATCGCTAGGGGGCATCAAATCTATGTCTTAATTAGTTATCAATATCTTAATTAGTCTATGTTAAGTTGAATTAATTAATTCTCGTTGAAATAGGGCCTTTTGTTTGAATTGGACCAATTTTAAATTCAAAATCTGTTCTAAATAAACTCTCTCCGATCGAAACTCTTGCACGTATCCCTGCTGCCTACGACACCGTATAGTAGACGTGCTACGCACGCGCTGCAAAATGTTTTAATTCCCTTTTCTACCACCAAGTGGCACAAAATCTGTATATAAGGTTTCGTTTGAATTGGACTAATAATAAAAAAGTTCTGATGTTGGAAGCAGGGGGGGGGGGGGGGGGGGAGGAATTTTTGATCAGAGCAATAATGCGAAATTTAAATTACAACCGGACACTCACCTCTCCCCCCCCTCCCCCCCACACACACTCACAGAATTAAACCAACGACGTTAAAGAGAATTATCATTAACTTTTGAAACTGAAACAAAATGACTTTTTTTTTCTTTTTCTCTTTTTTTTTTTTTTTTTTTTGACATACAAAAACAGTAAGTTCTCGTTGCCAATTTAAAATTAAACATGTTAAAAGTTTTTTATATATGTTTATTATAGTTAGATATTAATTAAAAATCATTGTATTAAACATCAAACCTTATTGTGTCTGTATCTCTCATACAAAACAAGAATAGCACCTCTACACTGTAAAAAATTTCCAACCCTTTTCCGTTTCGTAAAAGATAAATTTCCTTTACGATACGGAAAACAACCGATAAAATAATTATTCCGAATCACAACAGAAAGGTTTTCTACAGTCATAAAAATAATCTATTTATATCGGATTAGTTTCCGAACGGATGGAAAACAGCTTTCTCCGGACTTACTGCGCAGTCTCGTTCTCTGCTGACGTATGAAAGGCGTTGCGTCACGTGATTGATAACAGAACAGAATCGAGTTTTTGGATGAAGATGGGCGCCATGTTTTTAAATATTGGACAACTGCTCTACGTACTTCTAACTTCGCAATAGTTTTACCTCTGGTAGGAGTCTGGTTTTTGCGGAGTAAGACAGCTGTATAGGAATAAAAAGCTGCTCAACGGGCCCATGGGCCAAACCAACAACAACTACAACAACTTCGCAATGGTAAGTACTAAAATTTATGTGATTTTTAATATTTTGGATTTGATATGTACATATATTTATAGTGCATGATTATCAAATCGAATAACATGTTTAAGGAGCTGCGTAGCCTGAAATAAAATGCATGTTATCTTATTTCTCGCTCAGTTTATTTTTTATGAGAAAAATATCCCCGAAGTAAAAAATATTTTGATGTGCCAGAAATTTCTAACTTAGATATTATCTTAATGAAACTTAGTTTTTGTAGGCTGTTTTTTTAAATAGTTTTTAACTTATTCTAAATTAAATTCCTTGTTTATTTCTTTAATTCTGTAAGACATCCAGTGTTGAATTCAGGGGGTGGGGGGACAGTCCCCCCCGGAGCATTGAAATGTCCCACCGGAAGATTTCACATTTTATGCTTTTAATAATCAAAAAGTGCAATCCCCCCCCGGAACTCTATAATATCCCCCCCCGGAACCACAGAAATCCCTCCCGGAGAAAAATGTCTGAATTCAACACTGAAGACATCAATAACATACCTATGATCTTAAAATAAATTGATGATATTTTTCTATGTTCGATGCTATATCAGAATCATATTGTCTTTTTTCAGGTACTGCATTATTATAGAATCAATTTTACATTTTATTATTTGTAGGGATGTAACGAATAGTGATTTGGCCGAATAGCCGAATACCGAATATTCGGCCAAGTTTTAGCCGAATACCGAATGTTCGGCGGCCGAATACTGACTTTAAAAAAAAATTATTTTATTTGTTTATTTATTTTTTTTTCCAATTTTAAAATCAAAAATTAAATTAAGGACTAATTGAAATAAATTTTTTGTTTGAGTGTTCAAAAATCATGACAGCTGAATGTATGTAAGCACGGTATATAGTGAACGTTTGTTTTCTGAAGCTGGTAATATATATGAAACCAAACGAAACAGACTTCTTCCTGAAAATGCTGAAAAGTTATTTTTGCATCACAATTTCAGGCTTTACAGTGATAAATAATTTTGTTACCCCTGTATGTTATTTTGAAGTAACTCATTAAATGTTTTTTCAGTATAGGTAATAGTTTTTTTCTTTTCAATGTATCAAACTCATTAGTTCGTTTAATCAACATCTAATGTTTAATTTTTAATTAGTAAAGTAATTATATAGTCATATATTTATTATTTAAAAGTAAAACTAAAAGCTAGAAAAATGATTTAATTTGTGAAAGATTAAGCATTTTTACAAGACAGTAAAATATTTGTTTTTAATATTTATGAATTTTATTGTTTAAGAAACTTATCATCATTATAAATCAGATTAAAAAAATAGATATAAAGTGAATTTTTTTTAATTCACTGATGAGAGAGAGAGAGAGAGAGAGAGAGAGAGAGAGAGAGAGAGATTTAAACTTTAAATGCAGTATATATTTTGCATTTTAATGTAAAATAAATTAATGTTGCAATACTTACTTAAATTCATATGATGCCTAAATATGCAGCAAGAAAAATATTTTTTAATTTCATTATATACAGTTATTTATAAGTTGTCATGAAGCTTTAAAATTGTGTAAGTATTAGGATTTATTTTTCTTATAATAATTAATGTATTTAGATATCATTCTTTAATATTGTTTGTTAAAAATATTTAAAATCACATTTTTTTTTTCTTGAACTTATTTAACCAAATATCTTAGAATATTCGGCCAAATAAGCAAGTATTCGACAATATATCTAAATATATTCGGCTACAGGTATTCGGCAGAATATCTGTTCAATATTCGGCAAAAGGGCCCATTAAGCCGAATACCGAATATTGGTCGAATATTCTTTACATTCCTAATTATTTGTAGTGTATTAAAATTGAATTGAAAAGGGGAATCCTTTAAATTCTATAATGTTAATTAATAAATTGAGAACTTTATGTTAGGACGATATAATGAAATTTGTATTGGTATATGGTAAAATAAATTTCAGTATTCTTTGCATATCAGACAAAATTTTAGTTGTAACAAACGTAAAGTTGAATATGCTGAATATATTGAGGTTGATATTATCTATATTCATGCTGTAAAAGCTTGCATGCAGAAGCTTACATCTTGGGCAGCAGAGATCAACTGCCTCGCCCTGGATATTCAAGTTTAATTGGCTAAATTTTATTTTTCTTACATTATTTTGAAAATAAAAAATGACATTTAATCTTTTCTAATAATTTAAAATAAACAGAAAAAGAAAAAAAGCAAACAGGGAATTTTTGTCAGTAGAGATGGATGGGGGAGATCTCCACTGCTGAACATCATGTCACATGTGGAAAGGAAGACAATTTTTTGTTCTGATTTTTATTTCGTGCTCATGTCTTGAAAAATTATATTGAATGGGCTTCAGGGAGAATAAACCCTCAAAAGGCTTGATTTTTTTTTACTTCAAAAATATAAAGCTTCAATTCTTCATTCATTCATTAAAAAAAAAAAAAAAAAAAAAAAAAATGTGGTGTTTTAGCAAAAAAAAAATTCTTACTTGATTTTATTTCATATTTCTGCTTTCATTTAACTAAATCTTGTCATGTATTTAAATGCACGTGTTAATACTGTTCAAATTTCAAGAAAAAAAAAAAATGTTCAAAAGAGTCATGATGTCAACATATAAATCATAAATGTCACTAGAACCCAACTTTAAACTTCAGAGTCCTAGGCACAGCATTTTTGCGTGCCCTTCCAAGCACTACTCTTAAGTAATCTCAAAGCTTAGAATTTTTGTGATACGTCCTCATCCAATCATTTCTTCCAGGGCTGTGGAGTCTGAGTATAAGTCAGGCACGTTTTTTTTTTTTGTTTTTTTTTTGGGGGGGGGGAGGGGGGGGGAGATTCGGTGTCGCTAAAAAACTGGCCGACCTACTCAGTCTCTAGCTTGTTTTTTGGACAATTCAAAGTGAAATTAAATTAATTATATGTGATTTTAAATTTATAAACTGAATTATTATTTTTATTTTGGGACTATATACCGCATAGATGAAAACAGTTTTTAATTAAAAACTCTCGTTGATATTTTCCATTTAGTATACAGTCTTTTCACTCAGCTTTTTGGGGTTTGCAGAACCCGAGGTAAGGCAAAAATTGAAAATTCTGCTACTTTTGGAGTGTACAGAACCCGAAATATCATTGTAATAGAAACCTTTTTTAGCTCCCAGTCTGTCAAAGCCAGAAAGGGGGGCTAATTCGCCACCCCCTTAATTTAGATAAATAGGTTTTTCATACAGAGTTATCCGATTTCAATATTTGAAATTTTGTATATAGGTTGATTCTGATAAGGCGGTTCCTTGATTAGTTATGGAGGTTCATTGGTTAAATATAAAGGAGGAGGGAACGGGGGCTGATAGCCCCCTTAATTTAGATAAACGGTTTTTTTATGCAGAATTATCCGATTTGCTTGAAATTTTGTATATAGGTTCATTCTGATAAGGCGCTTCCCTGATCAGTTTTGAGGGTTTATTGGTTAAGTATAAAGGGGAACGGGGGGCTAATTCCCCCTAATTTAGATAAAGGGGTTTTTCATGCAAAATTACCCAATTTGCTTCAAATTTTGCATAAAGCTTCATTGTGAAAAGGCGCTTCCCTCATTTCTTTTGGAGGTTCATTAGTTAAGTTTAAAGAGGGAAACGGTGGTTAATACCCTCCTCCTTAATTTAAATAATTGTGTTTTTTATGCAGAATTATCCGATTTGCTTCAAATTTTGTATATAGGTTAATTGTGATAAGGCGCTTCCCCTTATCAATTTTGGTTGTTCATTGATTAAGTATAAAGGGGGGAACGGTGTCCAATCCCCCCTTAATTTAGATAAATAGGTTTTTAATGCAGAATTATCCAATTTGCTTCAAATTTTGTATATAGGTTCATTGTTAAAAGCCGCTTCCCGGATTAGTTTTGGGGGTTCATTGGTAAGTACAAAGGGGGGAACGGGGAGCTGATATCCCTTTAATTTAGATAAATGGGTTTTCCATGCGGAAATATCTGATTTGTTTCAAATTTTGCATATAGGTTCATTCTGATAAGGCGGTACCCTGCTCAGTTTTAGGGGTTCATTGGTTAAGCATAAAGGAGGGAACAAGGACTAATCCCCTCTAATTTAGGTAAATGGGTTTTTCATGCAGAATTACACAATTTTCTTCAAATTTTGTATGTAGCTTCATTGTGATAAGGTGCGTCCCTCATTAATTTTGGGAGTTATTTCGTTCAGCATAAAGAGGGGAACGGGGGCTAATCCCCCCCCCCATAATTTAGATAAATGGGGTTTTTATGCAGAAGTATTGTATTTGCTAAAAATTTTGTATATAGGTTCCTTCTAATAAGTCGCTTCCCTGATTAGTTTTGGGGGTTCTTTGGTTAAAGATACAGGGGGAACTGGGGGCTAATGGGTTTTTCATGCAGAATTATACGATTTGTTTCAAATTTTGTATATATGTTCATTCTGATAAGGCGCTTCCCTGATCAGTTTTGGGGTTCATTAGTTAAGTATAAACAGGAGAACGGTGGCTAATATCCCCCCCCCCCTTAATTTAGATAAATGTGTTTTTATGCACAATTATCTGATTTGTTTCAAATTTTGTATATAGGTTAATTGTGATAAGACGTTTCCCCATATCAATTTCGGAGGTTGATTGATTAAGTATAAAGGAGGAAATGGTGTCCAATCACCCCTTTAATTTAGACAAATGGGTTTTTTTATGCAGAATTATCCGATTTGTTTCAAATTTTGTATATAGGTTCATTCTGATAAGGCGCTTCCCTGATCAGTTTTGGGGGTTCATTGGTTAAGTATAAAGGGGGAACAGGGGCTAATCACCCCTAATTTAGATAAATGGGTTTTTAATGCAAAATTACCCAATTTGCTTTAAGTTTTGTATAAAGCTTCATTTTGATAAGGCGCTTCCCTCATTAGTTTTGGGGGTTCATTTGCTAAGTGTAAAGAGGGGAACGGTGGCTAATTTCCCCCCCCCTTAATTTAGATAAATGGGTTTTTATGCAGAATTATCCGATTTGCTTCAAATTTTGTATATAGGTTAATTGTGATAAGACGCTTCCTTATATCAGTTTTGGGGGTCCTTGATTAAGTATAAATAACAGAACGGTGTCCAATCGCCCCCTTAATTTAGATAAATGGGTTTTTAATGCAGAATTATCCAATTTGCTTCATATTTTGTACATAGGCTCATTGTGATAAGTCGCTTCCCTGATTAGTTTTGGGGTTCATTGGTTAAGTATAAAGTGGAAACCAGGGGGCCAATCCCCCCTCTTAATTTAAATAAATGTTTTTTTTTTAATTCAGAATTATCCGATTTGCTTCAATTTTTTTATATTGGTTAATTGTGATACGACGCTTCTCCTTATCAGTTTTGGGGGTTCATTGATTAAGCATAAAGGGGGAACTGTGTCCAATCCCCCCTTAATTTAGATAAATGGGTTTTTAATACAGAATTATCCGATTTGTGTCAAATTTTGTATATAGGTTCATTCTGATAAGGCGCTTCCCTGATCAGTTTTGGGGGTTCATTGGTTAAGTATAAAGGGTAGGGAAGGGAGGCAAATCCCCCTCCTTAAATTAGATAAATGGGTATTTCATGCAGAATTATCCGATTTGCTTCAAATTTTGTAAATAGGTTCAATGTGACAAGTTGCTTCTCTGTTTAGTTTTGGGGGCTCATTGGTTAAGTATAGAAAGGTGGAACAAGGTCCAATCCCTCCCTTAATTTAGATAAATATGTTTTTCATGCAGAATTATCCAATTTGCTTCACATTTTGTATATAGGTTCATTGTTATAAGGCGCTTCCTTGATTAGTTTTGGGGGTTCAATGGTAAAGTATAAAGGGGGGATCGGGAGGCTAATCTCCCCTCCTTAATTTAGATAAATGGGTTTTTCATACAGAATTATCCGATTTGCTTCAAATTTTGTATATAGGTTCAGTTTGATAAGGTGCTTCCCTGATCAGTTTTGAAGTTTAATTGGTGAAGTATAAAGAGAGGGAACGGGGCTATTCTCCACCCCCTAATTTAAAGAAATGGGTTTTCATGCAGAACCGGTAAATTTTTACTTTATAAAAAACATGAGTTTTTTTTGTTGTTGATGCTAAATGAAATTTATTTGGATTTATTAAAGAAAGGACAAAGTGTTTTGAAAGGAATATTAAACGAAACCCTTTGAGCGATGTTCGATCACACTTACCCACTAGTTCTATTATATTACTGTGGCACGCTTTTTTTTTCATTTAATGCTGATCGTGAAATCCCATGGTAACCTATGTAAATTTTAAAGAGGTAGTAAATTCCCTTATACAATTATCAAAATATAGCTTTCACCAGCAGGAAGCAGATGTCCAATGGGCATCTTTAAATTAACATTTTTAAATTGTACATTTTAATAATTTTCCTTAATTTTTAAGTATTTTAAAAACTTATGAAATTTGAAATTTTTACTGAAAGGAAAATTTTCAAATTTTATGCTCTTAAAAATACTTATCGCTGAAGACGAAGAGTCCTCTTAATCATTCATTGCTGTTGTGCTGTTTTTGTCCCATTAAATATACATGATCACTAGAAATTAGTAAAATAAAAATATATTAATATTATTATTGTTATTATTGCAGGATAATACTGCAGTGATCAGTGTCGCATTCCAGCTAGAGCATATCATCCTTGCTTAATAGCGAATGATGATGTAAGAAAGGAAATCATGCTGTTCTCAAATAATATTGATGGTTTGACAGATTTTTCGGAGAAATGTCCTAGGACAATTTTGTTTTGGTAGCATCATATTGTGTAATCAATTAAGGCCTGGAAGAAATTAAAGAATCTAGGCCTACTTTTTTACTAAGTGCAGCTATTCGAAGGCAAGAACTGTCAATGGAAGTAATATCAGTATTGCTGTAATTTTTATTCATTATAACATTTTGATTTATAGTTTTGTTGCAAATAAATGTTATTTTTCAGTATAAATGTTTGTTTTATTTTTTCTGTCTTTTGTAGTTAGCCAGAAAAAAAAAAATCGAGTAACTTATATATATTTTTTTAAATAGTATTTTGTTAGTATGTGCAATTTAATGTTTGTGCAGATTAAATGCGATTGATTTATTTTACTAAGTTTAAGTTAAAAAAAAAACAGCACATACCACATTTGCGAAGTCAGATTTTTTATTAAATATACACTTATTTTTTATGTATTTTTCCTGAATTATTTGTAATTTTTAATATTCTTCTATTAAGTGATCTGCCATTGAAGAATAAAAGACTCACAAACATTTCTTTCTTTGTCATTAATGATGATAAAATTTTGACTTTAAATATACATAAATTTTTATAGGCAACTAGACTTCATAAATATAGTAAAATGAATATAGGTCAGTCAACAGTATATTTATTGATATTTATGTAGATATCTCATGACTTCATTGTGCACATGTAAATAACAAATGGTTCAATATTCCAACGTAATTTATTTATGGAAAGATTCGGAAAATAAAGATTGCATGGTAAGTAATATACTTTGAAATGTTATATTATTATTTGTCATACAATTTCAATTACTTGCAAATGTAAATTCATAAACAACTAAAGTTTTAAAATCTTAAAAAAGGCCTGATTTAATTATTTTTATTTTAAATTCAAATAAATCAAACTTTAATTCACTGTAAACTCTGTAATCGCTTAGGAACTCATAAAGCTGGAAAATTGGTGTTTCTTTTCAAACATTTTAATAACAAAGAATATTTTTTTCATATCCATTGAAATTTATAAAATATAATCATAACCATCTTAATATATGCTCTAAATTCATTAAATGAATAAAGAAATTTGGTCAGAACAAAAAGCTTTAGCTTTTAGTAATGCAGAGTGCATATGCTTTTTATTTTATCAAAGGGGTAATTCAAGGTGGTATATGTATTTTATACAGAATAGGATATCTGTTAAATTGCAGTTTTTGTAAATAAGTGATGACACAAGACAATTTGTTTTATTTATTTCATGTTTTCAAAAGTAAAAGAGAATTCACATTTCTAAATTAAATCTTTTTCTGTAGCTCCATTTTTTTAAACTGTATATTTTTAACTATTTATATGATTAAAATATTTTAATTTAACCAAGTGAATGAGTTTCTATATATTTTTTTAATTTCAAATATATTTAAATGGACACTTCTAATTGTTAATTTTAATTATTTAGTAAAGTTTATTTTACTGTAAAATGTATAATTTTAAAATTGTATTTTGAATTTAAAAAAAATAGCTGATTTAAATAATTAAAAACATATATGATTTTTTGATTAAATAAATAAGTAAAATCACGAACCCTGTTTTTAAAAAGGATTTTCATTTAGCAAGGCTTTTTGTTATATAATTTTCAGTTGAGCTTCAAGTTCAAAGTCTTGTACATTTTCAAATTGCATGGCTTCTAAAATTTGTTTATCATCAAGCTATTTATTAGGATTAGCTGAATTCTGTATATATATTCTTATAAGTTACATGGCTTCAAAAGTTTTTAGATTTACTTTATTAATATTACACTGTTGTCCAGAAATTAAGGGGCAGTGACCGATTTCAGACGTTTCGTCAATTATCTTACTGAAACTCGTGAGTAAATGCCCGGAATGCCCTTAAGCTTTGAGGATGTAAAGAACATGTTTGACTTGATGTTTTTCAGTGAATATTTTATCGCGAGGACAACTATGGGGGGGGGGGATAATAACTTGAATAATAAAATAATATTTTCGATCACCCAAGTAACGAAAAATGCTAAAAATGGTCTGTCACTGTAGTAAATGACTATGTAGGTTCTGTTCAACATTTGTGTGCATTTTTTGTAAGTATAGCATGTATATTCGTGAATATATTAACGTTTCTGTGAAAAATTCAAAAGTTTTTTTTATAACATGCAGAGTTTTCAGCCAAATTTAACACCACTTTCCAAAAACTTGACAAAGAATCGTAGAAATAGTATACTGTGATTAAAATATTAAAATATTGAATATTTGATGAGATATAGGTATTTTTATGAAATTAATTTTAACTGCGCATGCGCAAACTACAGCAAACATTTTTGTTATGATTTGATAGCAATACTATAGGGCAACTCATATAAAAAGACCAGTGAACTATCGTGAAAACTCAAATAGTTACAGCATTGATAAATACATTGATAAATTGAGAAATAATTCTATGTTTTAAGCATAACTCAAAAACTACTTACCAACTATCTGTGATTTTGGATTTGCATATTTGAAGCCTCCAGAAATCCACCTCTATTAAAAATTCATAGGTTATTTTTTTTCTTTTTTGAAATGAATTTAAAAATACATTTTTTTTTTTTTTTTATAAGAGAGAACTAAACATCATCTATACAATTTTAACAAATAGATTTTGAAAATCTTCAAATAAGCTAATCCAAAATTATTATGTCAAGTAGTTTTTGAATTACGCTTAAAAAGCTACCCGCATTGCAATTTGTTTTTCATCAATTGCAAATTAATTTCACATTAAGACTTCCAAATTTTAAACCTTCATATTTCTTAAACCACTTGACCAAGTGATTTCTTGTTTCGTATCCTTGGGAGAAATTTACAGAAAAAAAAATGTATAACGTCAAAATTAGGTGTATGTATTGAAAAGTTGGAGTTTGGTACAATTTAAGAATGATGACGACCCCCTAAGCTTATTTTTTTAAAACCTATTATTGGAAGAAGATAATTTTCAGTCAAATATGGCTATTTCTGTTTTTTAAGGAGGGGTGGGGCAATATTATGATTTAAAAAGATAGGTTTTGTATGTCCTTTGTTTTAGAAATATAGCTATAGAAATTCTTTCCAGCAACAATAAACTTCAAAGTAGTTGCATACACCTCATATGCATAGAACATGTTTCATACTTGTGCTACACCCAGTGGAATAAATTTGAGCTTTTTGAGGATACAGGCTTGTCCCTTTTTTTTAGTAATATTGAACAGTTGTTTGGCACAGTATTGAATTCAGGGGGTGGCCCGCTGGGACCCCCCTGGAACATTGAAATCCCCCCCCCCAGAAGATTTGAGATATTATGCTTTTAATGGTTAAAAAGTGCAATTTCCAAAAAGGAAATATATAATTCCTCCCCCCTCCCCGCCGGAGCCGCAGAAAAGGCTCTGAATTCAACGCTGGTTTAGCATCATCTGAATATTTAGTTATATTATACCCATGAGCGCATCAGTATACTTGTAACAAATAAATAACATTTCAAGCTGATTCTGTATTGTAAAGAAACTTTTGTTATAAAGAGTAGGACCAATAACAGATGAAAATATTGCTTTTGGACACTGTTTTGATTTCCTTTTATCTCAATTAAATATTACTAAGAACTTTTTTGAATACATACACACATTTCGTATCATAAAATGCATTACATGTAATGCATTTTATGATAACAAATACTTAAAATGTGTGTATGTATTCAAAAAAGTTCTTAATAATATTTAATTGAGATAAAAGGAAATCAAAACAGTGTCCAAAAGCAATATTTTCATCCGTTAATGTTCCTACTCTTCAAAACAAAAGTTTCTTTACAATACAGAAAATTTTCCGATCATAATGAAAAAAAATTCCGTAAAGCAAAGAAAAAGTTTCTATTCTACACAGGAATTTTTAATTTTTTCAAGATTAGTTTACTGACTGATTCGGAAAAGTTTCCTTTTTAAAACGGAATACTTTCTATCTATTCTCCCATTCTTCCAAAACGTTTCTTTATGTGAATGGAAAGTTTTCCTTTTTAAAACGGAATACTTTCTATCTATTCTTCCATTCTTCCAAAACGTTTCTTTATGTGAATGGAAAGTTTTCCTTTTTTAAACGGAATACTTTCTATCTATTCTTTCATTCTTCCAAAACGTTTCTTTATGTGAATGGAAAGATTTCCGTAAGACCCAGGAATTTATTCTGTGTCTAAAGATTAGTTTCTGAATCAAACGGGAAAAGTTTCCTGACGGAAAGACAAAACTTTCGTTTTTTTCCGTTTTTTTTTTCCGTGTTGTTTCGGAAAAGTTTCCTGTACTATACGGGCAACTGGAAATCCTATTCCTACCGGAAACTTTTCCGAATTTTTTTTTACAGTGTAAAGTCTATGGGTCAACTATGATCCACCCTGGTAGTTCTAGGTATAGAAGAAAAAACATATTTCTAGTGTTAAACATTGCAGCTGTACATAAAGACCTAAAATTTAAACAGGCAACCTGGCTTCAGAAATATATTAATTTTAATACTGAGAAACCTAAAGAGGCTAAATCCTCTTTTGAAAACGATTTTTTTAAATTTATCAATAACCCTGTTTTTTTTGTTTTTTTTCGTGAAGAGAAAATCTTCAAAAGAGGAGAAATATTGTGTTGTGAAATGATGAAGAAAAAGAGTTAAAACATTCGTGGCTTTATCTACTTTTAAATCATTTAAAACACATGTTGAGGATCTAACTGCTATCAAAAGGATGAAAACTAGCATTTTAACGAACCGGCTAATCTATGTTCTATCTACTATTTTAGAATTATCCAAATTATTAATGTATAAATTTCATTACAATTTTATAAAGAAACCATATGAAGATCAGGTAACCTATTATTCATGAAACCGATTCCCTCACATATCACATGAAAACAAACAATATTTATAATGACATGGAACATTATGCATTCTTATTTGATTTCTCCTACTATCCAAAATCCTATCATCTATACTCTGAAAATAACAAAAAGGTGATTGTTTGGCAAGTTTAAAGATGGGCTAAATGGTGATCTAGCCCTTGAGTTAGTCGGCCTTAAGGCCGAGATGTATTCTCTAAAATCACCCAAATAAGAAAAGAAACGCGCGAAGGATGTATCTGCACATAGGGTTCGGCAAAAAATAAAGCATGAAGACTATTTGGAGTGTCAACGACAGCAAAAAACAAGCGGGGAGAAACATATAAATTTCGTCCAAGATGCTCACAACTTGTATACACTAACACAAAAGAAAATTAGTCTAAGCTTTTTTTACCACAAAAGATACATTTCAGAAGATGGAATATCCAGCTTAGTGTATGGACATTATGAGATTGAAGAAGATTGTAATGAAGAAGAAAATTTTGATTTGTGTGTTAATAATTTAGAAATAACAAGATGATATTATTCTGTAAATAAACCCTTCCTGTAAAAATACCTTTATTGTAAATTGTTTTGTTTAAATTCAAAAATATTAATTTGATATATGTGTACTTATTTAAAACTTATACAAAAACCTTTCTAGCAAAACGCTATCTATATGCACTTATTCTTACTCTCTCTCTCTCTCTCACACACACACATATACTCTCAAACATGAACATGATGAAATTCAGTTTAAACAAACTGAAATTGATAAATTTTAATAAAACACATAAAATATTTTTATTAACTTGTAAATATTTTTGTTAACATGCAAGTAATTTTAACTTTGAGAAATTTTTTAATAAGTTGTAATATTTTTTATTGATATGTAATTTTTTTAAACCTTTTTATTTTATTAACTTGAAAATTTTTAAATCTTTTATTTAATATTTTTTTTAAATATTGTAAAATTTTATTGTTATTTTTTAAATATGTAAAACGTTTTTGATAAGTTATATATATATATATATATATATATATATATATATATATATAAATTTATAAACTTTTTTCTAAAGAATTTTTTTAAATAACTTGTAATTTAAAAAAAAATATATTTAAAAAAAAATTAAGTTTCAATTTTTTTTTTATTATCGTAAAACTTTTTTTTAAAAACTTATAAATATTATGTAAAAACACACGCAAATAAATACACATACATATATACACATATAAGTACATACAGGCACACATATACTCATACAAATTCCATCATACAGACAGATACACACACATATATACACGAACATATAAACAAATATATATATATACATTCATATGCATAGATATATGCACACATACACACAGCCACACAGACAATTAGAAATCGTTTGGTAACATAATATCAGACGTAGCAACGAAAGAAAAAAACTCTCGTGATAAAGAGAGGTTTGAGATTGAACCCTTATTGTGGATTGTTCCTACTGACTTGCGAAACGTGAAATTTAACCATTTCACATCTTCACTCTTTCTGTGGCCGTTGAACTGTCATATTCTTAATACTTATAATGAAACTCAAATTAATACGGCTTACTCTTATTTCAAAATAAAATTGCGATTGTTGCGAGAACGTTTTAAAACAAATGAAAACACGTAGCTATTAGATCCGTCTTTTCTCTTTAAGTTTTGAAAATATTTTATTTCACTTTCAAATTTAAAATTTTGCCAAACACCTTTATTTGAAGGTAATATGGCCGAGGTAATTCGACCACTGTTCTTTTTTTTCTCAAGTTTTAATTTGCTTTAAACAAAAAAGGCAATTAAAAAAGACACAACTTCATTATTTTTATGAACAGAACTTTATTAATATTAAAAATAAATAAAATATACAAATAAAATAATTAGCAAAAAATTAAATTAAACATTCCAAAATATTGATAAAAATGTAAATAGCCAAAAAGTCTGAAACCAAATTCGCAATAAAAATGACATAAAAGTGTCACGGCTGTTAAAAATTTTCAATCTTGACTCATAAAAACGGTTTTATCTTGCTTCGTTCGTAGTGACCATTTTTCTCTGTAGCCAGGTTTATGAGAAACAGGGTTTACCCAGGTGGGCCTAGCCTGAAAAAAACCGCGCGGGTTTTTTCGGGGGGCCTACTTGAAAAATCCATTGTGGGTTTCTTCAAATTTTCTCGCGTTTTCACACTGTAACATTATTTAATCTAAGGTATGAGAATATAAACAAAAGGGAGAAACTAAAATTTGAACTTAAACATTTTAGAAATTACTTTAATATGAAGAGTATGTTTAACAAATCTACAAAATAAATAAATAAGTAAATAAAAATAAAATAAGACAAATGCCAATTTAAATATATTTCAAAAGAACCAGATTTAAAGAAATTTCTAAGCAGAGATGAAATGACCAAAAAGAAATTAACTGGAAATAAAGAAAATTTTCATGCCTGTAATCTAAATGCTTTAAATGAATGCCTAAAAATGACACAACTAAAAATAGCTTATGAAAGTGCAGATGCAGATAGTAAAGACCAATTGACGACTTGACCAATCAGCTTGTAGTTGAGTTGTCAAGCAATATGTGGACAGGAAATTTCACTTTTTAATCTTGAAGCTGATTGGTCAAACAGTAGGCTAGCACAACAATGCATACACACACAAGAAAAAAATACTCTTTGGTGTGTGTGAATGAAGTGCACATGGATACACATATTACTTCAAATATGTGACATATTTGAAGTAATATTAAAATCAGTGTTTTTTATGGTCAGTCAAAACTTAATATTAATAGTCTTGGTATTATTTAAATTTTGTCATTTTATTGTTCATTAATTAGACTCATTGTATTCTAAAACTGAATCAAAGATTAAAATTTATAAGGGTCCAAGTTCTTCAAAAATACCAAAAGTACAAGGAAGTGGTCGAAAGTTGGCAAGTGAGTGGGTAGAAGTGATAAAAATTGATGGTGACTCAAAATGCAAATGCAAACATTGTGAATTAAAACTAAGTTGAAAACAGAAAGAATAAAAGCTCATTTACAAAATGTCCAGCTAGAACCAGAATGATGTGGAATACTGAAAGTGAAGATTCTGAAGCACAATTATCTTTTTAACACTTTCCAACCCAGTTGAAATGTGTTTATGACTTCGATTTGCCTGGCCGTCTGGCCGTCTGTCGTCTGTCCGTGCTCTAACTCACGTAAATATACTCGGATCGTCCGAAAATTTTTATATGTTATTGTCGTTTACCATAGCATGTTCCCTATTTCAACTGAAGTGTGTAGCACTTATAGTTTTTTTACAGGTACAGTCAAAAGTATTCCATTACATTACAGTCAATGGGAAATAATCGTTTCAAGTTCATTTAGATGATGCTACGTCATTTAAAACATGATGAAATTGATATATAATTATGAAGCGCATTAAAAGATACTTTTTGTAGAATATGGGGTGCAAAGCATTTATTATTCATTTACAGGGTCAAACAAAAGGATTCTGTCACACATTGTTCTATGGGGAAAAAAACGTTTGCAGTGTAATTTAGAGATATTTCACTATTTCAAACATAATAAAAATTATATGCATTACTGAGCTGCACTATAAATTGCTCTCTTTAAAGTGTTGTATGCATTGTGTTTATTTACAGGGACACACAAAAGATATCGGTTACAGTACATGTGCTATATTTACAGTCGATAAGTGATAAGTGCGTTTTCAACTTTGGTTTGCGTTTTTAAGTTTAACTAAATTTTTTTCATAGTACATGTGTGTTTATAAAAACGTTTGTTCATATACAGGACTACACAAGGGAATCCATAAGTATTACAGACTATGGGAGTGAAGTGTTTAAGGGTAGTTTTTAATTGTGTTACGCATTTTCCTGCTGAACTATATTTAGTAGACTAATAGCAGTTTGTGGAATATATATAAATTCGTATACAGGGCTACGTAAAGAAAAACATACATTGTCGTTTACGGTTGGTAATTGCTGCGAGTGAGTTTTAAGTTGCATTTTAGCTTAATATGTGGTGTGTACAAAAGTCTTCAGATAATATACAAGGCTGTACAAAAGATTTCGAGTGCATGTCCATCGATTGGGGAAAATTGTTAAATATGAATATTCGAATAGAACTAAATTTTATCATGCTATATATCCACATTTATTGATCATATACAGGGCTGCACAAAATAATTTGACTACTTTTTTGACAATGGAAGGTAATTTCGACAACTGTATTTGCAATGTGGTATATGTTTTCTAAACTGTTTACTTATACATACATTCTTTCACTTTATTTAACGGTGAAGTTTCGTTACAGTTTTCTGGCTGTGTTGGAAAGTTCTTCATAATCTATGCTTGGCGCATGATTATTCGTTCTTGTTTAAACACCAGCTGATCTCTTTTGATAGATGCATGTACATCAGTCAGTGAAAACCCAGTAGTTCGTGCATCCTCTACTTCTAGCCACATACAACATCGAATAAGTGATTATCTGATTAAGGGAACTGAAGATCAAAAAGAAAATATTGATAAAGCAATATCAATGTTTTTTTTAATGCTTCAAGTATATTTTTTAATGTTGCGGAACTTGATGTCTTCAAGCGTATGATAAAAAAAAAAGGCCTGGTTACAAACACCTGGTCAGCAAAAGATCTGAGTTGGAAGATCCTAGATTCAACAGTTCAGCAAGCAGACCAATAGCTCATAGAAAAGGTAAAAAATAACAGCTTAACATTAACATTGGATGGGTGGTCAAGTGTGATTTAGAATGATCCTATTCAAGCTGCCACATTACATACAGGAATTAAGCAGTCATCTACTGAAAGTGTTTGATGCTGGGTCACAGAAAAAACATCAGAACAATGTGCTTCCATCAGGGAGGAGGCTTTAACAGAATGTCATGAAAACTTACATAGTACTGTTTTTGCTGTGGTAACTTATAACGAAAACAAAATGGGTAAAATGTGGACTATTTTAAAGGAAAAACCCCCAGAACTTATCACATATGGGTGTTCCCCACATTTAATTATATTAGTACAAAAATATGTATCACCAAATACAGTAGGGAAGACCGAGACATGTTGGCCATAGGGCACGTTGGCCCATCCGCTATATTTTCAAACTATCCAGTGGATAGCTTTACTAGCTAAATGACATGTGCCTTATCATGTCTTCTTTCACCCTCAACAGCTTCAATAGTGACGAAGCAATTAAACGAAAGCCACTTCAAATTTTCAAATTTTCACTCAGGTAAGTTTTTTTGTACTTATAAATAATCGTTTCTGATTTATTTCTAAATTAAAGTTTCACTTTGGTGAATAGCAGTCTAAAAGACCGTTGTTCAGAGCTTATTTTCTACCTACTGATTTTTAAAATATGAACAGAATATTTTGTTACGGCGATCAAAAAGAAAAAATGGCGATATGGGGCAAGTTGGCCATTTAATCTGGCTGCGAAGACATAGCGGTTGTAAAGGCATAGCAGCTGCGAAGAGATAGTGACTGCAGGGCATGTTGGCCTGTTGCATGTTGTATCGCCCCAACATACGATATTAAGTAACAGGCAATTAAGATAAATAGCTAGGCCAGTAAATCGGAGGAGTCCGGCTTTATAATATACAGAAAATAATAACAAAAAATTATTAAAATTCCATAAAAAACTAATTTTTATATAATCTAAAATTTATAATTTATCTGAATTCACAAAATATTTTTTCTTTTATTGCTTAAATAACTGACGAAAAAAACGTTGTAATGTACTCGAGGACTAGTTGTTTCTGGAAAGCTAGGAAAGTTTCCGAATGTTTAGAGAAACTTTATTATAAAATTATTATATTAGTTTTTTGTATTCTCTATTATTATTAAAAACTGTAAGTGACATTATTTAAGATTTCTTTAAAAGCAACTTGCATTAATACGGGTCCAAATTTAAATTTTGTCTATGGTTCTCTAGAGCTACTGCCTCATTTCTAGATGCCAAGATGGTTCGTAATTATGTTAAAAAATAAGACAGTGTAAAGATTCCAGAAGAGACAATGAAAGTGGCTGTTATCGAAGCGAAATTGAACAATAGATCAATCAAAGAAGAGGAAGATCTATCAAGTGGAGAAGAACAAAAGACAAAGAGAATTTCCCTATGTCTTCGCTGTGTTAAATAATTCAAAAATAGTAAGTCCGGAGATGAGTGGATTCAATGTACCAGGTGCAAATGTTGGGCACACAAATCGCATATGTCATTGTGGATATGATATTTTATGTTCGCATTCATTGTGATGATGAGAAAGATTTCGATGAAGGCTGTAGTTAAGTTGAACAAAACATATTTTCTTATCCTTTGTATCTTTTATATAGCAAATTAAAATTACATTTGATATGTTATGTGTTTTTTCTTTTCCGTTAGCAATCCGAAAATGATAGTGGGCCAACCTACCCCGTTCGACGGGACAGGTTGGCCCATTGACTTGATGTTCTTCTGAGCTTCATACAGAAACTATTAATAATTATTTTTTCAAAAATTTTCCTACGTGATTATGCTTTAAGGTGCGCTGATTGCCCAAAGTAAAAAATAAATACAAATTTTAATAAAATAAAATAAATAAAAAATATTGAAGAAAAAATTGGCCAACTAGCTCCGGTCTCCCCTACTAAATCAAATAGTAGAAGTACATAAGTACTTTCGGAATAATAACCAAACACCATGGTTGGATTGTGGAACAAGCATGTTTGATGCCACATTTGCCAAATGACACACGATTGAAATTACATTATGCGTATGTCAAATCCTTCGTGACAAATTATCACAAATACAGGGAAATAGCCCTTGGACATACTCAAGAGTTTTCAACAAATGTATAAAAAATATTGAACAATACATATCTTTATCAAGAAGCTCTAAAAACAGTTGCCTGTTGTTGCAACTGTAGTGGACAGCTTCATAAAGAAACAGCGTGTATTTCAGAAGCTGTCGAAATATGGATAGGTATTTTACCTTCTGATGTCTTGCAGCCATATCAGCATCATTAAAAAGAAAATTCAACAGGCAATTCAAGCACCACACATGTTATCTAACTTATGGATCCCAAATTCAAGGAGAGCAGCGTTTAAATGTAGAACAAGAAGTCGCAACAGAAACATGGTTATACTTGAACACCATCCTGATTACTTGCCAGGTGTTATAGCTTTTAATATGATCCTATTAATTATCCTGCTTCAGTGTTCAATGAAAGTGTTATACAGAAGTTTTCAACACAAAAATGGTGGGAGATTATGGCAAAAAAATGAAAAAGATGATAAATTTCCTCCTGGATTTTGTCAGTTTTTCGTTTCTTTACATTCAACACCAGCTTCCTCTGCTTCAATCTAATGATACTTTTACTGTTTGGTACTGTTTGTTTTAATGATTTGGTCTGTTTTGGAGCAAATTACGTAATCGTTTAGGAGTTTATAAGGCAGCAAAGCTAATGAAAGTGTATCGCCATTTGCGATCAAATTTACAGGTATCACTGACACTGACTTCTATGATAATTTGATTTAACATTTAATACTATTGCAATATATATGTAGCAAATGTTGCTAAAATTTTCAAAAACATTATTATGAATTCCATTAAGTATATATATATATATATATATATATATATATATATATATATACGAGGTCATTTCGAAAAGTAAAGATACACCGTACGCCGGAGGAAAAGAAAAGTTTTGGCAAGCAAGTTGGCAACACAGGTGTTAACCTTGAACCGTTAGCTTTCTCCTCGCGGTCGTTCGGCATTTCAACGTTGATTCTGGTTGGAGTAGATCGTGTTTAAAATGGTTCCGCCGATTCAGAATCCCGCCAAATGCGAAGTGCGCTCCGTCATACGTTTTCTTCATGCAGGAGGTCAGCGACCAGCGGATATTCACAAAGAAATTGTTTCTGTTTATGGGAACATTATGAATCGACAATATGTAACGAAATGGTGTCGTCATTTCTCTGAAGGTAGGACCGATGTTCATGACGAACAAAGAACAGGTCGGCCATCTGTGATCTCTGATGCCCTTCTTCAGAGAACGGAGGAAGCAATTCGTGTGAATAGACGTCTCAAATTGAAAGAAGTCACATCTTGGAGGAAAATCATTCCACGACGATGATGAGATCAAAGATGAAGTTGAAATGTGGTTCCGACAACAGGCGGAAACCTTCTATGACTGTGGGATACAAAAGCTTGTGCCCCGACTTAACAAATGTTTGGATAACGGGGGTGATTATGTCGAAAAATAATCAATAATCCAGTTAATAAGATGTAACTTACGTTTTCTAAATAAATGTTTTTTTTAAGGAATGCGAGCCATTGTATCTTTACTTTTCGAAATGCCCTCGTATATATATATATATATATATATATATATATATATATAAATGTTGTTGTCTTTCTGATTGAAGTGAATGAAAGAAACGGTATACATTTAGCCTGTTTAACTTAAGGTAAGAATTATATAAATAAATCCAGTTGTAGTTGGTTTAATATATCCTTAGTAGCAAACTGGTCCCATGAGATACAAATTTACCTTTTATATTAACTTGATGTTTTATATATATTGTATATATATATACTGTTTTTTTTTAAACCCTGCTGAGAAATCTTGTGATTCAGGGACACTCAGATGACAAGAAAGAGTAGTGCAATTCGTGGGGCGGAGTGCCAAAAGATTAAAAATGCAGAGACAAAATTTGATTTAGGGCAGTGCTTAGCTAAGATCAGCGAAAATTAAAATTGGAATTCTGTAACGTATTGTATTGTGTTTAATATATGTATATATATATATATATATATATATATATATATATATATATATGTGTGTGTGTGTGTGTGTGTAATTGAATAAGTGTTTAGAGTGGTATAGGTCACTACATTAAATTTCTAATTTTTTAGTTTTGCTCAAAATTACTATAAAGAAAGATTTGGTGTTTTCATGATTTGGCTTATCTGTTGAATGCAAAGTAAAATCTTTTGGAACTGAGTGAATAGCGGTTTTTTAGTGCTTTGAGTGCTTCAACTGTAATTTTTAGATATGGGAGAAATTTATGTGTGTGTACTTTAAGGGGAATGACCTCGCTGAGAATAATTTGAACGGGCTTACCGTGGGTGCTCCTGAAATTGAAATTTCCTGCAGAAATTTCTTATGAAGGGAAGTGTTGTCACGTAGCGACCAGGTATCATTTTGACCCTGGCATTCTGAGTACAAAGTCAGGGCGTGATTGGAATGCATGAATGAAAAGAAACAACCTTGAAATTCTTCCCGATAACTGTGTGCACGATGGAGAACTGGATTTTTGTACATTTGGGTGAAGCAGGATTCCAGAATTTTCGACAGAGTTGGATTTTGATGCATATTTGTAAAATCTGGGACAGATCGATTGATGAAGCAAGTTTTCACCACTTCCCCGCTGAAGGAAGGTGAAAAGGAGGAACTGATTCTATGATTCTATAGAATGAAAAGAGTATGGAGCTAGGAAAAGAAAGGAGTAGTCATAAATGACGATGCTGTTCCTACCCCCTTCCGCATCTGCCATATTTAGCCGCGTCTTGCCCTGGAGACTGCTGATTGGACTGCTATCGGTCAAAATCGAATATAACGGACACTGGAAAAGGGGAAAGAATTCGTTTTTTAACTTCAAAGCTTTCCAAAGCAGATGATTGATATGTCTACTCCTTTCTTTTCATAGCTCCATGGAAAATACAGATGTAAGAAAAAAGGAGAGTTGAGGTTTTAAGAGGATCACTGAAAGGTCGAAACTCTTACTGGAGACGACATAGCGAGCACTTGTGTTGATCCTGGCTAAATGTTATTCTCTGGTATAATGTTATATTTATAATTTTTATTAAGTTTAATTGTTATGTAATTGTTTGTTCTAATGAAGAACATTAGTTAATTAAATTAGTCTATGTCTCTCGATTACAGAGAGCCAAAAACCTTGTAAACTTTACATTTGCTATGGACTACTAAACATAATGGACTTAATGTTAATTTTATTTAAGATTTGATTTGAAAATGTGTGGAACATCTTAGTATTAGTGTTATGATTTTTGGATTTTTTATGTATATTAATATGAAAGAGATTTGCTTTTGTCATAATGATATAAAAATTTCTTTTTTATGGCAAAGATGTATATGTGTGAATTGATAACTACGTATAATGAGTTAAATAAATGTTTTGAAGAGGATTTGATTGTTTTATTATCGATTTTTTGGAAGCATTAGGTGCAGAAGACGACTTACCTCGCTTATTTCGGAATGTGGACGCAGTTAAACTGACAGTACTCAGCGTGTTCTGAATAGAGCCAAATTTTGTAGGATGGTTAAACGAGACGAAGAAGAAAGGATTCCGCAAAAAATAACAATTTGTTCCAAAAGTCAACGCTAGGGGAGGTGTAACACTATTTTTTTCAAGGAATCCTTCGTCCCCCGTCTTCTTTAATCACCCTAAAAATTGGCTTCATTCTCGCAATAGATTGCACTACAGAACACGCTGAGGACTGTTAGTTTAATTATGGCCATCTTGTATATAATATGAAATTTTGTAAAAAATATCAGAAATCAATTATTTGATATTTGATTCCAAAATTATATCGTATTGGGATAGCCAAATTGCATAAATTATACTGAAACCAAGAGTATAAAATGAACAGAGAAATAAAATGAAATAAAAAAGATAACATGTAAAAAATAACATTTAAAGATTATACAAATTAATAGAAAAAACTTGCAAAGTGAGATACTTAGTCAGGAACCACCTTCTACACTTTACAAGCAAATAGAACTCACGAGACAAAGCGTTAAATTTATCGTGTTTAGAATGTATTATTCCCAGCTTTTAAAACTGGTTATGCGAAATTATAAAAAAGTATTTGGAAGAATAAAAAGTGTGTAATATTGTTAGAAGATAGTTTGGAAGATATTAATTTCTTTAGGCCCCGTTTCTCGCCAGTATACCTATAATAACCTTTCCCAATCAATCACCCGAAACCAATCAACAATTCGATATTATCTCTCCACAGTATGTGAAGTTATCGAATATAAAAATATTGTAAGTAAGTGAAGGTTGTTGTTTTGTATTTTAATGACACAGCTTTAACTACGACATCATCAATTGAAGGGTCGCCATCGGGAGACGGGAAATGGGGGGAGGAGGATAGTCACAGCTAGTTATAGATGATAGATATAGTCATCGTTCTTTCTTTGTAGCGTATCCGGAAAGGTTACAATGATTGATTACTCAGTTTTTAAGTCAAAACCACTTTATTTAAGCTAAGCGGGCAAGGAGTGTGGTAGACGATTTAAGCCTATGCTATGCGGCAATTAACAAAGATCAATCACTAACTCAATTTTCACTGAAAATAAATAGAAGATTACTAAATATCAAAAGGTTCACTTACGTCAACTTACTTTACGTCACTTA
Organism: Maratus michaelseni; assembly: GCA_963931845.1. Taxonomy (NCBI): domain Eukaryota; kingdom Metazoa; phylum Arthropoda; class Arachnida; order Araneae; family Salticidae; genus Maratus; species Maratus michaelseni. Next base: position 219,523,095 of record OZ007586.1, on the reverse strand, counting down.
CGTCAGCAAAAATTCACTTACATCACTGTCAGCTCAAGTCACTATCGAATTCTAAACTCACGTACTACTTTAGCTGTAATAGAAAAGTTACTCGAAAAATCTTTAGTACAATATAAATTCTACTAAATTTAGCAACCCGTGGTTGCGGATAGACTTTATTTTAAACTATAAATTGAAGTTATCTTACTCAATTGTCAAAATATCCCTCACTTTGTTCTTCCACACAGACCTTGATTACCAAGATGACAGGACTTGACCAAATAAGTCGACGTCGACACAACCTTTCGCTTCACCTTTTATACCTGGGAGATCAACCAACGAAGCTAAATTTGCATAAACTTACAGCGAAAAACAGTAATCGGAAACTCCGAGAGCTCCAAACGGACTTCGAAAAATTCGAATAAAATAAAATACAGATGTCGATGCTGCGAACACATTTTGATGTTGACAACACCTTCGCATTCACAAAACTAGAATCCCTTTATAAGAGATCTGTTAGTTCACTACATCTTTTACGAGGGTTGACTTTCATCTTTCTTCTCCCTTTATGCCAATCTTCAACTGTGTTTTTTCAATGGAGTTGAATCTCCAGCCTCCTCCCTTTGTACTTATCTTTGATTATGTTTTTCAAATAATTACTTTTATTTTTGCACCAATCCAAGTTTACCAAACAACTGCTTCTGAAGCAAATTGATGCTTACTGTTATCTCAAATTTCACAAAATTGGACTATAATCCTTTTCTTTCTGACCTTCCAAATGTTTCGTCGAAGCAAAATGTACATTGCACTCTCCAATAAAATTTTCAAGAGAGTCAATTTAGTTAATAAATTAAAGATGATTAAAGATTTGTGTAATAACTTTAATTTAATAATTAATGTAAATGAAACAAAAAAAAATAATCAGCTGGATTATTAATTTATTTATGTAACAGATAAAATATTAAAGTGCTAACAAGTATATAACTGGACAAACGCGTACATAAATTCCCAAATCATTTCTATTGTAAGTATGCGCTTCTGTTTTCATATTCACCTGACTTCCAATACATCTCTGATGACGGTATGTTGCTTGTTACCGAAACTGGTGTGCAATATTTAGTGAATCCTTTGTTGTTACAAATATTGTTTAATTTACTTATGCTGTATAGAGCCATCGTCTCATTTCGTGATGAGAGGTATAGCGCAATACAGCATCGGTCGGCTATACGGTTGGCGCCACACAACCACCCCTGCCGCCGCTGAGAGCAATGGGTGAGCTCGAAGCCGCCGCGGTCATCCGATGTATCAAACGCCTTTGCACTCCCAGACCCACTGGTTGATGTCTGAAACTTAATAAATTTAGCTTTTAATTCCGATGGTATCTTCCATGATCGGGTCTACCTCCGTCCACACAGTCTTGAATGTGTGCGCGAGGGATGCAGAGGCGGAATAGCGCTCCCTTCAATAGAGAAAGGCTGAAATGTTGATTGAAATCTGAATGTTGAAGGCTGAAAGAAGCAGTCTTTCAAGACAGAGGCTGTTTGAAAAGAGTTGACCCGAGCACAAAAGATCCCAACGGAAAAATCTAAATCTAAATTCAATAATTTTAAGACATCGACCAGCTAGTTCGGGAGTGCTGGGGCGTTTAATACATCGGACGATCCATGTGGTTTCGAGCTCACTCATATCTCTCAGCGGCGGTCGTTGTGGATGAGGCTGACGACCGCCACTCGCGTAACAGGCAATCTCTCGGCATCCCTCCTCCCTGCAATAGCCTTTTCACATGTACAGATTAAGATGTGAAACATCAAAAAGTTATACAAAGAAAATAAAAAGTATTTTACTGATTGAAATCTATAAAATAAGAAATAAGTGAAACTTTAGGGGGGAGGTGGAAGACGGGAATAATAAAAGAAATCATATGAAAATAAATAAAAATAAAAGTGCTTAAATCAGTGTAAATTAAAGCAATGTATGATGTATGTTTCTCTGATATTGAAATATGATAAATTATTTCATCAGTTTCATTTTGAAATACTTTATACGCTACCTGTGCTTGTCACATATCATTAAAGAGATAAAGTTAGAGGCGTATATGTTTAACAATCGAAAGACTAAATATTTCTTTCTTTTAAATTGTTCTAAAAAATAGTACAGATCTAACAAGCTGTACTGAAGGTTGGATAAGTTTATGTGCAGATATTATCAAAAGAAAGAAAAACTAGTCGTTGGGACTAGCCCATCATGGATATGCATAATATAAAATATGAAAATAAAACATAAACTATTTATAAAATGCATAGCAATTCGAATAAAATATTGGCTTGATGACGTCATAAACTTTAAAAAGGTCTATTACTGAATTGTGTAAAAGAAACATCCTTATAACTCCAAAACTGATAATCATATTAACTAACGGTTTATGGTGTCGGATTAAGCGTCTCATTTCCAATTAAAATATATCTTTGAATTGAAATTTGAATGAAATACAGGGTCATGAAAAATCGAAGAGTGTGGAAAATAGGATTACAAATATCTCGGTAACTAATTATCCGATCATTATTCTTTATGCAACATTTATGTTTTTTTATTGTATTTTATATTCATTCCTTAAAATAAACAATTTCGAAATATATTATATACCTTTTATCAGAACGAATATTTCGAGAGTCCGAAAAAAATAGTTCCGGATAATCGAGGTTACTGAAATTCAATAAGCTTCTTCCCATTATTACATACTAAGTACATACATAATTTCAAGTCTCTATCCCAATTTTTTCGGGAGGTAGAGCGTTTACAGACACACACACAGACAGACAGACGGCAAATTTTTTTCCCTAAAAATATGTTTTTCGGAATCTCCAGTGTCTGAAACGTGTAAATCCGTCAAAAAAATTTCGATTTTCAAAACGATTACAAGAGTTACCCTATACTACGTATGCTAGGTAAGTAATATAAACGAAAAAAATGCTACTTAAAATGAAGAATCTTATTAACGATATTCTTTACTATAAATCTGCCTCTCAAAACTAGTATTATAGTTTCTTCACAGGTCATGAAATATGCGACAGGGGTTATTCACACCGATTTATTTCTTACCTGCTTGCGTGGTTCTAGGAATAATACTGAAACCAACATTAGAAAAAAAAAAAAAAAAAAAAAAAAAACGTGTGCCGCAAAATTTTATGTGAGAAAGCAGTTTACAGCAATATAACGTCAATAATATAAAAATATTTTTTAAGTTCTTTCATTGATTTGAATCCTGACAGTTACTGACTCAGTAATTCATTTAAGGGAATATTACTTTACTATAAACTACCTAGCAATTTTTTCTCGTTATACTGCATGATGTACCGGGTGGCCACAAAATAACGTCAGGTGTTGTGAGAACTCTATAGGGGACGAAATACAACATCATTAGGTTTACGTGTCCAGTGAAGTATGCGGTTTCGATTTGTAAAAAAAAGAAATAACACAGAAATTTACCACCAGGGGGAAATTTGGCGCAGGTTTGAAAGAAAAATGAATTTGTGACCGCAGCGGTTCGATGCGACTGACAGCGGTTTCGATGCGAGCCTCTTTACTCATTGAATAGGAAGCGTTCACAAATTGCAAGAAACTTGCATCAACGTAAGATAACAATTAAATTTTGTTATTATTAATTGAAACCTGAAAATTGAGGGGCCTTCTGGAATAAAAAGGTAAGTCAAAAATGGAGTTTTCAGGTACGGAGCTTTTAAATTTGCTTTCAACATTTTAATTTAGAATGTAACTTCTTTTGATATATTCCTATTAAGAAGAGTTTTCTAGCATCTTTTCTTTGCTTATGATCATAAAATTTTATTTCCTTATATACTGAATAATACATTATATAAATCTGAAAATTGAACACTTACCTTATTATTGCATAGCTTATGGTTTTGGGTGAAAGAAAATGTACATTTGGAACACATAAGGACTTGTTTTACAACTTGTATATAGTGCAATACAAGAGATTACAAAACATGAAATCATCTTAGCGTTTTTTTGCTAAAAAAAAGTCCTAATACTGTCCTCAGCCCTGTTTAAAGCTCCAAATCTGATTCTTCCATTTCAGACTCTGCCTCCTGGAGCACAGATCCCAATACACCATCAGGGTTCAGCAAGTTCTTGTAAAACGGCTGCATTTCAGGAGTAACAAATCGTAGCAGAGATTCAACATCCTTCTTCTTTGAATCCTTGATTTTCAGTTTTTCTGGTTTATTAAATGATGACAGAATGGTATCCAGTTTTGGTGCCTGCGCTGGATAGGCTTTTTCTCCTATGCCACAGTAGTTTTCCGAAACTGACACAGATCCATTTGCTTTATATGTTACCCTTACAGTCTTTGAGATCTAGAGGTTTTTGCCCTTCTTAATCTTGTCATTCATGGCTGGTTCAAAGTTGAACAGGATGTCATCTCGCGTCCCCATCAATCATTATGGATTCGGTTTCCATTACCTCCATCCTTTTCAATCTCTGGGAATAGTTTCCGAAGTTCCTGTCGCATTTGCAATATGAGTATCCCCTAACCGGGAACAGACGCACTATCTGCATATTCAGAGATCTACATAGCATACACAGGAAATGGAACAACATGTAGTTCCCGTTTTGTCCCGAGCAGGCATCTGAGAACAGAATGATTCTATCATGCTTTTCATCATCAAAGTTCATTTTTATCACATGATACAGGAAGGAGCACGCAATGTTGGTACATTTTTGCAATTTCTTCCATTAAGTGAAACATGTAGCAGATCGGAGTGATTGCATCGTGAACATGTACGTTGAAAAGATACAGCCACATGAGTCGTTTATAGAACTAATCTGTGACTATTCCGCGTGTTCTCGCATCTAAAAGGGTTCCAGACAGTAGCGCCACCTGTTAGCAGAATCGGGAAAATGAAACACGTGAGAGTTAAAAAAAAGTTTTTACAAGCCATGAGAATTCGAATACGAAATATAACCTGAGGAATAGCAAGGTAGGTCAACAAGCCGTCTTTTTAAATGGTTTACCTGGAATCAAAGTAACTCCACTTGCCTTATTATTGCAGAGGTCCCCTCAATTATAATAGTTCCTGTGTTTAAACATAGTATTTAAGCAGATGTCTATTCTCTAGTTTTCGCAAATTGCTTTTAGAGATTACTATGTGAATCCAAATGAATTCAAATTTTAGGAATCTATAGAAAATGTTGCATGCAGCTATTGGAATATCAGAACTGTGGTCCCATTGAACAACATTTATGATTAACAATAAACGTTGTTATACTTATTGTGAAAAAATTTCGTGTTTGCAGTTTCATTTGGTAATTTACATATTCCAGAGTCACAAATATTACTCTTGCAGCGCCAAATTGTCACCTGATGGCGAATTTTGATACTATTTCCTTCTTTGGAAATTAAAACACTATATGCTTTACCGTGCACGTATACCAAATGGTTTTACATTTCTCCCAATATATTGCAAAACTGCATACATAGTAAGCGTTAAAAAATAAATAGCAGAGGCATCCCCCAGATCAAAAGCGAGGTCGGTCACGTCACTCAAGGTCGTACGCCACGTAGCGGAAGGGGTTGAACTACAGCAAGGTATATATTATACTGTTTATACCTGTTGTTTGTAGTCTAGTATTTCGTATATCTATAAAATAGCTGCGCAAGCGCAAACGTCATGTTTTCATTTGTATTTGTGCTAAATTGCTGAACGTTAGTCTATTGTAGTTTGTGTATTGTAGTTTGTAGTAGTATATTGTATTCTTTGTTATTCGTGATTATTTTGTATATTATTACTTTTTACAAAATAGTTATCGCATATCTACATTGTTTTGAATCTTTAGTGGATAATCATCTTGCTAGAAGTGACAATATCTGATATTATTATCGTCTGTCATTTTGAACATCATCGAATAATCAACAAATTTATATCAATTTCTGTTTGTTTCTAATATAAAAATGAAAATGTTAGTTATAATGTAGTGAAAGTTTGTGGTAAATGTTGAAATAAATATGTGTAATAAAATTTCAGTATCCATATATTAAAATACGTGGGTTTCAAGCTACCAAAGTTACCACACTTTATAAAATTATTTTCACACCGTTTTATTATTCGTTACACGCTTTTATTATGTAACTTTAGTTCTTGTGTCTAAAGATGGAATTTTGTGATCCAATTTTCACTGAATTGCTGATGTGCTAAAATTATAAAAATTAGGTACACAGGTGTTTTTCCGGTAACAATATATTTTAATACGTTTAGAGAGCAAGGTATTTTTTTTTTTAATATAGGAAGGAGCATTGGCGAGATAGAGAATTATATATAAATCTATCATCTGAGTATTCTCCTCAGTATATATTGTGAATCCTTACTCACTCACTGAAAGATATAGCTTTATTTATTGCGAAATGTTTTTGATACAGTTTGTTTTGATGAAAATATTTATATTTAAAAAATATTAACTATATATTTTTAGTTTCAGGAGAAAAGGCAATAATGCTTACATAGTGCTTACATAATGCTTATTATTACTTTTACTACCGAAACTAAAGTGATATTGTGAATGTTTTTAAATGTACATATTTTATCGAAACAAACTGTATCAAAACTATTTGGCAATAAATCTGGTAAACAAGATACATCTTCCATGCGTGAGTAAAAATTCACAATATGTTCTCAGGAGAATGCGCAGATGGTAGATTTTGTCATACCTAATGACGTCATCCTAAAAGGCCCGCGTATTGGCATTATCAACCTCGTCCACAAGATGGCGCAGTTGTGTTAATTTTGTTCCCTATTCTAGTATTAAGTTGGTGCGCTTACTATGATGCAGTTTTGATATATTGCCACTAGAGGACTCGGAACACCTCACTTTATTTTACCCCCGCTCCTTCCGGTATATAAAACAACATGAACGCCTCGAACATTTTATTTAGCAAAGCAAGTAAACATGAAATCATTTGAAATAAGTGATAATAAAATAACTGGAGATAAAAATATATGGAAGTAAGATCTCTTTTTCTCCAGATAGTGTGTAAAAGCAAATAGTTTTGAGAGCAATTAATTAGCAGATGTTATCATCAGATGATCAGTAGAATAGAGTAAATTAATTCAACAAGGGAAAAACAAATTCTGTAAACAGCAATTAATTAACAGCTGTCATTATCAGATGATCAGAAGCAAAAAATAGTTAACCCAACAAGATTGAAACACATTCTGAAAGGTGCACATGTAATTAATTGCTTTCGAATTATAGTTGTGTGCTTTTACTCACCATCTAGAGAAAAAAGATCTACTTCTATATTATTTATAATCGCTTTGCATATTTCATGTAGAACCGTACTTTAATTTTCTTTCAATATCTTGCTGGTTTTAGAATGAAAAAATTCATTATTGAACTTCAATTGGAAAAACAGGTGATATCCTAGTGTTCAATGATATGAAATTTGGATTTTGATTAAAATAAAATAAATTAATTAAAGGCTAATTCCATGCGTGGATGTAGTGTCAGTTACAGAGATGTAAATGGCTGCGGTGTTCGAGTACCAGTATTATAGTAAAGGAAAATTTCATTTATGTGCCCCATATATCTACAATTAAATACAGTGTAGAATTTAAAAAAAAACCGGTGGGTCAAATGTTGTTCTTTCCACGGTGCTAATGTTTTCTACTCTGTGTTAATGTATAACGCAATTTCATGGTTTTAACCATGACATTCGTGGTATTTTTTATACAAAGTGTACGGGCATTACAAGATATTACGTTTTAAGAATTGTTGTTAATCTTGACAAATTTCATTTTTTGTGTTAGTACCTATAAATTTCGATTACTTATAGCCTGACAAATAATCGTATTCTTAAATAACATGAAAGTATGTTTAGTTAGTTATTTGTTATGGCCGATAATCTGCACTAGGAATATAGGCCGGGTGGGGGAAGTGCCCTCTTTGGGGGTCTTTAAAATAAAAATAAGATTATGAAACATCCCAGGAGTTGGATTGATCATTGTCAGTATAAAATATGAAGTCAATGTAAATTTGTGTTCTGTAATGCTAATATTTCTGGTGAAATGTCCACGCCATAAATCAAAATAAGCTATGTGCGTGTGTTACAGATATGCGAAAGGTAAATCATTTCATAGTAAATCATTTCCTAATTAATAGTTTAGATTTGAGGGGGGGGGAAACAAAATCTAAACTGAGAAGAAAATATTCCGATTTCTTTTTTTTTAAAGTACCGACTGCACAGGACACAGCGGGTGTTTCTCAAAGTCTCTGATCCGCAGACCAGCAGGAGAAAGGCATAATTTTTTAAGCAATGAACGAAAACCGTTTAAACGTGTATACGTTTAACCGTTGGTGTAAGATCCGTATATACGATGTACCGTATATGCTGTTTCGTATAATACGTATAACCGCCTTGGTCGTATTATACGTATCCAAAATCTGCACCCTGTATAATACGTATTATACGTATACTCGTATAAACGTTTAATAAGGAGCACTATTAAAAACATCGACGAGTAGCATCAGATGGAGTAAATCATTTACTAATCAGACAATATTTTTTGGCTCTGACAGTCAAGGACGTCCTTCGTTTATAGGGGTCTGGATTGAAGAAAATATTTAAGTCCTTAATATATTTTTTCTACTGTTATTATTATTTATTTTGCCCGTTAGGATTCCGTGTAAGCTTGAAAGCCGAGTGCGGGCCCAGGTGCATTACCTTTCTACGCCAGTAATTTTTCTATCAAAGATTTTTAAAAAGAAAAAGACAAAGATAAAAATATTCAACTCTTGTTGGAGGTCTCTTAGTGCAGGTACTGGGTGGTATTACTCTCCGCACCTATCCTGGTCGACCCTGCTAGCAGTATTCGTTATATATAACGAGTAAATAGAGTGCCCGACATACAAAATTTGAGACCCAAGGCACATCATGAATTTTAGGGCCTTCTCACGTTTGCTTGCCGGTATTCACTGAAGGCTTCGTAACTTACCAACATTTGTACACAGCTTAGGTGATTATTAAGTATTATAATCAATTTAAATCTTTATTACACTCTAAAAAAATCAGTGAAAATACAAGAGATTTTCCGTAAAATTTTACGGAGAAGTTTCATCTTTCCAAAACTTCAGTACAATTTCCGTAAATGACATTAGTTCCATTAAAGAGATTTCAAATCCGTAAATATGCAGAAAGTTTTCCGTAAATTTAATGGATTTTTTCCGTATTTCTTTCAAAACAGTACAATGTCCGTATTTCTTCCAAAACAGTGCAATTTCCGTAAATGACGTTTAAAGGTTGAGTACAGAAATCGCCTTCTTTGAAATGCGAATTAAGATTGTTGTATTTACTGGAGTTCTTCTAGGATACAGGCCTGGCCCGGCTCGACCGGCTGGCCCATTCTAACCGAGGGTATGTCAATTTATTGGGAAAAAAATAGTAACATTTATATTTTTTAATGAAATATTTAGAAATTTATTTTATTTTTATATATTACAGAAAAAAAATATATACTTTTTAAAATCTACTTTTTTCAAAATTATGATTTTTTTCCCACTAATTTTTAAAAAAAATATTTTAACTTTTTTAACGTAAGGCAATATTGTGTTATTTAAAAGTTTCATAGCATACTACCTTTGCAAATTATAGCTATGCAAATTAGAATTAAACTAAACTTATTTGGCTTACAAATTTATGAATTACGCTAAAATTTATTATTTTATAAATTATAATTTTACAAAGTTTATAAATTTTTCCTTAAATTTATAAAAATTAGTTAATATTTTTTCTTTACTTTTATAAAAATAAAATTTTAACTTTATAATGTTTTTAATTTATTTCGTTAGCTTATATTTTTATAAATTAAACTAATTTAATTTAAATTAAATCAATAAGTCCAGATTTAAACTACCTATCCCAAGGTCATTTTCAAATTTGTCTCTAAAAATCATTTTTTATTAACTAGTCAGTTTAACAGAACCGTACGCAAAAGCTCTCAGCATAGCTGAAATATAATAATTTAATTTATTATAAAATTGTTTATTTAGATAATTTTTTAAAAATAAGACATTTAAAAAAAATATTTTAATAGCGTGTAATAAACACGTCTGATTAAGATAATTGTTGTTTTTATTGGAATTGATAAATAGATAATCAGGCAAATAATTTAAAAAAGTATATTATTCAAAAAAAAAGAAAATGTTGGTATTGTTGCAAAAAGAATTATTCTTAATACGCATATATAATACATAATAAATTAAAATTTATCTGTTATAAAGCACCAAATAATACAGCAAAATATTGAAAATTATGAAAAGAAAATATTAAAAACATTGGAACTGAAAAAATCCATCTACAGATGAAACCTCAAGTTTTTGCATCATAAAATAACTAACAACATTTGAGAAGGAGGCGTGACCACTCAAGGCGCGTTGGTCTAACAAGGAGAGTGCCAAGCTTGGTAATCACGGATTTTGATTATTTTTATGTATGTTGTAGGGTAGAAGCCCCTTAGTCTCAGGTTCAATGGATTTTATACAACGCTCCTTAGTTTTCGAGAAATGGGGGGTCTAATATTATAACACAACTTAAATACTTACTTTGGAACAAAACATCTGCGTTGGTCATAGCTCAATTGGTATGGCGTCTGCTCGTTGTTCCGAGGGCCCGGGGAACGCGCTACGTTTGTTTTTCTCAATTTTTTTTTTATAAATATACTTGTAGTTATAATTTAATAACCTCAATAAAAAAATTATTAAAATTTCTCATCATTTAAGGAGCATTATAAAAATTGGATCTATTATTGACTAGTAAAAATTCAAAAATCGTTCCAAAAATCAGCATATTTACTATCGAATTATAGAATTCTTCTCCCATCGCAATAGAAAACGAAGATATTTCAGATGCTGGATTATTTGTTAAAAATCCATTGTTTTGCAATAAACTTTTACAGTGCTTCAACGCATTTGTGACATCACTTTTCTGATTTTCATCGAATCTCGACACTTCAGATTGATCTTCTTGTGAACTACTGCTTGCTTCTTCCATTTTTATACGATTATAAGCAGTTATAGAATGATACGCACTTGTGCGATAAAGATTGAAAACAAAAACACCACTTCACTCCACCAAACTAAAAAAAAAAAAAAGAAATAACCAAAGTCTGTTGTGGCGCCCTCTATTTATAATAAAATAAAACATAAATATGTTGTAATTTAATTCTTATGCTAAATTTTAATATAATTATGCTTCTTACTTTAAAAACAGAGTAGTATTATCATCGAATTGACTTTAAGACGTTTCGTTATGGCAATTTATAAATGATGTTTCTTTACAATCACGAATTGACACAATTGTTCAATATCGTTGCATTGATAAATCATATGTGGAATACATTTTAAAAATGATTTTAAAAAAAATCAAAAATGCTAAATTAAAATTTAATGGTGTTAACAAAATTTTTTTGAGATTATTAAATTATAATTACAAGTATATTTACAAATAACAAAGAAGAGAAAAACACACGTAGCGCATTCCGGCATCGAACCCGGGCCCTCGGAACAACGATCAGACGCCATACCAACTGAGCTACGGCCAACGAAGTTATTCCGTTACAAAGTAAATATTTAAGTTGTGTTATAATATTAGACCCCCCATCTCCCGAGAACTAAGGAGCGTTGTATAAAATCCATTGAACCCGCGACTAAGGGGCTTCTACCCTACAACATATATAACAAATAATCAAAATCTGTGATTACCAAGCTTGGCACTCCTCTTGTAAGTCGTCAGGTTAGGGTACGGGAGATTACGGGTTTGATTCCACTCATGGCAAGTGTTGGTTAATTACTGTAAACTCACGCACGAATAAAAAATATGAGCAGAAGTGTATATATCCCTTATAAAGTTGTCCTCGCGAAGTAACTTTTTTTTCGGTCCTATAAATTTTATTTTAACGACATAAAAATTTCTAAAAAATACGGACGATATCTGTTATAAAACGGAAATTTCAGAAATCACGGACAATTTTTTGGAATTTACGGAATTTTTTTTTCGTTAAAATACGGAAATAGTACTGGCGTTTCGATTGCCGGTACAATTTCCGTGTTTTTCAGGATTTTTTTTTTTTTTTTTTTTTTTTTACAGTGTATATCCATTCAGCTTGTAAATACACATTATATAAAATATTATAAGTGCATTTTAAAATAGGCTAAGTCGATTTGGTTTGCTCCAAGGGCAGAGCTGCAGGTTTTGCTAAGACTAGACAAAATTCAGGATACATAGTAAGCAAACATACTTCTTTTGAATTAAGTCAAAAGTTTTTAATAAGAAATTCATTTTATCTTGATTTAAATAAAATAAAATAACACATTAACGAAATTGGCAAGTGTGATGAAAGTGGTGTTGCATTGCTTAGGATTCCGAAATCAAAATCGTTAACTTATAATGCGCGTGATGGCGTATTGCATAAGTTGTTAAACTGAAGAAATATCAAAACCTGGAGCACGGTGCTATCGCTAAACAAAGCCTTTAGATATAAGGCCGATTGGGATTTGTCTGGGGCCAAAAATAATTATTGTCTAAAAGTTATTAACTTGGTTTGATCTATTTCGCACATATCTAACGAGCGTAATGCAAAATGGCTGAAGCTTTCTCAGGTACCTAATCAAGCAGGGCGGTCGCTCTGCCAAGCCAAGCTTTAAAAAAAAACGCCACACAAACAACGCCAAGAACTGGAATAAAGACCGCTAATGCTTATATACAGAAAGCAACTTCGCAATGTTAAATCGACAAAACATGCCAGATTAAAATATCAGATATCAAACAAACCAAGCGCCGTAGAAAAAAAAAACGAAAACTAGAAGAATCTGAGGAAGAATTTCTTCAATTTAAGACCAAACTCATCTTCAAAAGTGATTTATAAACAGAGATATAGCTTTTTTTTAAAAACGTCGAGTTACTTAAAATGATCACTTTTTTCTTCGTCAAACTTTTTTTTTCAAACAAGCTACAGGCCTTAATATTGGGCAGAATAAAAAAAGGATTGCATTTTTGGACAAGTAATTACGTAATCTATGTGCTTTTATAAAATTCAGTGTAAAAAAGAATTATTTTCTATTCTCAATTAGCAAAAAACTGTTAATTAACTTGGCGATTAAAAAATTATGCCAAAACAGAGATAAAACCCGCCAACGACCATGTACCATCTGTATTAAAATAGCACAAATCAGTTACAGGTTATAATATAACCACATTAAATTTCATCTGCAAGTCAGCCATTTTCTTTTGAAGATATTTAAAAAAAATAAAACTTCATAATTATAAGAACACACATTTTATCAGACAATTAAATATGACTGCAAATTGTAGCAGATGACTGTTTCCAACATGAATAAGTATGAGAAATTGCCGCTGAAGGATACAGGTCTGGGTGGCTCTGTCTCAGCCCGTCAACACGGCATGCACAAGGTCCCAGGTTCGAGTCCTGGTCCAGGTCAATTTTTCACTCATGTATGTTTAGTGTATTTAATTGTCCGATAAAATGCGTGTTCTTATAATATTGTAAAATAAATTAATCAGACGTAGTGTTTATGCTTTAAAAAATATTTTTAATATATAATTTACGTTTTTAGAAATATCTTTAAAAATAAATTAGTTTTTGAGGGAAGATGTACCTTCTAAAATGTATACATTAAGACTTATCGGCATTTAAAATTTCTTTCAAAACGTAAACAAAATTTTTGAAATGAATTAAATGTGATTCATTTATTTCTTAAAAAACACGGTAAAGGACAGGCATTTTGTTCGCAGGAATACCCTTCACCCTTCACGTCATTTTCCTATAAATTAATGAAATCCAGTTGTTAAATTACACAGCTCAACACAAATCTGGGGTTTGAAGAATGGCACTTTTTTCTTAGTAAATCAGTCACGCTGATCACAAATATGACATTAGTTTTTTTCTAACACCCACAGTTTTTTCACAAAACAAAAAAGAAGGGGGTGCCTCTTAATAAAATCAATGTGTAATATTTATTAAATAAGATACATTTTTAATAAAAACAAAAATTAATTTCTCAGTAAAGTGACATTAATAAATGTTAAAATACTATACTGCACTATAGGATGTGAAATATAAATATAGATGGCGCCACTTTATGTATTGATATTTGCCTGAGAAGGCGCATTTGTAGTGAGAACGTGCATTTATTTTGTTCGTTTATTTATATCTTACGTTTGTTTTGTCAGTTTCTTATAGCAATATGGCATCAAGAGGTTGTATAAATCCAGGATATAAAAAAAAGTGATTCGGCAGATCCAAAAGAAGTCCTCTTGCCTCCCCTGCACATTAAATTAGGTTTAATGAAACAATTCGCAAAAACCTGAGATAAAACAGGGGATAGTTTTCGATATTTAAATGAAGTTTTCCACATTTATCGGAAGGTAAAATCAATCGTTGGCCCAGATATGAGATGGTTAATTAAGGACGAAAATTTTGAGGGAAAAATTAAATTAATCGAGAAAGATGCATGGGTTAGTTTCAAACACGTTACTCAGAAATGTTTAGGAAATTACAAAGATCCTAACTACGCAACGATCATTGAAAAAAATGGTTCAAAACTTTCAAAAACTAGGTTGTAACATGAGTTTAAAAATGCATTTTCTGCACCCCTATCTTGAATGTTTTCCTGAAAATCTTGGTGAAATGAGTGAAGAACAAGGTGAGAGATTTCACCAGGTCATAAAATGCATGGAAAAACGCTATCAAGGACACTGGAATGTAAATATGTTGGCAGATTACTGCTGGGGGCTAAAAAGAGACACTAAACCAGCTTCAAAATCTAAAGGATACAAGCGTTCTTTTGATGATAAAGAAAAGTAATTTTACTGTATATACTAGAATATAATTTCTTATAAAACATGCACACATATTTATATATGTATATATGATTTTATTTATTTATCTGATTTTTTTTGTACATTTTTAAATGAATGTTGTGTAAATTGTATATTCTCAAATTCCAAATTCTTAGTTTCTTAATTGAAAGAAATAGTGACGTGATATATAAAAATGGATATTATTTTGAAATAAGCATAGCAGATTTCTTACAATTTACATAAATTCAGGAAAACCCCAGATAAAAAGTCAAATTTTGTAGGCCTGTGTTATTTTTGTTTTAGAAGTGAAGTTTCCATTTAAATTTATTGTAACAGTATAATGTTTAATTGAATAAAATAATGTAAATCTAAGAAATTGCTAAGAAATTCCAAACATGCACAGGGCAACGCAAAAATAAATAAATAAATAAATAAACAAAAAATAAATAGATAAATAAATAAATAAAAATCAGCTTTCAGAAATTCTAAAAATTGTTCGTATACCTTAATTACAAGCTAAAGGAGGGTTTATTTCTATATTATTCTATATATAATAGTAATTTCAGCAAATATATGAAATTCCAATGCGATCTGATTTAAACTTTAAGATAGTTTATAAGACATGATAAAAAAAATTATAAAAAAGAGTGGCGCATCACATTTCGGGGAGGAGATGGGGAGGGGCGTGAACAAAATTAGGAAGTATAATAAGGCTATCTGTTTGAAACTTTACGATATTTTATAACACATAACATAAATTTTAAAAATAAAGCCGCGTCAAAAATTATAGGGAGGGGCGGAGCGTGTTTTGCCTACACAAGGGGGGGGGCACTTTTCTAAATTTTAACTATATCCGTCATGTCACATATCGTTACAAAGGGCTGTGACCACTTATTCCTGTTATGCATCACAGGTGTCACCCTCACATTTTGCGCCCCCCCCCCCCGACACTACTCATGTGATATATCGTTGGAAAGGTCTGTGAACGCTTAATCATACTATGCAGGGAGGGGGGGATTTCTAAATTTTGCACATACCCCTCATGTGATACATCGTTGGAAAGGTCTGTGACCGCTTAATCCTATTATGCATCTCCGGTGTTCATCCCCCCACTTTGCCCCTAAACGTGATTAGCTTTCACCATCAGGGGGCGCTTTCCTATTTCTGTTTCTATGGGTCGGATCACGACGGGGTATGGCTCATTCGACTCGACATCGATAGAGCTTTCTGATTTTAGTTCGTTTTTTCACCACCAGGGGGCACTTTCCTATCTCTGGTTCTATGGGCTGGATCACGACGGGGTATAGCTCTTTCGACTCGACATCTATAGCCTTAACGATTTCAGTGCCCGAGGTTCATATAGAAGAGATTGCGCTACCTGGTGGTGGAGAATGGAACTGGAGCGTGCGCAGCACGACTGCTATACGGTGCCGAAGGCAGTGCGGACCCGTGTCGGAGGTTCGTTCGGTTAGAGGTTTATACTGTTCGATGTGCAAATTAAGGGATTATCCGGTTCGAGGTTTATCTTATTCGAGGTTTTACAAGATTCGAGGCCCCGATGTAAATTAAGGGCCCGCTAGTGGGCGAAGCCAGCTAGTGCTAATAATAAAAGAGCGTGATATCACGTTTCATATCAAATGCAGCACTGACACGCTATGTACGTATTCTATTTTTATTCATTTCATGGATAAGTCAGTGATATTTTTTAACGGAGGATAACAAGTATTATAACAAGCCACATTTAGTATGTTGTTTTTAAGAGTGTAATTAGTTTAATTGAAAAATCTACTGGTATTTCTAGTTAACCCTTTAAACAATGACTGAGAGTAAAATGTAATTTTAAATTATTTCTCATGTTTAGATTATTTAAATTATGTTTAATCTATTTTAAAAAAAAGAAATGATATCTACAAAAACAACTTTTCAAAAGTAGAAAAAGCCAAGCGTAAAAAAAAAGTTGTGGCTAAAAAATGGTGTGATATCAAATATCCAAGCTATTATATTACTTATTTAACTTTTTTCCATTAAATAAGTTATCATATATATAAGTCGAGTGCCTACGTATATGTTAATAGAAATCGTTTTCTCCTGTACTAAATACATCCTAACGAGTTTCTGAAAATGCAATTTTTTTCAAATTATGCATGATGGGCTTGGCGGATATCTTTCCATATTTCTAAGCATCCAAATTTCTAAAGTAAAAGAGTAGTATGTTTGCACTGTAATATGTTTATAACAATTTCGAACTTCAGATTTTAACTACGGACAGATAAATTAGATAAGACTGATATTTTGAGAAATTGATTTTTACTAGTTTGAAATTATTAATTACTCTAAAAAATAAATCATAAGATGAATCTTTAAGATAAGTCATCATTATCTTAAGACACAATTTTCAGAGCATACAAGTCTATAAATTAAACGCTTAAAACATTTGCTTAAATAATAATTTTGAACTACGGATTTGAGTGTTTAGAATTTTGTGAATAATATGCAAAGATGGCCGCCAAGCCCATCATGCATAATTTGAAAAAAATTGCATTTTCAGAAACTCGTTAGGGTGTATTTAGTACAGGAGAAAACGATTTCTATTAACATATACGTAGGCACTCGACTTATATATATGATAACTTATTTAATGGAAAAAAGTTAAATAAGTAATATAATAGCTTGGATATTTGATATCACACCATTTTTTAGCCACAACTTTTTTTTTTTACGCTTGGCTTTTTCTACTTTTGAAAAGTTGTTTTTGTAGATATTATATACATGTCACTTGCATTTCAGGGTTTGATCGAGTAATTCACGTATGTCAGTATAAAAACTTCTTTCAATGCAGCAGCATTATTCTCTCAACTATTTTTGATTGGCACTTGACATTTTCTTTAGTCTCATAGTGCTTTGTTTTGTTTATCTTGCATAAATCAGTCAACCATGTGAGACATAAAAAGAAAATCTTGTTATGTACTGCAACAGCTGTGGATCAGATAGAGAGTGATTTACATGCTTGAGGAAATAGAACTTTAAATTTAGAATCTCCATCAGTGATTTCAAAATATTCCCGCCACTGTGTATAGCGGAAAACCATGCATTTTCATTCTCTTTCTTTCTTTTAAAGAGAGTACCAGTGAATTCTATTTAATTATATGAGCTGAGAGATAGTTGTACGATTTTTATTTTAAAATTTGCCCTTTCAGTTGAAAACAAAATCAGTTATATTTATCATTTCAAACAACTTTTCTGAATTTCTTAATATTTTATGCTATAGAAATTAAGACCCGAGAAAATATAAAATACTAGCCGGTCTTCGCCCGTCTAGCCGGTCGTTTCCGAGTGGGGCCCAGATACATAGTGCAGCGTTCCGCCCTGACTTCGCTTGGGGACCAGAAAGAGCATTTTACATGCAACCAGAAAAATATAAATAAAATACTTTAAATTAAAAGTATACGAAAATAACTAATAAGAATATAAAAAAAGCACTTAAATAAAGATTTTGCGACATAAATATTTTTTTTCCTGAGCCCCCTGACAAAGTATACTACTGAGCCCTACCCGTGATTATCTAGGGGTGGGGCTCAAGTAGTACTTTGTATGTGGGCCCCACTAACAAGCTACCGGCTATGTATATAATAAAAAATCAGCAATAGTTCTTTTTTTTTTCGTCTAAACTTCCGCAATCGGGTTCACAGCCGATGTTGCCCACAAACTAGCTAGCTCTAAAATCGCTGAAATACATGATTAACTTTTTTTTTTTTTTTTTTTTTTTGTAGATTTGTAAAGCGGAGTTTAACATTCGTACTTAAAACTGCTGCTGAGATATGGCAAAATTACCTAAACATTTTGACACATAGTGTGATCTCCTTGATGGATTATTATCTAAAATTGCTGAAATACATATTTAACTATTTTCTAGTACATTTGTTATCCTAAATTTTACGCTCCTACCTATTAAGCACGGTTTACAATGCCACTCGAATCCCGTTTTCAACCCACTTCGGTACCATCCTTTTATTTCTGACACTGTTTACAACCTACGAACCAGTTTGAAGGGGAAATCAGCCTAGGTCTTTTTTTTTCAGGAAATCACACCTGTAAGCAACTAGGTCCGTAATCCGGTTTTTACCCATGATTCCTTGCGTTAAACAATCTCAGCGCGCCGCTTGCCTGAATTGCTTATGTATTTCAATTTTCAATGGCGTGTTAGAGTTTTAGGGGTTAATTTTAAGTGTTTTTTTTTTCTTTTTTTTTTCGTAATTTTTGTTAAGGCTAATTCCAGAATAATTGAACAGCTTTTATTTTATCATAATTATTTATATTATTATTAATCAGTGAAGCGTTCATCAGAAAAAAAAAAATTGAACGTGTGTGATTACTTGAAATATGAAGCATGATAAAAATGAAAAGTTGGCGGTCAGTTAGTAATAGTAATTTTTTTTTTTTTTTTTTGCTTTTAAGAACGTCTGTGTTTATATTTTCGACATATTATACCCGCAGCAATATAAAGTATCAATCTTTATTTCTTTCACATTTCTTTTTTTTCTAACTTTCTATTTGCAAAAGTGATTTTTTTATTGATTTCTGAAAGGAATTCTTGTAAAGTCATTATTAAAGCTCTTGATTTTTTCGCTTTTGCTTAATAAAGCAATATTTTTCTTTCAGTCTATACGGATTTTTTAAATTTTATAAAACGGAAATTTAGAAACTGTAAATCATTAGTTTTGTGATTCTAGTCAGTTAACAGGGATCGATCCAGGCAAAATTTGTGGCCTATTTAGGGCCCCTTTACAAATTCCACTTAATAAAACAGTTCCCTTCACAAATTCCTTTTAATAAAAAAGGGTCCCTTCACAAAATTCGACTCCATAAAAACATAAATACCTTCATTAATTAATTTTCATTTTGTTAGGTTTTAAAATGTGCCATTTGCAAACAAAATAACTTCACCAGAAAGGACAACTTTAGAAGAAGGTCTTAAAGAAGTCTTATTAATAAATACTTAATTTGAATTTGGGCAACTCATTTCATGTTTCATTGCAAATTTTTTGCAAAAATATAACGATTTTAACAAAAAAAACTTTTACTTTTCACAAATGGGCCTCAAGAAAAAAAAAAAAAAAAAAAAAAAAAAAAAAAAAAAAAAAACTGCATCGACCCATGGTTATATTGCCCAGCATTTTCCAAAACTTAAAAATTAATTGTATAATATCACATTCATAGGCAAAAGGCGTTGCATATAATTGTTTGTAATCAGAGTTAGAATATCTGAATTTTTTTCAGATGAAGAGATCAAAATGATATTGCAATTGTATAAAAACAATGCATGATTGTCAAATAGTATAAATAACATGCATCGACTGAAAAAAATGGGGACAAACTTTAAAAAAGAACGTAATTTGGTTTTTTACACAATTTTCATCTGCAAGATGATGAAAACAAAATGGTATTTCTCATATATTTAATAACAAGTAATTCGCTTTCTGAAGAAAAAAAATGTAAAGGCTGTTCTAAAAATGCAAAATACTACTTTCTGGAAATTTTTCGAAGTTATTTTTATTCTTAGACATATGTAATTGGAAAGGGAATCTACGAAATCGAATAGCATTTTTCATTTATTGATAAAGGCAAAGCATCTTTAACATAACGCTCTCAAGTTAAACGTTTTCAGCAATTTTTTGGGTAATATCTTGCAAAAGGTTATCATGACACAAGACGCTAATAACTCAAGATATAATACATTTATCAAAAAAAGAAATCACTATTCGATTTCAAATACTTTCAATTGTCTTGCCTGAAGATTTCATGTTTTCACGTTTAAAAATGACTCCGTGAATGTGTCAGAAAGTTTTTTGTTCATAAGAGGAATATATATATATATATATATTTTAATTAATCAATTAATTAATGTATTTATTTATTTTGAAACTGCTCTAAAACCACTACCTAATATTTATATGTATATCAGTCAGAAAATCATCTTGCCTGGTTTGTCATATGTACATGAACTGATTTTTTAAGAGTTATTTATAAGTACGAAAGATAGGTGCGGATAAGAATTAAATATTTTTTTTCAAAGATAAAAAAAGATATTTTATATTTTAGCCTCGTTGGGACACCTTATAAGTGCGGCGACGCTTATGGTTGGTCCTGATTCAATTAGATTAGAATTCGATAGCTGAAGAAATCTATGACAATAAAGTTTGCAATGGATTTTTGTCAAAATTTTCATTCAAGAAATACACAAGAGTGAAACCCTACTATATACGGGATAATCAAAAACTTAATTGAAAGTATGTAAAGTAGTTCTACTAGAGAGTTGATATTTAGCTTAAAAATTAAATTAGAATCAAAATTTAAAAATAAAAGCAAAATTAGAAAATTAGTTAAGTTTACCAAATTTTAAAATTTATATTCGAAGATATTGCTCAATTCTTCTTAACCTGTTTTGAATCTGAAAATTTTATGCATGTAGAAAAAAAAAGTTGAAATTACTAAAAATTATTTTGTTACCGTTCATAGCCATGTAATGATAGATAGTAAATAACATGGATAAAATGCAGAAGTTATGTAGAGTAGAAAATATTAACATGTAATTTTCTTCCTCAGGATGTTCAAAACGAACGGATTTAAGTAATTTTAATTAAATAATTTCTCTCAAAACGAAATATTATTATTATTTATTTCATTAAAACGAACAAATATTTCTAGACTCTTGAAAACTAATAATTAAAATTTGAAATTTTATTTAGAATATTAAAAATTATGTTATTATCATTATTAACAAAAAGCGGTCAGCCATTTCAATTCTCTGAAAAAGAAATAGAAACAAGATTTATGAGCGAAAACGCTTGCAAACGGCTTCTGAGAAGAGGTTCTTGAAGAGGTTTGACTTTATGCTTGCGTTTGTAAATGGGTGCAAAATGAAAGCAGGTACGATTGCGGCTTATCATCCCTTCGTGAAAAGCCGATGTCATCGTGAATGGACTTGTAAATGATGCTTTACTGAGATATTTCAAAATAAAATAAGAAATTCGACCCCCATTTAACCCCCTTTAGTGGCTGAATTTCTAAATCGCAGAAATACATGTTTAACTATTTTTTAGTAGATTTGTTATCCTGAATCTGGGATTTCAAGCTCATAAATAAAAATGCTGCTGAGATATGGCGAACATTCGAAATGACCTAAAATTTTCGACCCCCATTTAACCCCCTTAATGGGTGAATTTCTAAAATCGCTGAAATATTTGCTTAATTATTTTTATAGCAGATTTGTTATCCTGAATTTCACGCTCTTATCCAAAACTACTGATGAGATATGGTGAAAAGGTGATATCATCGAAAATTATCGACCTCCCATTTAACCTCTTTAGTAGTTTAATTTCTAAAATCGCCTAAAATACATGTTTAACTATTCTTTAGTAGATTTGTTATCCCGAAATTCACGCTCTTGCCTATAACTTCTATTAAGAAATGGAGAAATGACATAAAACATTCGAGCCACTTTTTAAACCCCCTTAGTGGCCGAATTTCTAAAATCACTGAAATACTTGTTAAACTATTTTTTAAGGACATTTGTTATCCTGAATTTCAAGCTTTCTTCTAAAACTGCTGATGAAATATGGTGAAAATGTGAAATCACCGAAAATTTTCGACCCTTCATTTAACCCCCTTTGTAGTTGAATTTCTAAAATCGCCTGAAATGCATGTTTAACTATTCTTTAGTAGATTTGTTATCCAGAATTTCACGCTCATAACTATAACTTCTACTGAGATATGGCAAAATGGCGTACAAATTTCGACCCCCATTTAACCCCCCTTAGTGTCTGAATTTCTAAAATCGCTGAAATACGTGTTTAACTATTTTTTAAGTAGATTTCTTATCCTGAGTTTCATGATTCTACCTTTAATTTCTACTGAGATATGGCAAAATGACCTACAATATTTGACCTCCTATTTAACCCCCCTTAGTTGCTGAATTTCTAAAATTGCTGATATATATGTTTATTTGTTTTCCCGAATTCCGAGCTCCTAACTAAAAATTCTGCTGAGATATAGCGAACAGGCAAAATGACCTAAAACTTTCGACACCCCATTTAACCCCCTTAATGGATGAATTTCTATAATCGCTGAAATATGTGTTTAATTATTTTTCTAGTAGATTTATTATCCTGAATTTCACGTTCCTACCTAAAACTGTTGCTGAGATATAGCGAAAATGCAAAATGGCTAAAAACTTTCGACCCCCATTTAACTCCCTTAGTGGTTGAATTTTTAAAATCGCTGAAATATGTGTTTAACTAACTTTTAGTACATTTGTTATCTTGAATTTCGCGCTTTGGACAAAAACTGTTCTTGAGATATGACGAAAAGACAAAATGACTTAAAACTTTAGACCCGCTATTTAACCCCCTTAGTGGTTGAATTTCTAAAATCGCTGAAATACAAGTTTAATTATTTTTTTAGTACATTTGTTACCTTGAATTTCACTCCCTTACCTAAAACTGTTGATGAGATATGGTGAAAATGTGAAATCACCGAAAAGTTTTGAAAAGAAAAAAAAACATTTAAAATTCTTTTCGGTTTAAAAAACCGAAAAGAATTTTAAATATGGGTCTTAAAAGTAATGATATCAAATTTGACTGACGCTATGTTAATAATTTAATAATTATATCAATTTTTTTCGTTTTATTTACATTCACAGGTACAATTACTATTTTTAACATGAAAAGCTATATGAAATTTATTCGCTGATGCTTTTTCATTCACATCTCTCATGAATTCAAAATATGGGTTTTAAAAGAAATGATATCAAAATTCGAGTGACACCTTCACATGAATTTAATAGGATTGTTTTTAAATTCAATTTAAATTATTTTTGGTTTGTCTTCTAAAGTATATGTACACATACTAACAATACTTTTAATTTTCCAATACACTTTTAAATATATTACTTTCACTGGGCCTATATTATGCATTCAAATGTATTTATTTTAATAAATTGATTTATCTTTTGTGCCACGCTATGCAAAATCATAAGTAAAATTTGTGTAAATGATTATTTTGCGTCATGTTATCTACTTGCATACATTTCCCTTGTTTGTTATTTTATTTATAAATAAACAATTATAAATAAAAATATTTAAGTATTTTTAAAATATTTTAATTTAAATTTAAATTTATAAATTTAAAATATTTTACTAAGTTTTTAAAACATGGTGAACCGTTTGTTGAGTATTGTAACCTTGTAAGATATTGTGTATGTGTGTATTTGTGTATAATTTTTTTACTAACAAAAATACATGAACTATTCTAACTCTTCCTTATATCATTTGTTCAGATATAATGCTTTACATTTCAAAATAATATCTAAAGACACGTGATTAGATGGTAAAACCTATGGTTGCATTTTCGTTTAACACTGATTTTAGCTATATTGAAGGTTTTTATCATGGGTCTGAACGAGTTAGCTATAAGTAATGTTATTTTTTAGAAAAATGTATGTACAGGGTGTTTACAATATTTCCAAGAAGTCTTTACAAGAAGTCATATTTTTATTAGTGTTAAAATGTTACAATTTTGGGGGATTTTTTAATGATTCATTTATCTTAGACTTAAATTTAAAACCGGGCTTTACCATATTTTTGAACGAAAATGACTTAGTAAATGTATATAAAAAAAGAATGATAAAATTTATAAATAATTAATATTTTTATCAAAATTTAAGTAAGTTGGGACAAGACTTTTGTATTAAAGTGATTGGTATAAAGTACATTCAAGCTATGACAAAAGACATGAGGTGGTTGATGTCAGGCAATTCCAAACAGTTAAAGCAAGAGATGATTCAGCAAAGTAGACGAAACAAGTCTAGACGAGTAAGAGATGAGTCAGCAAAACAGGCGTGCAGCACAGAAGCAAGTCTGGACAAGCAAATGATAAGTGAGCTAGAGAAGGCGAGCGGCTGATAACAAGGTAGAGGTGAACAACATCAACTGAGTGCGTGTAGGTTGTATTTAACTGCAAACCGGAAACTACATCACAATCCAGAAAACTGGTAGCGCCTCTAGCGGAGATTGCAGTGCCCCCTAGCAAAGATAAGGTAGAAAGGTTAGTCGAGTGAAAGCAAGAGTTCGGAATGGACGTGTTTATCGGCAAGTGTTTAATTTTGTTTTGTTTCTGAAAGGTGTTTTGTGGGAAAGGTAATCGAGTTGTATAAAGTAATTAAACTTAAAAATTAGCAAAGAATTTAAAGTCAAATTTAAGTTAGTGTAAAAGTCTATGTTTTTTCTGCGCATGTGTAGATACAGAGCATATAGTTGGCAGGATAAACATAGGCATCAGTTGGTTGGTTGCAAGGATAAGCAGTCAGATCATAGTCTCTCGATAGTTAAAACATTCAAACTTATATTTAGATTAAACTAAAAATTTAATTTTGATTAACTTGAAGATTTTTAAAAACATTTTTAAACATAACTTAATTTCTTTTTTAAACTTTAAAAATTTTTTTGTAAAGTTAAAATTTTTTATAAACTTTATTTTTTTTGTTAACTTTTAATATTTATAAACTTTATTTTTGTTAAATTTAATTTTTTTAAGCTTTTTTGTTAGCTTTAATTTTTTAACTTTATTTTTGTTAACTTATCATTTTTTCAAAAATTTTTTGAACGTGAATATTTCCATTCAATAGTTTAATATTTTTGCGATAGCTGAAATTTTTTAATTGGAATATATAAAAAAGTTAAATTACATCTCTTCACTTAAAAGTTCTACTAGATGAAAAACTAATAAATTCACTCACAGACATTTTGAAGAAATAAAAACACACAGATCTTTAACAAAACAAATCATTTATTTTGTCTTAAACAATTCATTATAAACAGTTCGTTCAAGAAGCTTATGTAAAAAGTGTTCACGTGTTCACTAACACTATAAACTCCGTTCAAAAACGTTGAAATTACATAATCGAAATCGATGAGCACTAACAAAGCTTCACCTAATTGATTAAACTTTTCCTTATTATTAAATGCGAAGCATGAGTGAAGGCTTTGACTTTAATGTCGAAAAATACATCCAGCACATTCATACAATTGGTTAAGTATTGTTAGCATATTATTCTCGATACACGTATTAAGTTTAGACCATAACACAGGTTCTTTTTCTGCGGATCTGTTACTTACCACACATTTCTGTTTTATGAGAAATTGTAATAGCTTTGTATAAATATGTTGCAAAAGTACCTTATTTAAGTGTGCGGTACTTTCTTTTAATTTTTCCAGTTCAGGTTCGTTTAAGTCAACATGAGAAAAAATCTTCAAATTTTTAATTTGCATCATAGAATCTTGATTTAACACTAAAATCATGTTATTAGAAACAAATGATGCACTTTTGTATCTTAAATTAAATGCAATAATTT
Organism: Maratus michaelseni; assembly: GCA_963931845.1. Classification (NCBI taxonomy): domain Eukaryota; kingdom Metazoa; phylum Arthropoda; class Arachnida; order Araneae; family Salticidae; genus Maratus; species Maratus michaelseni. The sequence continues at coordinate 219,496,822 of OZ007586.1, read as the reverse complement.
TATTTTGAAACTCATACCAGCTATGAATATCCATATGAATCCCATGTTTCGTCGGGATTTCTTCATTAGTAGATGCATTGCGTTTAAATTATCGTATATGTATACAATATTGTTTATTTTTGTAACTTCAAAGTTAAGTAGAAACAGTCACTTAATTCTTTGTGAAACACACACGAATTGTATAATTTGTCACTTTTAATGTCATATGTAGGTATGTGGTGGTGCTTTTTATTTCACCACTTGCTTGCGAAAGGCTGTTTGCTTGTAGCTCGTTCACCTCACGTTTAACAGTAGTCTGTAAGATATTATTCGTAGGTTCTTGAAAGGGTTCATCCTTTAAGGTTAAGGTGGTAGGTAAGGTGGAGGTTAAGGTGGTAGAACAATCTAAATTTTCAAAATTCATGTCTTTGAAAAATATATTTAAATAGTCCTGGGCAGAAATTTGACTCTTGATGGGGATTCTCGAAAGATGTTGTATCATAACCACAGGTAAAGGTTTAAAATTTATAGCTATCTCAGGTTGCACATCTGGTAAGTCCTCAGTAGAGGATATATCACGTGATATACACTGCAAAAAAAGTGTTAATTTTACAGTATAATACTGGTACCCCAGCTGCCAGCATTATACCGTAAAATTAACAATAATAAACAGTAAAATAAGCAGTAATATGCTGCCTGTAGCGTATACTGCTTATTTTACTGTTTATTACTGTTAATTTTACGGTATAATACTGGCAGCTGGGGTGCCAGTATTATATTGTAAAATCAACACTTTTTTGCAGAGTAATTACACAGTCATTGTCCATTTTAGAAAGTGTTCATCTTGGGTCTTTTAACTCTTTCTCATAGGTATTTGAATTTTCCATAGCTTTTTCTAAGCGTAGACGCTTTGAAGGTGGAAACACATCTTCGTGGGATCGCATATGCATTTCATAAGATATTATTATACAATTTACTCTGCATTAATTAACTGGAGTAATCTCGATAAAAGTCAAGAGAAAACCGAATGTGTTTCATAAAAACGTTTACTTATCTAGATTAAAAAACAGTCATGGTTATAGTTAATCATTTATTTTACATGTAGATTAAATATAGACATTTACTTATCTAGGATAAACACAGTGACGGTTTAAGTTAAACATTTTCTTAACTAGGTTAAACAGTGATGTTGACTGTTGGGGGTAAAATTATCAAAAAATGTAATGTCATTGTTTAAACGAAGAGAAAAATTCAACTTTCTTTTGAATAAGTAATATTAATACATAGTCAAAGGAAAACCAATCGATGATTCATAACGTCATGTCTTTTCTTGTTAGTGATTAAAAGTAACACAAATTTAAAACAACACATTTCCAACCAATTCTCTTGTAGTTTACACTGTTAAAAATAGCTGTTGCTTTACGGTGCTTTACTGTATAATTTACTGTATATTACCGTATTACTGTAAATATTGCGCTTACCCGTTAAAAATCAGTTATTGCCAGTAAAATTCTGTCATTGACCGTAACTGATCATTTTTACAGGATTATCCCTGGTCCAACAGTCATTTACGGCCAAGAGAGAAAGAAATACAGGCTGTTACTGTCTTGTACGGCAGATCACGGACAATTTTAGTAAATCACCGTTATTCGCTACCGCAAACCGTAATCAAACAGTGGATTACAGTCAGCTCATTTCAGTAGTTTGATTTTGGAAAATGGCAACGAACGCCGCGCGCCATGTTTGATGCTTGTTTTGTTTATCTTCACACGAGGAAAAGCAATAAGAATGTTGAAGACGTCAGTTTTGGTAGAAAACATTTTCATATCCCGTATTTTTTTGCTTCTATGTGTGAACAAAAATGTGATCAATTCCAGTCATGCTGACATGTAGCTCTTGGAAATACCTCCTAATTTATTAACAAATTAATTATCACATGAGCGAGGACGCCATGAAGATAAAGATACAGTGATTGGCCTATTCAGTGATTACAGTATTAGGATCCTGGCCTGACTGTTCCAGTACCGGATTAATTCAGGTATTTATATGTCTAACCTTATTAATTTCTAAATTAATTTTAATATCCATGTTTATGTATATAAAAAAATTACAGCAAGAAATATTTGTTTTATGGATAGAAATTGCATTAGAAAACATTACATAAATAAACCTTAAAGTTTTCAGCTTTTTCACTGAAAACAGTTTTTTAAAAATCTCATTTTTGGTCGACGAGAAACTATGACTTGCGAATTGGGGGGGGGGGGGTTAATGGATAAAATTTGAATGCTATATGAATTCTGTGCTTTAAAATTTTCCTTAATGCTTTATATTAACATTTTTGATATAAAACAGTAGTAAAAGAGTAATGATATACGCTTGAAAACTGATTTTATGAAGCACAACAAAATAATGAGAAAATAAAAAGCACTAAACTAAAATTCATTATTTTATAAATTGTACTTTATACTCGTAATGCAATGCACATGCAAATTTTGTTATAGGGTAGATGTGCCAGTAATGGACACCCTTAAGGAATTTCTTTAAAAATTATTTTTTAATTAATAGTTATAATTATTATAGTCCACTTTTTTTAATATTATATTAATCTATCAACAATATTTAATCATGCTCATAGTCACATTTCCCAATGTGGATCAAAATTTAATTGTAAATAACAGAAATAAATCAAAACACCCTAAATTCCAGTAATGGGCCACCTCTCTTCCAGTAATGGGCCACCCAGTAATGGACACCCCACAAAAAATAATAGGTAATTTATTTTATGATTGTATTTAAAACCAGAATTTCATGAAAGCATATTAATGAAATAAAATAGTCATTTTAAAATAAATTTAACAATTAGGATATCAATAATTAATAAAATATTTATGAGAATAATTCACTGTTTAAATTAATTATTGTCACTATCACAAGATCATTATTTTAATTACTTTAGATAGAAGGTTTAAAATACTAACTTTCAAAGAATTATATCTATCAAATTATTAAGTCATTGAGGGGGGGGGGGAGGGGGTTTAGAAGGGTTAGTTTAACAAAAGAAAAAGATTTTTTTTTAAGTGTCTTGAAGTACCAGTGTATGGAATCATATTTCTTTTTATTCTTAACAGTTAAACTTCCTAAAACTGCTTTATATATTACTTTTAGCAATTTGTATAAAATATATCAAATAAATGAAAGTGTAGGTTGAATGTTTTTTAAATACTAAATAAAATTATTTCAAAATAAAATATCAGAACTGACATTTGAGCCCCCTGATCTGCAGATTTACTACTTTCATTGCTACTATAAATTTAATATTATAGGGATTTTTTATGTATGTAGTTCTTTTGTCAGAGCTGAATAATGAAACATTTAAGACAGAAAATAAATTTTTAAGCACTCGTTATGACTTAAAAATTTGTCTTTTTTTAAATGGAGAAAGTGTGAACCCCATGAGCCCCTCATTTTCCCATGCCCTTAAAGATTATTGTCTGCTTCCTGTGGGTGTTAGTTGCCACATGGGTGTTGTTGCTGATGGGTGTTAATTGCCACATTATAAAATATGCAAGGTACGGTTTACAAAAAAATAATTTGATAGCAATCTAAAAAAAATTATTAATTACATGAAATTAATAAAAAAAAATGTATTATTACAGTCTGGTAAGTAAAATTAAAAAATTAAAATTTGACTACTTAGCTTTTCAGTTAAATAACAAAAATATATGCACTATGAACATTACTGAAATTGCTTTTTCAGTAATGTCCACATGGGGTGTCCATTACTGGAAATTGACTAATTAAGCATTCCAGTAATGGGCCATGGTCCTAAAACCTGAAAAATAAATGAAATTTTGTAAATTGCCATTAGTATGTAAAATTCAAAGTTTTCTATTATTGTCTAAACAAAAACATGCAATTTTTTCAAGAAAATAAAAAAGATATCAGTTGTTTAAGTGAAGCCAGCTCTTAGCATGTTCATTAAGATTTTCACAGAAAATCTGTGGAACTGTGAAACATTATTTTCTGCTTCCTGATTGATTTGATTAAGAGTGTCAACAATAACCCAGATTATAAAACAAGCAAGGAGGAATTATGAAAAAATATATAAAAGGCTAAATTTTTATTGGTTATTTTTTTATAAATCAAAAACTTTGAAAGTGGCCCATTACTGGAAGGGGGTCCATTACTGGCACATCTACCCTATAATATCTTTGATTTTGCCTGGTCTCTGGATTACCAATTTACTTTGGTGTAGCTTGTCTCTAATGTGACCTTGTGCCATTAAACCGCATACAACCAACCAACTGTACTATCAGTTTAAATATTATAATGCTGCAATTTAATTTTCTATCTTATGATTGAACTCTGTGAATATTTGTTATTTACTAAGCAAATTCAAAATAGTTTTTTATGGGCCATATTTGGACTGAGCTTAGCTGATTCTTATTCTTAAGCAGTAATAATTTTGTATTCTTAAACAGCAACTAAAAAATCTTATCAACTGATATCAGTATATATTTTAAAATAGAAATTCAATCTTAAACTCCTTGGGAGGAGATGAGGAAGGCATATTTCGCATCTCAGGATCTGTTGGTGTCAAGAATTTTATAATTATAGCCAAATTTGCTTGTATACTTCTGACTTAATTTTTGTTAAACTTAAGGGAATTTTTTTCATATAACATTTTTTAACAAATTTCTAGATATTTTCAAGTGACAGGATGACTAAGATTACAATGTTTTTCCTGCGATTGACTGACAAATTTTATTTTTTCCAGTGATAACAAATTTTGTGTTATTTTAAGCACACGTTTCTAAAATTCTCAAAAAAATTACCATAAACGACAAAATTTACTATTGCAGAAAAATGAAAATGTCATTTAATGTAACACCGCACTTCATTTATCATACAGAAACTCTTAAAAATTATTTTTGTTCAGTATTATGCCTTTACTATAAATAATATTTGCAATGTCAACATTCTTAGATACTTTTGAGGTAAATATATTCAATGTTTGATACTGTAATTTTGAGTAAAAAAAAAAAAAAAAAATTGTAAACAATAAAATTTCTTGTTACAATAAGTAAAAAAAGAATGATTAATTTTCATCTAGGTCATATGTGAAACTTTATTCTGCTATATTGTTATGTCAGCAGGGGTCGATGCAGATTTTTTTTTTTTTCTTGAGGCCCATTTTGTGAAATGTATTATATTTTTGTGAAAAATAACATTTTGTAATGAAAGTTGCAATCGAGTTAATCAAATTTGAACCAGGCATTTATAAACAAAAACTTTTTTAAATCCTTTTGCTGAAAGTTTTTTAACTGATGAACTTGTTTGTTTACAAATTACTACACATTTTAAAACATCACAAAATAATAAAAACTAAGTTTTTATAGAACTGAATTTTTTGAAGGGGCCCATTTTATCAAATTGATTTTTGTGAAGGAATTGATTTTTGTTCGATTGACTGACAAATTTATTTTTTCCTGTGATAACAAATTATGTGTTATTTTAAGCAGACGTTTCTAAAATTTTCAAAAAAATTACCACGAGCGACAAAATTTACTATTTCAGAAAAATGAAAATGTCATTTAATGTAACACCGCGCTTCATTTATCATACAGAAACTCTTAAAAATGATTTTTGTTCAGTATTATGCCTTTACTATAAATAATATTTGCAATGTCAATAATCTTAGATACTTTAGAGGTAAATATAATCAATGTTTGATCCTGTAATTTTGAGTAAAAAAAAATTGTAAACTGTAAAATTTCATGTTACAATAAGTAAAAAAAGAATGATTAATTTTCATCTAGGTCATATGTGAAACTTTATTCTGCTATATTGTTATGTCAGCAGGGGTCGATGCAGGGTTTTTTTTTCTTGAGGCCTATTTAGTGAAAAGTAAAGGTTATTTTTGTGAAAAATAACATTTTGTAATGAAAATTGCAATCCAGTTAATCAAATTTTTCACTTTATTCTGCTATATTGTTATGTCAGCAGGGGTCGATGCAGATTTTTTTTTCCCTTAGGCCCATTTTGTGAAAAGTAAAGGTTATTTTTGTGAAATTTGTTATATTTTTGTGAAAAATAACATTTTGTAATGAAAATTGCAATCCAGGTAATCAAATTTGAACCAGGCATTTATAAACAAAAACTTTTTAAAATCCTTTTGCTAAAGTTTTTTAACTGATGAACTTGTTTGTCTACAAATTACACATTTTAAAACATCACAAAATAATAAATAGTAAGTTTTTATAGAACTGTATTTTTGAAGGGGCCCATTTTATCAAATTGATTTTTGTTCGATTGACTGACAAATTTTATTTTATCCTGTGATAACAAATTATGTGTTATTGTTATTTTAAGCAGACGTTTCTAAAATTTTCAAAAAAATCACCACGAACGGCAAAATTCACTATCGCAGAAAAATGAAAATGTCATTTAATGTAACACTACACTTCATTTATCATACAGAAACTCTTAAAAATGATTTTTGTTCAGTATTATGCCTTTACTATAAATAATATTTGCAATGTCAATAATCTTAGATACTTTAGAGGTAAGTATATTCAATGTTTGATACTGTAATTTTGAGTAAAAAAAATTGTAAACAGAAAAATTTCTTGTTACAATAAGTAATGAATGAAAAAATGAATGATTAATTTTCATCTAGGTCATATGTAAAACTTTATTCTGCTATATTGTTATGTTAGCAGAGTTCAATGCAGGTTTTTTTTTTGTTTTTCTTAGGCCTATTTAGTGAAAAGTAAAGGTTATTTTTGTGAAATTTGTTATATTTTTGTGAAAAATAACATTTTGTAATGAAAATTGCAATCCAGGTAGTCAAATTTGAACCAGCATTTATAAACAAAAACTTTTTTAAATCCTTTTGCTGAAGTTTTCCTCTCTGATGAACTTGTTTGTTTACAAATTACACATTTTAAAACATCACAAAATAATAAAATAATAAATAGTAAATTTTTATAGAATAGAATTTTTTGAAGGGGCCCATTTTATAAAATTGATTTTTGTGAAGGGACCCTAAATAGGACCCAAATTTTCGTATTGTTAGTCTATCGAAGGGCCCCTCTGGGTAAAAAAGGGAGGGGGAAAGGGAAGCTATTAGAATTGAGTGCAGTTATAATTCATACGGGACCTTATATTTTTTACCAAAACCTGTATCGAATTCATTAAAACCCGTCTGTCCCAAAAATGTTTAAGTCTGCCAATTAAAATTAATGAATGACCATTTTTAAATAATTATTCTTTCACTTCTACTGCATACACCCATATTCAAACTGCGTGCTGTAGTGGAAAAAAAAAATTTGCTTAGAAAAATTTCTTAAGTTTGCCAATTAAAATTAATTAATCACCAATTTTAATTACTATTTTCCATTCGCATCTACCATTCTACTACAGATTCAAACTGCGTACTCTCGTTAAGAAAAAAAAATTCGCCAAAATTTCTGAAGTTCTCCAATAAAAATTAATCACCAATTTTAATTAAACCATTATTAACTTTTAAAATTCACCTCAAATATACTCTAACATGTATACAGAATAGCCTACTCTAGTTAAAAAAAAAAAAAAAAAAAAAAAAAAAATCTTAAGTTCTCCAATTAAAATTAATTAATATTTTAATGACCATTATTTTTAAATGCAATTCACAAACCAGACTTCGAAAAATATTTTCAAAAACCCTACCCTACTATAGTTGAAAAAAAAATGGCTTTGTAATTTTCTAAATTCCCCAATTAAAATTAAAAAGAAAAAAATTCCAATTCGCTAAAATAAATCCGTTGACATTCACCTCGTCCACCAATTCTCCGCGAAAAGAAGAAAAAAAAATTGCTTCGAAATTTTCTAAGTTTTCCAATTAAAGTAAACCCCTAATCAACCATCCTTATCACCCTCCTCCACCGCACAGTCACTTTTACGCTGCCATGACCTTCATGACGCTGCACAGCGCATAGAGATCATACAGAGGTTACGCCGCTGGCCTAGAACCGCTTTTATACATACCGCTATTATATAACAATACAAAAAAAAATCACGAATCTGTTGAAAGAAAAAATTAGCCAATTTCGTCGATCGATCGCGAAAAAAGCGCAAAGTTCGCCAATCGATCGCGGAAAAACGCAAAGTTCGTCGATCGATCGCAGATAAAACGCAAAGTTTGTCGATCTGTTGCGGAAAAAGCGGAAAGTTCGTCGATCTGTCGCTTAAAAAACAGAAAGTTCGTCGATCAGTCGCTAAAAAAACAGAAAGTTCGTCGAAATGTCGTGGAAAAAATGCAAAGTTCGTCGATCTACGTGGAAAAAACGCAAATTTCGTCGATCTGTTGCGGAAAAAGCGGAAAGTTCGTCAATCTGTCTCTTAAGAAACAGAAAGTTTGTCGATTAGTCGTTTAAAAAACAAAGTTTGTCGATCTGTTGCGGAAAAAACACAAAGTTTGTCGATCTACGCAGAAAAAACAGAAAGTTCGTCGATCTGTCGCGAAAAAACGCAAAGTTCGTCGATCTGTAGCGAAAAAACGCAAAGTTCGTCGATCTGTCGCGAAAAAAACGCAAAGTTCGTCGATCTGTCGCGAAAAAAAAAGTTCATCGATCTGTCGCGAAAAAAACGCAAAGTTCGTCGATCTGTCGCGGAAAAACCGCAAAGTTCGTCGATCTACGCAGAAAAAAAAACAAAGTTCGTCGATCTGTCACAGAAAAATAGCAAAGTTTGTCGATCTATCGCTTAAAAAAGAGAAAGTTTGTCGATCTATCGCTTAAAAAAGAGAAAGTTTGTCGATCTATCGCTTAAAAAAGAGAAAGTTTGTCGATCTATCGCTTAAAAAAGAGAAAGTTCGCCGATCAGTCGCTTAAAAAACGGAAAGTTCGTTGATCAGTCCTGGGAAAAACGCAAAGTTCGTCGATCGGTTGTGGGAAAAAAATCACGAAATTTATCGTTCGGTTGCAGGTAATTAAATAACGCAAATTTCTCCTGAAAATGATTGAATTTTTTGGGCAGGAGGCTCCCGCCCACGATACTTCTTTGGGCGGGATTTCAAAATTTTCGGCGCGAATCCCGCAATCCCGCCCTGAAATTCAAGCCCTGTACATGTATCACTGCCGCCCGGCTAACCGAAAAGTACCCTTTATTCTGCTATATTGTTTTGTCAGTACATTTTTTTAAGCACTCGTTTTTAAAATACTCAAAAAAAAAAAAAACCTGACAAAATACACAATTGCTGAAAAATGAAAATTTACTTAATGTACATCTGCGCGTCATTTATCCTTCAGAAACTCTAAAAATGATTTTTGTTCAGTATTAATACCTTTACTATAAATAATTGCTATGTACAGCAATGTTAGGTCCTTTTGAGGTAAATATTTAATGGGTACTTTTCGGTTAGCCGGGCGCTAGTGATATATGTACATACATAAATATATATACATATGTAAACATACATACATATATGTATATATATATATATAATATATATATATGTGTGTATATTATAGGTGCAGATTCACGGTCGCCAGTCGCCACGTGGCAACTAAAGTTTTTGCTTTGGCGACTAACTTTCTATGTTTAAGTCGCCAGGTGTTTTACATGAATGCCTTTTCGCCGAAAGGCAGATTTCCGCTTTATTTTTTTAATATGAATTCGGGGATTGTCCTCCATAATTCCTCGATATTTAGCTCTTTTTTCTATTGTCCATAATTTAAAAATATGATTAAACATGGATGTCACATTTCCACTGATTAACACACACAAATTTTCCGTTTTCTTCTTTAAAAAAAATCCTCAAATGTCCGCATATATATCAGATTTTTTTTTTTTTTTTAAATATGCATCGCAAATGAACTCTCCGGCGATGGTATACTACAATTAGCCAGCGACACAGTAAAATTCGTGCCGAGAATAGAATAATTTTGGGTCTACTCATTAAATCTGCATCTCTAGTATTTTTCAAATATGTTCTTACATGTAGACATAGATATTAGCATGCGATTCCTCCACGAATTAGCAAAACTCCTCGAATTATCATTATTATTATTATTATTTTAATTTCTGTAAATCAATTCGCCAATCAGTCATGAAAAAAAATCTGAAAATTCGGGAATCGGTCGCAAAATTCGTGAAGTCGTCACTGAAAAATTTTGTAAATTTCGTCAATCGCTCTCCAAATAAAACCAAGAATTTCATTAATCGCTGATGAAATAAAACTGCGAATTTCGTCAATCGGTCGCAAAATAAAACCGCGAATTTCCCCAGTTGGTCTCGGGGGGGGGGGGGGGAGAGAGAGAGAGAGAGAAACAGCGAGCGAATTTCGAGAAGCAAAAAAAATGCAAATTTCATCAACCGGTCGCGAAAAAAGCCGCGAAGTTCATGAATTGATTGCAGAAAAAAAATGTGAATTTCGTCAAGGAGTTGTGATAATAAAACATGAAAATTGGCGATCGGTCACAAAAATTGTGATTTTTTGTCTCCATAGGGATTTTAAAAAATCTTTAACTAATCCTTAAAAAATTCCCTTGCAACAAAAGTTGCAATGAGGCTTATAGTATTCGATCTTTCTCCATTATCCTTGAAAATGTCAGAAATTGTTAAATGTTTTTTATTAAAATCTAAAACCTAAAAGAAAATAAATCTTATCCATATTTTGTTCATATATATTTATTTTTAATTTTGATTTTTATGGACATATTTTCTTATGTAAATTCCTACGTTGAGCATTTATTTTCAGCTATAAAAAAACCCTTTTTTTGGGGGGGGGGGGGGGAGGTTTATCTATAGATAAAAGAACTTTAGAGAATCGTTTATTCACAGAATATTCAGGCCTTACGTTTATTCCTACAAACTGTATACAATTATGGTGGGAAGATTCAATATCCCATTGTCCAAATTTAATGGAGAAAAAAAATGTTTTTATGTGTTTGTTTCATAATGTGGCCACTGGATTTTTTGGGTTTAGGAGCCACTGGCTCCTTCCAGATTTTGGGAATCTGCAGCTATAGTGTATATATATACATGCATATATATCACTGGTGCCCGGCTAACCGAAAAATAGCATTTAATGTTTGATACTTTAATTTTTAGTTAAAAGAAAAAAAAAAAAAGTTGTAAATATTTTCTTGTTAAAGAAAATATTTTTTTAAAAATAATACAAAATATTAGAAAACAACAAAAAATATAATAATTTAAAATGAATTTTTTTACACTTATGTATAAATATAAAAGTATTTAAATCTACAAACCACGGTAATAAGTGGCCGTTAATTTAACAGAAGTGGATACTAAACATACAGTCTCTTCCGGTCGCTGCATACTAATGCAAATATTGAATTGTAACCTTTAATTGACATTATTCAAATAAATATTTCCTGGTATATATATATATATTGTATCATTTTAGGTGGAACCACTCTTTCCATGAACAACGTAGCATCGCTGAAAAGTTTGATCATCAATTGAAGACTATTATCTCCGGATTGGGGTAAGCTGGAAACCTGTTCTAAATTTTGTTTAATTTGAGTACTCATACATCTCATTCGGTTCAGTGGTTCAGGAATTATGACTCAAAAACCATCCTCTACTTTCGATTCTCATATCTTTAACAAGCCAGACTTTGTCAACTGAACCATCACCTCCCAAGTTGAAATCTAAAATTTGTGCTTTCTCGCCTTAATATAGATAGCGTGGATTTAAATGAGCAATCTAAGACCTTTTTTATGTAATTATGTCAATTACTTAATGAGTTATTCACATTTTAGCACATGCTGTTTACATTCACTTAACAATGATTTTGATGTTTTTTAATAAATTAATTAAAAATACAAATTTTTAATTTTTTAATTATTTTATGAATTTAAATCATCATGCTTGAATTAAACTTTTATTTTCAGTTGGATTTTTTAAAAAAATTTAATATTTTCTATTTTTAATTGTTATTTAAAATTTGTTTTGATAATTCAAAAAGGGCAACTTAGTTCCTTTCTGCAATAACATATCTCCTGTTGTCAGATAGTTTAGTTGTTTTTTGCAGCAAATATTAATAAATATCTATATATATATTTCTCTTATGTGGCTGAATTTCTTACTTATCGTTGGCAACAAATGTAGTTTCCAGAGCTCAGACCAATGAACAGACTAGATTGTGTTAGATCAGCTCTGCCTCCAATATGGCAGTCAGTGTCAGAGTAGTGAAAATCAAACTAGCAAATATTAAAAATAAAATAACATGTATGTAATCCAAAGCATCTGAGATGATTCCTCATTTTAATTATGAGTAATATTGTTAATTTCAAATGAATTCTCAACTCTTATTTAGAATTTATTTACGAATTTCACTCACATGAAAAATCTGAGATAGTAAAAATATCAACTGTCTAGGTTGCACCTGCTGCCATCTGTTGCTGTATTAATGAAGTAAAGATAATTTATTTTGCAGAAATCTATAATCAATTAGAATAATAAAATGTCGAACGAAATTTAAACAATTATTGATGGTAAACTATCTTCTTATCACATAGTGTTTTTTTTTAATGAATTTAAGCCGTGCTGTACAATATTATAGGTGCAATAAGTTTTAAACAAATTATGTTTCCAAGATCCTTTTTTCATAGTATTTAAGTGATTTATATGCCCATTAGTAGCTCCAACTAAATGCATTTTTAGTTGCGTTTTCAACGGAGTTTTCAATTACTTTTTTACATTAAAAAAAAATTGTCAATTTCATATGTTCAAATGATTCATGGTAGTACTCATTCCGGCTAGAATTACTGCAAAAATCAAAAGGGCCGAGCAAAGCGAGGTGGGACCGCGTAGCATTCTCAATGAGAATCGCTTCGCAATTCACAGGGGTTTGGCGAGCATTAGCGAGTAGGGGGCTGAGCCCCCTAGTTCTATTTAAAAGAACCCAATGTGTATCGAATCCAAGCAGTTTTGACAGATAGGGGAAAACTTTTAAGAATCTTTCCCGACCAATGGTATTCCAGCTTTTCATTATTTGTGTTTTGTTTTAAAGCTGATTTTTAATTGGCCACTGATAGTAATGATTTATAATATGAGTTTTAGTACAATTAGCGCTTGGACAATGGAAAATTGAGATGTATATGGTAGACATGGTAACAAAGAGAATGTTATTTATAAGTCACAAGTAAAGTTACAGTTTAAATAGATCTTAATTTCTTTTGTTTATTGTTTATCCTGTATTAAATGTATTTTATGTAAAGTTATGGGCACATAATTTAATTATCTGTTACACTGGATTGTAAGCATTCATATAGAGTATTAATACCCTTGATATAATTTACAGAGTTATAATACCTTTAAATTAAATTTTATTTTAATTCACATTTAACTAAGCTCATTGTATAATTATTGCTTGCCTCCCAGCATATGAACAAACATTTTATCTGTTAACTTTATGAATGTTAGATTAACATGCTTATTAAGATTATTTAATTATTCAAATTTTCGTATTCAACAACTCTCCAACTCCATCATGTATTATATCATTTGATAGGTCTTTTCCTTAGTGCTCTACCGTTTAGTCTTGCTCACCCCCCCCCCCCCTGTTGTCCCTGGACACGCAGTTGATTTATTTTTGTCCAGTTTTTGGCAAATTTTCCTGTTTGTAGGATCATTTTAATTCAGGTGCGATCTTTAGGCCATTGCCTACTTATCTTTCTCCTACTTCACCTTCCCGTCTCCCCTCCAATTTTTCTCCTTTAACTTATACTTTTTGTTAAATTTTCATATTCCCCCCCCCCCCTCTTCTGACATATCATTGGAGAACTCCTGGTCTTAGCTTTCACACAGGCACCCACATCTACTCATTAACACTGCTGTACATTTATACCTGTGTTCTATAACTATGTCATGTTTCCTTTTATTATTTTTCACTCGTCGTTATTCATCTGTAATAAATATATTGCATTTTCATACATAGTTGAGTTAAAGAATATGACTACCTGTCAAATTGTACGGTTTAATACTACATTAGCATTTTTTCACCCAAATAAATATGCAAGAAATATGGGGAGATTTTCTTTTCTTTTAGATTTTAATAGAAAAATTTCTGACAGTCATATTTTGGATGAAGAGAAATCAGTCACTGTAAGCCCGGATAAATTAACAGATAACCGTTGAGCAAGGCTTTTGTGGCATCTACTTTTGCAGACGATCTGGTACCACATAAAGATTTAATACTTAATGTATCACCACCACCACAAGATTCCAAGAGTTCCTGTAAAATTTGCCATTTGTGAGTAGAGGAAAAAAAATTTGTGTATGTACAGAATAAAGAATTAGCTCCAACAAGATTCAGTGAACGTGAAAATGGTACAAAATCTGCTAAGGGCAATGATACTTTAATTCTGTCTTGTAATCCAGAACTCATCAAAAACATCACATGTGGAAAATGCAGCCAAGTCTCATGATTCTTTTAGAAGTTTCAGGTTCCTAGGCAAGCACTAAGTTAGGGTGGGGGGGGGGGTATCAAAAGTGCTTCCAAGAAAGGTGCTATCGATCTGAGATATTACTTTATATTTGGCATAATAGTGTTTAAGATACAAAGACAAAACTAAAAACTTAAAAAAAATTCCAACAAATCAAAAAACATTTTTTTTTTTTTTATGACCAGATTTTTTAAATTTTCCTTTCTTTTGATCCTTTAAACTACCCTTAATTCTTCTGCCAGTTGCGGGGAAAAATGTGAAATTCATTGACCACTCTTGGAAAATAATTTGCAATTTTCGCTAATTGGTCGCAAGAAAAAGGCCACAATTTGTCAATCGGTTGATGGAAAATATCTCAAAATTTGCCAATCGGTTGAGGGTAAAAAGACATGATTGTGGAGAAAAAAATTCCGAAATTCCTCGATTGGTCACGACAAAATATCGGAGGGCCAGTTAATTGAGGAGAAAATCTAAAACATTTTGCAAAATTCAGCAATTGGATGCAAGGAAAAATCACTAAATTCGGCAGTTGATTGTGGAAAAAAATCATGAAATCCTTTAGCCAGTTGCAGAAAAAAATGTAAAATTTGTCGATCAGTTTCAGAGGAAAGGGCGCAAAGTTTGGTAATCGGTAAAAGAAAAATGCCTCAATTCACTAATCAGTCACGTGTAAAAACACACGAAATTCAGCAGTGGATCGCCAGAAATATTCCCAAAATTCATTAGTCAGTCGCAGGAAAAAATTGTGAAATTCATCAATCAGTCGCAAGAAAAAATCCGGAAATTCACCAGTCAGTCGAGTGAAAATTCTCAAAAGTGTTCCGTAAGTCGTCTGCAGATTGGGGGAGAAATCACAAAATTCTTCATAAAGGCTGCAAAATTTGCCAATCGGTAAAAGAAAAATATCTCAATTTGCCAATTAGTTGCAGTTAAAAGCATACGAAATTCGACAGTGGATCATGAGAAATATTTCCAAAATTCTTCAATCGGTCACAAGAAAAAATCATGAAATTCAGCAGTCAGTCGAATGAAAAATCTCAAAGATGTTGCGAATTTCGTCTGTATATCAAGGGAGAAATCGCAAAAGAAAAATACATCAAAAAACATGAAATTCATCCATCTGTCCAAAGAAAAGATAGTGAAAGTCGTTAATTGATCAAAGAAAAAAAATCACGAAATTTGTTAATCGTTCTTAAGAAAAGATCGCAAAATTTGTCAGTCGAGGGAAATGTGGGAAAATTTGCCAATCAGTCGTGGGAAAATTCATCAGTCAGTCGCAGGAAAAGTATCGCAAAATTCTACCGATTAATGGAGACTCTAAACAGACCAGTTCAACAAAATATGCCTTTTGAATAGGATGCAAGAGCGCCCCTTTTAAAAACTGTGTGTCTGTTTTTAAAAATTCCTGCCCACTGGTCCTTTTGGTCTAGTATCAACACTATTTTCTTCACATACTTTGCAGATCTTGGCGATCAAATCAAAAATTTGAAATTCATGGTGCAGTGTAGTTGCCTACAACAAATGTTACTCATAACCTGTTAGATAACATGTATTCAGTAATGAAAGAAGAGCTCATGATGAGCTCAAATGAAATTTCTTACCACTCATTGACACTAGTGGACTATTGAGTTCTGTCATATATGCTAATTAATCTATTTTGTTTTTGCTTTAAAGATAAGAAAAACAATAAAGGGTTTATAAAGGACAAAAAGTTTTTCTTCATGAATGTTATTTTGTAGACGTTCTATGCATGTGTTATTGAGGAGTTTAATATCTGCTATCTGTTATAATTTGATAATTACGAGATTAGTTGTTCATTCGATTATGGCTTGATGTATTTACAATAATGTTATTTTTTAAAAGATGTGATGCTATTAATATTTTTGTTCTTTATTTTCAGAGTTTTTTTGGACATCAATCCTGAAAAAAGTTCAAAAGCAAAGAAAAAAAACTACAAAATCATGTAATTATAAATAAAGTCAGGAAGTTGATGACAAAATTAGCAGCATTTAGATGGATAATTGTTTAAAATCTGTCTTATCTTATGTAAATTATATACAGAATAAATAATTTCAGAGTTGCTGAATTAAATTCTTTATTTTTGTTGACTGTGAATTTTTTTAAATTATTTAAAAGAATGTTTGTTTTTAATATGTGTGATGACATATTTTAAAGATTTTTCTCTAACAGTTCTTAGAAGATCATCCCTTGTTATATTAAAATTTTTCCTGAAATTAAGATTTAGTTTTTTAGTTTGAAAATTGATGAAATTGTTGGTTATTTCAGGATGTTCTGGACATTTATAAATTAGTCATGGAACAAAAGGCAGGGTATTACTGAAATTGATGACTCAGCATTCTATCCTCTGTCCTTTCCAAAACACGAAAATCTGTACACTTCCCAGTATGTAAACATTCATTATTTAACCACCTCAGTAGCTGGCCCCGAGTTAAGTCGGGGATAATAACACTCTTTCCCTATCTAAACGGCCGTTGAAGTGATTAAGTTATTTGGATTTTTACAAATAGTTTATTCTTGCTGTAGTACATTCAACCAAGATTTTTTTTTGCTCAATAATCCTGAACAATTTCACATTTTTACAGATAAATCAATGTTTTACATTACCTCCAAGTAAAATGTTTAACACAAAACTGAAGTGTTTTTGTGATTTCTTAAAAAAGGCAAATAATATACTCTATTCCTGCATTATTAGCTAAAACAACATTAATCTCACTTATTTATCCAAACTTGGGTTTGGGTAGAAACCGAAAGAACCCAGGCATCAAAATGCAAAAGAATGTGCAAGCAGATGAATACCAAAGTGATTCGCAAAAAACTTAAAACGAAAGTTATATTGAAAGAAATAGAAATAATTTTAACATTTTGATATTAATTAAATTATGTCTGTGATACATTATTATGCAAAAGTTTATTATAATCACCTTCCTCATTACACTAAAAAAAAATCATGAATAAATTCATTTGTTGTTACGAATACATAATCGCAAATATTCCGAGAATGATATTAAATAAGAGATAAGTACTAAAAAATTTCTATCCCTTTTTTTCTATATTTTTCAAAGGTGTGCATTGTTGAGCTAAGAGTTATATTTGATATTGTGTTATGGTTTGGATAAATTTAGCCTTTGGTTTGTAACAAATTTGATAAGTGTTTGTTACTCTGCTGGTTAATATTGCTTAAGTGTCTGATAATTTTTATTTTACTTAGATGTTGGCAAAAATTACTACACTTGTATATGAAGTTTTATGTAATTTTTGTTTTCAGAAATATGAAACAATCATGGTAAATAAAACTTATACACATGTCATTATTCAATGCTAAATATAATTTTATTTTGTAAGCTGTATAGTGTTGTAAATAGAAAAAGTATGTAATATTGAGAAAGTTGCTAATTGTTTAAAAAAATTATATACAAACCACCATATATATGTAGTGGTAGAATAATTTTAGAAATATTATCAAGTTTTAAATATACAGGCTGTCCAAAAAAAGCCATACAGTTTATTTTTTTATCTATTTGAGACAGATAAATAATGTAATCTGCAAAAATGTGGATGTGGATTTTAATCATCTCCAAACGTCATGGAGTTGCAGAGAGTCAAAAATTGTGACTTGCTTCACTTTGCATGCAATTTGAAAAGTGAAATCTGTTCAAGTTTGGAGAATGTTTACAAACTAAGATTTAATGTGCCATCAATTCCTCAACATATTATTAATCAATACATTTAAATATCAGATTTGTAGACATTATTCTCCAATAATGATCAGATTTTATGTTTCGAATTGCATGGCAAAGTGAGAATTCCTGATTTTTGGAGGTACTGAAGCCACCTGTTTGGTTACAAAGAATGTATAAAAACTAATTTTGTTGGAAATATCTCCATGGAGATGAAAAGTACAGAATTCAAATTTTCTACCTTATGGACATTTTTGCAATTTATACTATTTATCTCTTATACAGAAATAAAGTGTTATATTTCTTGACGTCCCATGTATAAGTATACAGTTACTGTTGGAAGTAATCATGCGAATTCTTGAAATAGTTAGTTACTGTTGGAAGTAATCATGCGAATTCTTGAAATAGTTATTTTATGCTCATTTACAGTCCTGATAACTACTGCAATTTACAGCGATATATGTAAATGACTAGAAAATTATGGGCATTTACGCTTATTTACAGTCTTCATATTACAGTCATATACGGTAATTTATAATCTGTATATTACTGTGATTTACGGTCAGATACATTCTTGAAAGCAACGGTTGTTTACGGTCAGATACATTCTTTAAAGTAACGGTTATTTACGGTCAGATACATTCTTGAAAGTTACTGTGATTTACGGTCAGATACGTTCTTGAAAGTTACTGTGGTTTACGGTCAGATACGTTCTTGAAAGTTACTGCCATTTACGGTCTAATACAGTCTAAATAGACAACGGTACAAACTGTAATATTACAGGAAAATGCAGGAGTCTGTGCTGCCAGGCTTTTCCCGTAATCCAACGGTGAAATTTTTATCAGTGTAAGTAACATATAATAAATTACATCGCATTAATTTCATCATGAATTTACTTTAAAAGTTATGAATTTTTTCATGTTTTACATGATTTTAATAAATTTATTCACACTTTCTCTAAGACATTCAAAATGTTAAACAGTAGTTTGTCTTGCATTGTCAAACTGTTCAAAGTAATTTACATAAACTAAACAACACTATACTTTTTCAAAATAAAACTATTTATTAATCATTTAAAATAATACAAATCAAAAAAGCATGCTATATTGAGCTGTATACAGTTCTAATTTCAAAATTTTTTGTAATTTCCAATTAAATACTTGTTCAGAGAAATCTTCAAAGGAGTTATACATTTTTATAAAGGCATTCTCAATATGTCAAGGTATGTTTTGTTCCGTTAATTCAAGTGCACCTTTAAAAAGAAAAAAGTCGGTAGCAGTTTCTATATGTTACCGTCCCGTGTTTCTGTTAAAACTACAGGTAAGGCTTGTCTCACTGGTGACACCCCCAGAATGGCACCTTTAACTAGGGTGAACGGATGGCACCCCTAATACAGAGTGCCCCAAGGGGTGAAAAGATGGCACCCAGGGGAGAATAATGGCACTTCTACACCAAGGTGCCCAGCGGCACGCCACAAATGAAAACATCCCCCTCCCCCCCCCCCCCCCCCCGGCTAGCAATTGTATTGAAAAGAGTTTGTAAATTCTCATACTTAAAAAAGGAAAAAAAACTATACATATATAATTATAATGCAATGTTTAACTTTAGCTGCAATAAACTGATCAATACTTCATTTTCTCTGTTGAAATTTATACAAAGTTAAAAGTTGATCATCTCATGTCAAGGGTCGATCCTGGCAAAATTTGGGGTCTATTCAGAGCTCCTTCACAAAAATCTATTTAATAAAACAGGCTCCTTCACAAAAATCAATTTAATAAAATGAGGCCCTTCAGAAAAATCAATTTGATAAAATGACACCTTCACAAAATTTCTTTTAATAAAACAAAACCCTTCACAAAATTCCTTTTAATAAAATAGGCCTTTTCACAAAATTCTATTCCATAAAAACGTACTATTTTTATTAATTATTTATTATTTTGTTATGTTTGACAATGTGTAATTTGTAAGGGGGGGAGGCATTTTGTGAAAAATATAATAAATTTCACAAAATGCCCCCCCCCCCTAGAAAAAAAAAGAAAAAAACTGCATCGACCTCTGCATGTGTAGGTTGATATATATGAGAAATGTATTTTACATCATCAGGTGTAAATAGCCAATAGTCACTATAGCCTCCTGAGACCCCGCGTCCATCCTATTGGGCATTTTTATTTTTCGTATAAAATATTTAATTTCAGTTGGAACTGGTAAAAACTTACTGCACATTATCTCCTCTTCGCTACTGAGGTCCACATGTGTGGACCTTGGACCTTAGCTCATTGTAATAAAACCATGCATAGTATCTAAATTTTGATTTTCAATTCGCATTTGTGATAGTCTAAGCTTAAAATAAAATCCAACACATGTCAGCACCTAACTTTTTTTTATGGCTGAACAGTCGGTTGAAAGTGAGATTTTTGAAAATACCGTCAACTCAGTGATTGCGTAAAAGTAAGTACTAATTATCTATATTAAAATTTTAATTAAAATGTCGTAATTTTTTATATTGTTAAAAACATTATAAATATTCATTAGATAACTTTTTTTGTTTATTTGGTGACGTTTTTGATTGTAAAAGTATCATTTTTTTGAGGTCCACATATGTGGACCTCAGTACTCAACGACTATAAATAGGCTTAAACTCAGGGGTTATTGTAATCATACTTAGAAATAATAATAAAGTCCCCCTATATTTAATTTACACAAAATACATGTTTTTTAAACTGAATATGCAATTTAAGCTTAGATTAAGTGGATTTTGTATATTTATTAAGTTAATTATTAATTAATGCAGATTAAATTAGGCAATTTTATCGAAAATATATGGACATATTGGAGACTATTTCTTGTTATGTAATGCATTTTTTACTATCTTACTTATAATAAAATCCGAAGGCAAGAAACTGTCTGTAACTCTTCCAGGCAGGACCACTCTGGTTTGCGAATCGACCATAGTTAAACGCCATGTTAGGCTTAATGAAAACTTATGCTACATCCGATTCTGCGGTTTAAATATTTGTAAAAGCATATTAAAGCTTTTAAATCTTTAAATTTTTTTTAAAACCTCAAAAATCTATTTCATAAAAAAATGTATATTAACATTTCTGTAAACATTTTTTTCTGTAAGCACTTTTTTTTCAGAAGCAGCGGTGATTTATTTCGTATGGAGAGATTTGAGGTTGATTCAGTATAGTGGCGCCATCTACTGGCGGATTTTGAAATTTACTTCCATTGTAAATACAGACTCATTATCCAGAATCCTCCGGACCAAAGGTTTTCCGAGTTTTGGAATTTTCCGGATTTCGAGTCCTCCCGAAGTTCACGATTATTTGACAAAATTCATGTTTTTTTTTCGTGATTCTTTGACAAAATTTGCATTTTTTTTCTGCCGTTCTTTCACAAAATTTGCGTTTTTCTTCTACGATCCTTTAACAAAATTTCATTTTTTCGTAGTCCTTAGAAGAAATTTGCGATCCTTTGAGGAAATTTGCGTTTTTTGCTATTCTTTGACGAAATTTGCCTTTTATTCACGATCCTTTGACAAAATTCGAGTTTTTTCTGAGATTGAGGAAATTAGAGGGTTTTTTTCGATCCTTTGACGAAATTTCCCGTTTTTCGCGATCCCTTAACGAAATTAGAAATTTTTTCGCAGTGCTTAGAAGAAATTTGTGTTTTTTTAGACCCTTTGAAGAAATTCATGTTTTTCCGCGATTATTTGACGAAATTCGTAGGGGTTTTTTTTGCGATACTTTAACCTTTTTTTTTTTTTTTTTTTTTTTTGTGATCCCTTGATGAAATTTTACATTTTTCGGAGTCCTTGGAAGAAATTTGCGTCTTCTTCGTAATCCTTTGACGGAAATCGCGTTTTTCTGCTATTTGTTAACAAAATTAGCGTTTTTTTTCTTTTTTTTTCTGCAATCCTGCAACGAAATTTGCGTTTTTTTCGATCCTTTGACGAAATTCACGTTATTTCCACAATCCTTTGAAGAAATAGTCTATTTTTTCTGCGAACAATAGACATAATTGATTTTTTTCGGCGACTATCGTTCAAAATTCGAGATATTTATGTTCGAAATTTTGGACTGAAGACTTAAATTTTCGAAATCGAATGCCTTAAATTTTTAGGTAAACTTGAACAGAATCACCCCTGATGAAATAAATATATAACTATTTTTTGTTTCTAACGAATCGTAATATAAATTAATTTTAAACTAAAATTTGAGAGAAAAATGATTTGTTTTTAATTTCGGGAAGAGAAGGGGGGGGGGGGGGGGTACCGTGTTCACCTGCCACTGAAGTAACATTATTTTAATTATACATTGAAACACAATGGACTGAAAAAAAATTAGGAATCGGTAAAATTTTCAAAAAAATTCAGAAAATCTAAAATTTTAGTAAAAATTTACAAATTCAGAAAATTTTCGAATTTTTCTTTCCGGATTTTGGATTTTCGGATAATGGGTCATATACTGTAAAATGATTCTTTCTTATCAAACGTAATTAAAATATAAGAAATGCATAGTACAGCGTAATTTCCATTTAATTTTGCTTATGTAAGTAGTAAGATAAGGAGAGTTCAACGGCCACAGGAGCGCTCAATTGAGGAATGAGGATTCCTCAATGAGGAATGAGAATTTAATAATGGGGAATAAGGGGGTAGGAGGTACTTTCTCAACTGGTATTGCAATGTTCAGAATCATTCTTCTCTTTACAACAATAATTTCTGTTCCATTTAGTTGATATAGCTGATATTTTGTAGAAAGGTTTGTGTATAAGAATATGTTTTAAAAAGCAAGTATATTATATATTTATTATAAATAGTTCTATGTGTGCATGTGTGCGTGTATGTGTGTATGTATGTGTGTGACAAATAGTTCTCTTTGTGTGTGTGTCTATGTGTGTGTGTGTGTGTGTGTGTATGTGTATGTATGTGCACGTGACAAATAGATCTCTTTGTGTGTGTGACTATCTGCTTGTTTATCAAAGTTTTACAAAAAATTTTCATGTTTTTATAAAGAAAAAAATATGCGGTAGTTAAAAAGTTTCACATATTAAAAAAAAAAAAAATCTTTTAGAAAAAGTTTTGCATTACTTTAAAAAAAAATTTATTTTATTAAAAATTTTATCTTAACAAAAAAAAAAAAAGTTTCACTATAGTTTAACTACAACAAAAGTTTGTGTATAAAGATAACGTTTCACTAGTAAGGTTTAAAAAAAGTACTCAATAATAAAATCAACAATTTTTATTATAACAAAATAATTTACAGAAAGGTATTTACAGATCAAAATATACATCGCGATTTTGCGTTAGCAATACAAATCAACATTTTCTTCTTTATTACAAACGGTATTAATGTCATAATGGCCATATGCTAAACTGCTTATTCCATCATCCAATAAGTAACGCTTGTCGTCAAAGGGACTTAAGCTAATTTTATTTTGAGTTAATGTATATAGGCGATGGTCATCTTGGGCAATCCTTACCTGTTTCTCCATACTTGTTTTTTGTTGTTGGAGGCACTCCAAGTAGTCTTCATGTTTAATTTTCTGCCGAACAATCTGCGTAGATACGCCTTTTGCACGCTTCTTTTCGTCTTTAACAGATTTTAGAGAATACATTTTTGATTTCAGTCCGACAAACTCAAGGGCTAATTCACCATTAAGTTCATCCTTAAACTTTCCGAGCGTCTTCTTATTATCCTCAGAGTATAGACGATGAGATTTCGGGTATTCAGAAAAGTCAAACAACTCACGATGCTGCTCCAGATCCTTATAAATATTATTGGTTTGAATATGATACGTTAGGGAATCTGTATCCGTAAAGAGTAAAACTGCACGATCTTTGTATGTTTTCTTTATAAAATTGTAATGGAAATCATACATACAAAGTTTAGATAGTTCGAGTATAGAAAATCCAACATAGATGGGTCGGTTCATAAGTATGCTAGTTTTTAATCTCTCCACAGCAGTCAAGTCTTCATCATAAGTTTTAAACGATTTAAAAGTAGGCGATGCTACTAATTTTTTGGCTCTTTTTTCACCGGTGCAAAGCACAATATTTCTTCTTTTTCGTAGATTTTCCATGGTTTTACCAAAAACAGAATTGTTCATTAACTTAAAAAAGTCTTTCTCAAAAGAAGATTTTGCTTCTTTCCTTTTTTCGGTGTTGAAATTAATATATTTCTGTAGCCATGGTCCCTGTTTAAATTTTAAAGCCTTATGCACAGCGGTAATTTTTAAACCAAGTTCTAAATAAAATTTGAGATTACGATAATGGGTTATATAATTTCGTTTATTATTTAAATTTGGTATAAGTTTAGGAGTTCCCACGAATTTCCTATTGTTAAGTAAGCTTCTTGCATGAGAAGACAGCATCTGATCCTCCACAGTTACTCTCTCAGGGGCGACAGGGTATTCATTATGCAAAGGATGTAAATGTTTCGGGTATTCCAAGTCTACCTCGAAAAGATACCCAATTTCGGAACTATCAGATAAAGATAGAACCCACTCTTCTGTCATATGACTTGCTTCACACCATTCAAAACCGCCGTAGGGTAAAAATTGGCTCATAGCCCACCCGTATAAGTTATTGGCATCCCAATACATAATGTAGCTGGGTGCCTCATTTTTCTTATAATCGGGCGTACCAGGGATGTTTGCTCGGGCATATCTTTTACTTATCATGCTAATGCCGCCTCTTATTCCATTTTCAACCATAAGCAACATATCTATATCACTGAGTAACTCTAAAGGTGTATCAGACATCTTCAAACAAGCCTGCCATGCTAGCCCAGGCGCTGTAAACAGGTGAGCAGGGTCAATTTCATAATACTGCTGACATAATTTCCTAAAGTTTTGAAACACGTCAGCCAGTAGTAGAAC
This sequence comes from Maratus michaelseni, assembly GCA_963931845.1. Lineage (NCBI taxonomy): Eukaryota > Metazoa > Arthropoda > Arachnida > Araneae > Salticidae > Maratus > Maratus michaelseni. Next base: position 219,471,810 of record OZ007586.1, on the reverse strand, counting down.
ATCTGTCTTCACATAAAGGTTGTGATAATCACCAAGAGTCTTGATATCAAATGTTTTCCATACATTCTGGGCGTGTTGGTATTCCTTTTCACTTATAGGCTCATTGGTTAAACTATTAAAAAAGGCAGAAGGCGGAGGAAGCTGCTTCTCAGTAAATTTTTCAAAGCAAGTAAAATAATCATAGGGGTAAACCCCTTTCCGTATAAGTAAAGATAAATTATTATTTCGGGGGAAATTTTCTTCAAGTATAGTGAATTGATCAGGTTGAAGGTTTTTAACAAGTTTTTCCAATGACGTAGGCAAAAATTGGAAAGAGTCTATAAACACCATCTGAATATAAGATGTAGGCTTTCTGATTTTAAAGGTGATATAGTTTTCCATAGAAGTAGCAATAACATCGATTTCATGATCTTTGAATTTTCCAAGCTTTGTCATAATATGATGACCATCATAGTTTTTCAAGTTATGGAATATAACAGGAATTGTTTTACACTGCTTATAGTTCAAGTTGCATTCCACATGTGCAGCTCCTCTGTATGCACCTGACAGGTGATCATGGTCACGTGTACGTTTCTCATCTAAAGTTTTCTTACAAATATGACAAAACTCTGCTTCTCGAAATGCCTTTTCTTCCTTGGGAGAAAGCTTCATAGGTTTAACATTTAGTAACTTTTGACCTAAAATTTCCTTCTCTTGCATCATTCGGCTTAAAAAATGATCAACACAGTTTCTACCCCGATATACCTGTGCTTTCTTCACACACGTTCCATCGGGTCCAATAACCACATAGGCATAACCACATGGCAAGTGATAGGTTGTTTTCTCGGTATAGGATGCTTTAGAAGAGGGAGGGGCTGATGAAATAGGTATAAGTAGACTCTCAAAATCCGCATAAATCGTATAGGCAACAGGATGTTGTAAACGAATACCTGTAAACTTTAATATATTATCATTTTCACTAGGCATCTTTATAGCTTGTGCAACATGTTGAGAACAATATTCATTATGCTTATCCAATAGATCTTGTCTTGAAAATCGATGTAAACATCGATAACAATAATAGCCAGCGGCTCTATGCTTGGTAAGATCACCTAAAAGTCTTGAAAAACTTCTTATCAAACAATAGTGTTGTTTTTCACCGTCACCAACCAATAACAAATTAACCACATCTTGATCTTTCTTTTCAGATATATACAGGGGGCAAACTTCATCCTCTTCATAACCAAACACATTCACCCGTAAATTGTTGAGTTGTTCAATAACAGGTATCTTCTGAAGAGGTACAGGGCATTCTACATTACCTAATTTAATATCATGCTCATAAGGTCGATAATGTGAAACACGTTCAGGTTTTTTTGTATAATCCAAGTTCAGTTTAAAAGCCAAAAGACACCATACTAAACATTTGTTATCTTCGTTTTTTATATTCAACACTGCTTTTTTATCATCGAGTTTTTTAGACAAAGGAATATAGGAACTCGCAGCGAGGGGGTGATATTTAGCAATCTTGAGTTCTAAATGAAGAATGTTTCTAAGTTTCCAGCCAGAACCTCTTTGTACAAATTCTTCAAAGGATTTAATAATCTTCGAAAATCCTTCCTCAATATGTTGTGAGATAGTATCTTCTATAAGTTCGGTCATACACGAACATCGAAAATAACATTGAATTTCTTCAAACTCCTCATTATCAGTTAAACGTTCAAGTGCTATTTTTTCTACCATATACCATTTAATTGAACCTTTTTCATGAATTTCACTTATTAAACGTTCTTGTATTTCAGTTTGTACATGGCTATGAAATACCTCTAAATCATTTTCCACACGTTCATCAGGATGCAAAATCACTGTTTTAAACACATTAAGTGCATCAGAATACTTTGTGTTTTTCGACTTTGCATTAGATAAGCTCATTTTACGTTTTACACTCACAAGAGGTGTGCGGGGGTGTTGAGTGCGTACATGTTGTCTCAGTTCAAATTTTCTTCCAAACACTTTATCGCAATCAATACAAGGAAATGTTGAATTCCGATGTGATTGCAAATGCTGCTTCAAATTATCCCTCCGGGTGAAAACTTGATCACATTCATCACACTTAAATGTAGACTGTCCATAGGCATTATGGATTTTCAGGTGTCTTAACAAGTTCGATCTCCTTCTAAAACACTTTCCGCAAGTTTCACAGGAAAACGACTTTTCATTAATATGAATCTTAGCATGTTGATGCAAATTAAAATATGTTGCAAAGACTTTGTCACAAGTGAGACAAACATGCTTCTTTTCCACATTCGTAGGAGTCACAGTCTTTAAAGAAACATCCTCTTCAACTTGCTGATTAAAATTGGAAGAACTTTGAGATATAGTATCTTTTTCTGTAAGAACTTCAGAGAATCCATCATGCTGTAACAATCCAACACTATCATGTGTTTTTAAATGTCTTCGTAAGTTTGATCTTCGTCCAAAAGGCTTCTGACAAATATTGCAAGTATATAATTTCTCCCCAGAATGAATTTTCATATGTTGGTTCAGATTAGAAGTGTTCGAAAAATCTTTACCGCAGGTAAAACAGCTAAACATCTTCTTAGCAGATACAGAATCTCCCACAATCCGGGTTTCATCAATAGGCATATCAACATCCATAATAAAAATCAATAAAAAAACTTTAACTCTTAAAAGCAAACAACAATCTTCTGAAACGATTCGCACGGAAAAAAAAACGGGAGCAATTTAAAACACGTTTAACCACTAACGATAGGAATCATCAAATGATGAAAATCCCAATTTTCCCCCGTCTATTTATACCGACCCGAAGGAAAAGTTGAGTTGTAGTATTGCTTGATATGATTGTTATCAAAACGCGTCATACGATTTCGGGGCCTGTAAGTTTCTTTCCCCTCTTTATAATATAGCATAATTAAACAGATAAACCCGAATGTATACAAATTCGTAAATTATATTATATTACAAAATATAAAAAATCCTACAAAATAAAAATAGAATTTAGCACTTACCCCAAAAACACATCCACTTTAGTTGTTAGTCTTCACTTAACTAATTTTTCTTCCTTATCTTTAGTAGGGGGCGCTGCCATCGCCGCGAGAGGCACTGCCCGTCCTCCGGTGTGTGACGTCATTTCCGGTTTGAGATAAGAATAAACCTTAAATACACGTGCTTAGTCATTCTTCCCTCGGTCTTACTCGCTAGTAGTTGTCAGTTTCTTGTTTAGACGTGTTGGGTGACATCATTACGTGTTTGCGATAAGAACAAGGTCACCCCTTATCAACAGGTAAACAGCTGCAGTGACGTCATAGGTATTATGACATAGCTGATAACGGTAAGATTAGCTGATAAGAATTTGTGCTAATCATCTATTTCCCTTCAAGTCATTGCATAAGACGGTTGAGCTCCAACAGCTGTATATAAGGTAAGAGTAATTTATATATTATAATAGGATTTTAAATTAATTTAGTAGATGTTACAATTTGATATTTAAAAAATTTCATGCTAAACGATATGATTATATGTTGTTCATCATACTAAATCCACAAATTTTAATTCGAAATAAATATTATTAAAATTATAATCTAAAATAAATTAGTTAAAATGACTAACAAATTTCAACAAAAGGAAGCTAATTATAAAAAGAAATGTACAAAGTTTATAAATTTACACATGTGTTAAACGCGATTACAAACCTTATCATAGGCACAAGTCTAATTCGACTAGCCTATTTGTTATAAGTTTAAGTATAAGTCAACATGTAAGATATTTGTGAAAAGGAATCTTATGATTTTTAATTTTCCAAGTTCAGTTTCAATCATATTGTAAAAGGCTAATTCAAACTTTGAGATGAATCTATAGTAAAATACTTAAATTAAAATGTATTTTTGATAGTTTAAGAATTAGAAACTACAACTTTGACTACTTTTTAAAATGTTTGCCTGATAGGAAACTATGATAACATGTCTATGTTTGAATTTTTTTTTATAACATACCAATGCCCGATTTTTTCTGACAACATGTCTGTGTTTGAATTTTTCTGATAACATGTCTGTGCTTGAATTTTTCTGCTAACATGTCTGTGCTTGAATTTTTCTTATAACATGTCTATGTTTAATTTTTCTTATAACATGTCTATGTTTGATTTTTCTCTTCTTTTTGAAATGTATAAACTACTATACGTGGCTTTCGATTTCATTGAAGAGAAAAGTGATCGATCAACTTTATCAAACCATTTGAATGTTAATATTTTTAAACGAATACGATAATCAGATAAAAATATATGTAGCTAATTCATATTATTCCACTAAACATTGCAAAACAAAAAACTTTAAAAAAAAATTTATACTTCAGCATTCAAAAATTGACAATATTCACATCCTAATACTAAAAAACAGTCCTTATCTTGGAGTATTTCCTGTAACAAAATCTAAAAATTTCATATCAACAATACCCAAGTTAAAAACTTTACCTCTGAACCTAATACCAATTTTGAATCTCAGAATGATAAAACTCAGAATTTTTTTAGAAAGTTACTTCTAAAACATCTCATAGATGGCGCTGTTGAAAAAATCAACTCAAAGTTGTTTAAAAAACATTAATAAAATAAATCTAACTTTAAACTATCATCAAACTCCCCAAAAATCACTTCCAATTATAAATATTCTAAAATAATTAAAACTTATAAAATCGCTCATAGGGGGCGCTGCTGTGAAAAAATCATTTCGAAACTTGTTTAAAATACATTAAAAAACTAAATCTAACTTTAATCTATCATCAAACTCCAGAAAAATCGCTTCCAATTATAAATATTCTAAAATAATTAAAACTTCTAAAACCGTTCATAGGGGGCGCTGCTGCGAAAAAATCATTTCGAAACTTGTTTAAAATACATAAAAGAAAAAATCTCACTTTAAACTATCATCAAACTCCAGAAAAATCACTTACAATTAGAAATATTTGAAAATAATTAAAACTTCTAAAACCATTCATAGGGGGCGCTGCTGTAAAAAAAATCATTTCGAAACTTAAAAAAATAATTCATTACTTGATTAAAACATTTTCATAAAAAAATTTCATCGAAATATCAATAAACAAACAGTAGTAGAAGAATGAGCGTGTAGCCCAGCAGGATCACTTCCGATTCCACCTCCAGGAGCCTCACCTCCACCACGCTCACGGCTCCTGCTGGGGTCTAACATACATTCTTCTACTACTGTTTGTTTATTGATATTTCGATGAAATTTTTTTATGAAAATGTTTTAATCAAGTAATGAATTATTTTTTTAAGTTTCGAAATGATTTTTTTTACAGCAGCGCCCCCTATGAATGGTTTTAGAAGTTTTAATTATTTTCAAATATTTCTAATTGTAAGTGATTTTTCTGGAGTTTGATGATAGTTTAAAGTGAGATTTTTTCTTTTATGTATTTTAAACAAGTTTCGAAATGATTTTTTCGCAGCAGCGCCCCCTATGAACGGTTTTAGAAGTTTTAATTATTTTAGAATATTTATAATTGGAAGCGATTTTTCTGGAGTTTGATGATAGATTAAAGTTAGATTTAGTTTTTTAATGTATTTTAAACAAGTTTCGAAATGATTTTTTCACAGCAGCGCCCCCTATGAGCGATTTTATAAGTTTTAATTATTTTAGAATATTTATAATTGGAAGTGATTTTTGGGGAGTTTGATGATAGTTTAAAGTTAGATTTATTTTATTAATGTTTTTTAAACAACTTTGAGTTGATTTTTTCAACAGCGCCATCTATGAGATGTTTTAGAAGTAACTTTCTAAAAAAATTCTGAGTTTTATCATTCTGAGATTCAAAATTGGTATTAGGTTCAGAGGTAAAGTTTTTAACTTGGGTATTGTTGATATGAAATTTTTAGATTTTGTTACAGGAAATACTCCAAGATAAGGACTGTTTTTTAGTATTAGGATGTGAATATTGTCAATTTTTGAATGCTGAAGTATAAATTTTTTTTTAAAGTTTTTTGTTTTGCAATGTTTAGTGGAATAATATGAATTAGCTACATATATTTTTATCTGATTATCGTATTCGTTTAAAAATATTAACATTCAAATGGTTTGATAAAGTTGATCGATCACTTTTCTCTTCAATGAAATCGAAAGCCACGTATAGTAGTTTATACATTTCAAAAAGAAGAGAAAAATCAAACATAGACATGTTATAAGAAAAATTAAACATAGACATGTTATAAGAAAAATTCAAGCACAGACATGTTAGCAGAAAAATTCAAGCACAGACATGTTATCAGAAAAATTCAAACACAGACATGTTGTCAGAAAAAATCGGGCATTGGTATGTTATAAAAAAAAATTCAAACATAGACATGTTATCATAGTTTCCTATCAGGCAAACATTTTAAAAAGTAGTCAAAGTTGTAGTTTCTAATTCTTAAACTATCAAAAATACATTTTAATTTAAGTATTTTACTATAGATTCATCTCAAAGTTTGAATTAGCCTTTTACAATATGATTGAAACTGAACTTGGAAAATTAAAAATCATAAGATTCCTTTTCACAAATATCTTACATGTTGACTTATACTTAAACTTATAACAAATAGGCTAGTCGAATTAGACTTGTGCCTATGATAAGGTTTGTAATCGCGTTTAACACATGTGTAAATTTATAAACTTTGTACATTTCTTTTTATAATTAGCTTCCTTTTGTTGAAATTTGTTAGTCATTTTAACTAATTTATTTTAGATTATAATTTTAATAATATTTATTTCGAATTAAAATTTGTGGATTTAGTATGATGAACAACATATAATCATATCGTTTAGCATGAAATTTTTTAAATATCAAATTGTAACATCTACTAAATTAATTTAAAATCCTATTATAATATATAAATTACTCTTACCTTATATACAGCTGTTGGAGCTCAACCGTCTTATGCAATGACTTGAAGGGAAATAGATGATTAGCACAAATTCTTATCAGCTAATCTTACCGTTATCAGCTATGTCATAATACCTATGACGTCACTGCAGCTGTTTACCTGTTGATAAGGGGTGACCTTGTTCTTATCGCAAACACGTAATGATGTCACCCAACACGTCTAAACAAGAAACTGACAACTACTAGCGAGTAAGACCGAGGGAAGAATGACTAAGCACGTGTATTTAAGGTTTATTCTTATCTCAAACCGGAAATGACGTCACACACCGGAGGACGGGCAGTGCCTCTCGCGGCGATGGCAGCGCCCCCTACTAAAGATAAGGAAGAAAAATTAGTTAAGTGAAGACTAACAACTAAAGTGGATGTGTTTTTGGGGTAAGTGCTAAATTCTATTTTTATTTTGTAGGATTTTTTATATTTTGTAATATAATATAATTTACGAATTTGTATACATTCGGGTTTATCTGTTTAATTATGCTATATTATAAAGAGGGGAAAGAAACTTACAGGCCCCGAAATCGTATGACGCGTTTTGATAACAATCATATCAAGCAATACTACAACTCAACTTTTCCTTCGGGTCGGTATAAATAGACGGGGGAAAATTGGGATTTTCATCATTTGATGATTCCTATCGTTAGTGGTTAAACGTGTTTTAAATTGCTCCCGTTTTTTTTTCCGTGCGAATCGTTTCAGAAGATTGTTGTTTGCTTTTAAGAGTTAAAGTTTTTTTATTGATTTTTATTATGGATGTTGATATGCCTATTGATGAAACCCGGATTGTGGGAGATTCTGTATCTGCTAAGAAGATGTTTAGCTGTTTTACCTGCGGTAAAGATTTTTCGAACACTTCTAATCTGAACCAACATATGAAAATTCATTCTGGGGAGAAATTATATACTTGCAATATTTGTCAGAAGCCTTTTGGACGAAGATCAAACTTACGAAGACATTTAAAAACACATGATAGTGTTGGATTGTTACAGCATGATGGATTCTCTGAAGTTCTTACAGAAAAAGATACTATATCTCAAAGTTCTTCCAATTTTAATCAGCAAGTTGAAGAGGATGTTTCTTTAAAGACTGTGACTCCTACGAATGTGGAAAAGAAGCATGTTTGTCTCACTTGTGACAAAGTCTTTGCAACATATTTTAATTTGCATCAACATGCTAAGATTCATATTAATGAAAAGTCGTTTTCCTGTGAAACTTGCGGAAAGTGTTTTAGAAGGAGATCGAACTTGTTAAGACACCTGAAAATCCATAATGCCTATGGACAGTCTACATTTAAGTGTGATGAATGTGATCAAGTTTTCACCCGGAGGGATAATTTGAAGCAGCATTTGCAATCACATCGGAATTCAACATTTCCTTGTATTGATTGCGATAAAGTGTTTGGAAGAAAATTTGAACTGAGACAACATGTACGCACTCAACACCCCCGCACACCTCTTGTGAGTGTAAAACGTAAAATGAGCTTATCTAATGCAAAGTCGAAAAACACAAAGTATTCTGATGCACTTAATGTGTTTAAAACAGTGATTTTGCATCCTGATGAACGTGTGGAAAATGATTTAGAGGTATTTCATAGCCATGTACAAACTGAAATACAAGAACGTTTAATAAGTGAAATTCATGAAAAAGGTTCAATTAAATGGTATATGGTAGAAAAAATAGCACTTGAACGTTTAACTGATAATGAGGAGTTTGAAGAAATTCAATGTTATTTTCGATGTTCGTGTATGACCGAACTTATAGAAGATACTATCTCACAACATATTGAGGAAGGATTTTCGAAGATTATTAAATCCTTTGAAGAATTTGTACAAAGAGGTTCTGGCTGGAAACTTAGAAACATTCTTCATTTAGAACTCAAGATTGCTAAATATCACCCCCTCGCTGCGAGTTCCTATATTCCTTTGTCTAAAAAACTCGATGATAAAAAAGCAGTGTTGAATATAAAAAACGAAGATAACAAATGTTTAGTATGGTGTCTTTTGGCTTTTAAACTGAACTTGGATTATACAAAAAAACCTGAACGTGTTTCACATTATCGACCTTATGAGCATGATATTAAATTAGGTAATGTAGAATGCCCTGTACCTCTTCAGAAGATACCTGTTATTGAACAACTCAACAATTTACGGGTGAATGTGTTTGGTTATGAAGAGGATGAAGTTTGCCCCCTGTATATATCTGAAAAGAAAGATCAAGATGTGGTTAATTTGTTATTGGTTGGTGACGGTGAAAAACAACACTATTGTTTGATAAGAAGTTTTTCAAGACTTTTAGGTGATCTTACCAAGCATAGAGCCGCTGGCTATTATTGTTATCGATGTTTACATCGATTTTCAAGACAAGATCTATTGGATAAGCATAATGAATATTGTTCTCAACATGTTGCACAAGCTATAAAGATGCCTAGTGAAAATGATAATATATTAAAGTTTACAGGTATTCGTTTACAACATCCTGTTGCCTATACGATTTATGCGGATTTTGAGAGTCTACTTATACCTATTTCATCAGCCCCTCCCTCTTCTAAAGCATCCTATACCGAGAAAACAACCTATCACTTGCCATGTGGTTATGCCTATGTGGTTATTGGACCCGATGGAACGTGTGTGAAGAAAGCACAGGTATATCGGGGTAGAAACTGTGTTGATCATTTTTTAAGCCGAATGATGCAAGAGAAGGAAATTTTAGGTCAAAAGTTACTAAATGTTAAACCTATGAAGCTTTCTCCCAAGGAAGAAAAGGCATTTCGAGAAGCAGAGTTTTGTCATATTTGTAAGAAAACTTTAGATGAGAAACGTACACGTGACCATGATCACCTGTCAGGTGCATACAGAGGAGCTGCACATGTGGAATGCAACTTGAACTATAAGCAGTGTAAAACAATTCCTGTTATATTCCATAACTTGAAAAACTATGATGGTCATCATATTATGACAAAGCTTGGAAAATTCAAAGATCATGAAATCGATGTTACTGCTACTTCTATGGAAAACTATATCACCTTTAAAATCAGAAAGCCTACATCTTATATTCAGATGGTGTTTATAGACTCTTTCCAATTTTTGCCTACGTCATTGGAAAAACTTGTTAAAAACCTTCAACCTGATCAATTCACTATACTTGAAGAAAATTTCCCCCGAAATAATAATTTATCTTTACTTATACGGAAAGGGGTTTACCCCTATGATTATTTTACTTGCTTTGAAAAATTTACTGAGAAGCAGCTTCCTCCGCCTTCTGCCTTTTTTAATAGTTTAACCAATGAGCCTATAAGTGAAAAGGAATACCAACACGCCCAGAATGTATGGAAAACATTTGATATCAAGACTCTTGGTGATTATCACAACCTTTATGTGAAGACAGATGTTCTACTACTGGCTGACGTGTTTCAAAACTTTAGGAAATTATGTCAGCAGTATTATGAAATTGACCCTGCTCACCTGTTTACAGCGCCTGGGCTAGCATGGCAGGCTTGTTTGAAGATGTCTGATACACCTTTAGAGTTACTCAGTGATATAGATATGTTGCTTATGGTTGAAAATGGAATAAGAGGCGGCATTAGCATGATAAGTAAAAGATATGCCCGAGCAAACATCCCTGGTACGCCCGATTATAAGAAAAATGAGGCACCCAGCTACATTATGTATTGGGATGCCAATAACTTATACGGGTGGGCTATGAGCCAATTTTTACCCTACGGCGGTTTTGAATGGTGTGAAGCAAGTCATATGACAGAAGAGTGGGTTCTATCTTTATCTGATAGTTCCGAAATTGGGTATCTTTTCGAGGTAGACTTGGAATACCCGAAACATTTACATCCTTTGCATAATGAATACCCTGTCGCCCCTGAGAGAGTAACTGTGGAGGATCAGATGCTGTCTTCTCATGCAAGAAGCTTACTTAACAATAGGAAATTCGTGGGAACTCCTAAACTTATACCAAATTTAAATAATAAACGAAATTATATAACCCATTATCGTAATCTCAAATTTTATTTAGAACTTGGTTTAAAAATTACCGCTGTGCATAAGGCTTTAAAATTTAAACAGGGACCATGGCTACAGAAATATATTAATTTCAACACCGAAAAAAGGAAAGAAGCAAAATCTTCTTTTGAGAAAGACTTTTTTAAGTTAATGAACAATTCTGTTTTTGGTAAAACCATGGAAAATCTACGAAAAAGAAGAAATATTGTGCTTTGCACCGGTGAAAAAAGAGCCAAAAAATTAGTAGCATCGCCTACTTTTAAATCGTTTAAAACTTATGATGAAGACTTGACTGCTGTGGAGAGATTAAAAACTAGCATACTTATGAACCGACCCATCTATGTTGGATTTTCTATACTCGAACTATCTAAACTTTGTATGTATGATTTCCATTACAATTTTATAAAGAAAACATACAAAGATCGTGCAGTTTTACTCTTTACGGATACAGATTCCCTAACGTATCATATTCAAACCAATAATATTTATAAGGATCTGGAGCAGCATCGTGAGTTGTTTGACTTTTCTGAATACCCGAAATCTCATCGTCTATACTCTGAGGATAATAAGAAGACGCTCGGAAAGTTTAAGGATGAACTTAATGGTGAATTAGCCCTTGAGTTTGTCGGACTGAAATCAAAAATGTATTCTCTAAAATCTGTTAAAGACGAAAAGAAGCGTGCAAAAGGCGTATCTACGCAGATTGTTCGGCAGAAAATTAAACATGAAGACTACTTGGAGTGCCTCCAACAACAAAAAACAAGTATGGAGAAACAGGTAAGGATTGCCCAAGATGACCATCGCCTATATACATTAACTCAAAATAAAATTAGCTTAAGTCCCTTTGACGACAAGCGTTACTTATTGGATGATGGAATAAGCAGTTTAGCATATGGCCATTATGACATTAATACCGTTTGTAATAAAGAAGAAAATGTTGATTTGTATTGCTAACGCAAAATCGCGATGTATATTTTGATCTGTAAATACCTTTCTGTAAATTATTTTGTTATAATAAAAATTGTTGATTTTATTATTGAGTACTTTTTTTAAACCTTACTAGTGAAACGTTATCTTTATACACAAACTTTTGTTGTAGTTAAACTATAGTGAAACTTTTTTTTTTTTTGTTAAGATAAAATTTTTAATAAAATAAATTTTTTTTTAAAGTAATGCAAAACTTTTTCTAAAAGATTTTTTTTTTTTTTAATATGTGAAACTTTTTAACTACCGCATATTTTTTTCTTTATAAAAACATGAAAATTTTTTGTAAAACTTTGATAAACAAGCAGATAGTCACACACACAAAGAGATCTATTTGTCACGTGCACATACATACACATACACACACACACACACACACACATAGACACACACACAAAGAGAACTATTTGTCACACACATACATACACACATACACGCACACATGCACACATAGAACTATTTATAATAAATATATAATATACTTGCTTTTTAAAACATATTCTTATACACAAACCTTTCTACAAAATATCAGCTATATCAACTAAATGGAACAGAAATTATTGTTGTAAAGAGAAGAATGATTCTGAACATTGCAATACCAGTTGAGAAAGTACCTCCTACCCCCTTATTCCCCATTATTAAATTCTCATTCCTCATTGAGGAATCCTCATTCCTCAATTGAGCGCTCCTGTGGCCGTTGAACTCTCCTTATCTTACTACTTATGTAATCAAACAATGAGTTATATGGTGAGTCAAGCTGTTTAAAAACTCATTGATAACACTTTTTTACAAAAACTTTCGCACATGGATTATTTGTTAATATTTAATTTGAATGTTTTGTCCAATCGTTGAACGATTTCAGAAATTTAATACTGAGTAAAATATATATATATATATCCTCATTATTTTTATTTGTAGAAATCATTTGTGCTTTTTAAAATGTATTTTTCTATGATACAAACCTCTCAATAATAAATCTTCATGTTGTTTGTTTGTATGAAGTCTTATGAAAATGAAACGCAGATCAACAATCCGTCATTTTTGACGGGGTTATATAAGAGTAAACAGATAAAGATAATTATTTTTACGTAGTTATATTTGTAAAATAATCTTTCTTAAATAATACATAATAATAATAATAAAATATTAAAATTTTATTGGTTAAAAATTACTGAAATTTTATTGGTTTAAAAATACTAACATTTTATTGGTTTAAAATGTCACGTGATTATTTAATCATACAATGTTATAATTTCTATAGCCACTTAATTCTTCCACAACGATTGAGAAAGTCTTACCTAATCTGAAGTTCGTACATTAGTAAGTAAAAATCCTTATTACTCTCGTATCTATTGCTTTATAAATAATATTTTACTTATCAAGTCGCTTAATTTCTAAATGATGTATTCTAAAACGCTTTTTATGTCTTATGTGTATAAAGTCTACCAAAAGAGGGGGAAAAAGAGGGGTTGAAGTATTTGTAAAATTGAAATTACCTTAATTTATAAAAACTAGATTCCATTCTGTTTTTTTTTTTTTTTTTTTTAAATGTTATGGTTGTTTAAAGTCAAATCTAATGAAAATTTCTTTTAATCTTATAACTCAAAACAAAATGCCCGCTCTCTGTAACAAGTTAAATAGTCACTAAATTCTTGTTAAAAATTGTTTATTTGAAAGGAAAAAAATCTGTAAAACTCTCTTATTGTATGTTTTTATAAATAATATTTTGCATGTCAAATGACGTATTGAATAAATGTAATGATCTAAAATGTCTTATGTGTTGTGGTTGTTTATTTTTTACAGTCGTTTATCTACGCTAGGGATATAGGCTTCAGTGTGGGTGTTTCAAAGTTGTTGTAACCCGTACTTATGCAAGGTATGAAGAAAACCACGGAAAACTCCGAACGGTTAGGTCGACGAGCACTAGAGAAGTTGAAACCGAAACGTCTACTAGCTTTAAATTTAAACAAAACTCTGAACGGTTAGGTCGACGAGCGCGAGAGGTGTTTGAACCCAACACCTTCAATCTTCCATCTTTGAGAGCAGAACCTCTCAGCCGCTAGTCTTATATGTTATGCCTTTATAAATAATATTTTTCTTGTTTAAACACTTAATTCCCAAATTAAATGATTCTAAGACACTTTGTCATTTGAAATATGTTATTCAGCAGTTTCCTTTTAAGAAAACTATTAGCTATTACAAGTCAATTAAAAAAATATATATATAATTAAAAGAATTATTGTTTAAGTATCATAAAAACGATTATTTAAATATACACCCGTTATTCAAAAAATTTGCAAACTTAAAAAACGGAAGAGATATGTAACAGAAATTATAACAAACCTTTTTTTCCTATAAAAGCTTAGCCTCAAATACTTGAATTGATTTTTTTCCTAAAAATGATAAATTAATTTCTCTATAGACGTTTGTGAAACAGCTTTTGTAGAAAACTGTTACGGTGAATACGATATTAAGCATTGCATTATAGTAATTTCAATTCAATGACACAGCGTAAATGCATGGGTGTATGACTAAAAAATTCATTTTAAATTAATTCATTTAAAAAAAAATCACTTTGCTTAGGTTTTTAAAATACACTGCTGGCCATCCAAAATGCCACATCATGAAGGAATGCAAATAACAGAATGATATTTATTGGACAAATACATTATAATGGGAAATACAAGTGATTACATTTTCAGAAAATTTGGAGGTATAGTTCCTGAGAAACTACTACCCAGAGTTGCCACCCCTGGCCGCAATAACAGCATTTATCTGCCTAGGCATGGAGTCGAACAGAGATTGGATGTCATTTACGGGTACAGTAGTCCATACACCTTCAACACTATGCCGCAGTTCATCAACCGTAGTGACTGGCGAGTGGTAGCGTACCAGTCGCTCAGCTGCCATTGACCAGACATTTTCAATTGGTGGAAAATCAGGAGAACGTGCTGGCCAGCGCAAACAGTCGAACACGTTTTGTATCAAGAAAGGTCAGGATACTACTGGCAACATGCGGTAGTGCATTGTACAGCTGAGAAGTAGAGTTCCAGAGGCCTCGAAGCTAGGGCAGAACCACGGGCAGTAACACCTCAGAAATGTAATGGCTTCTGTTCATATTGTCAACAATGGGAACAAGAAGTTATCAAGACATGTATTCAATGGCACCCCTCACCATCACTGCAGGTTATGGGCCTCTATGATGATGTCGAATGCAAGCTGGCAAAGTGAATTCTCAAGGATGCCACCAAACACGGATGCGGCTTTCATGATTCCCACAGAGCCTGAATTCATCTGAAAAGACGACGTGAGGCGCCATTCCTGCTTCATATACAGCATCATGATGCCCGCATCCGTGTTTGGCAGCATCGTGGAAAACACACATTGCCAGCTTGCATTCGACATCGTGATACTGGTATATCACCTGGAGTGACGGTGTGAGTGCCATTGAATACACGTCTCGATAACCTCTTGTTCGCATTGTAGGCAATTTCAACAGCAACCGTTTCATTTCTGATGAGTTACGTCCCGTAGTTTTGCACTATCTTGGATGTCTTCGGAACTCTTACGTTTCAACAATACAATGCACGACCGCATGTTGCCAGTACTATCCTGACCTAACCTTGATACAGAACATGTTCGACTGTTGCCCTGGCCAGCACGTTCTCCTGATTTCTCACCAAATGAAAATGTCTGGTCAATGGCTGCTGAGCGACGGGCACGCCACCACTCGCCAGTCACTACGGTTGATGAACTGTGGCATAGTGTTGAAGGTGTGTGGACTGCTGTACCCGTACATGACATCCAATCTCTGTCCGACTACAATGCCTAGGCTGATAAATGCTGTTATTTCGGCCAGGGCTGGCAACTCTGTGTAGTGTTTTCTCAGGAACTATAACTCCAAATTTTCTGAAAATGTAATCACTTGTCCTTCCCATTATAATGTATTTGTCCAATAAATATCATTCTATTATTTGCATTCCTTCATGGTGTTGCATTTTGGATGGCCAACAGTGTATATAAACACGTTATTTTTCGTAACAAAACTAGAAACCTATTTCTACAAAAAAGTAAAAATTTTCCTTTTAAATTATTATTTCGAAAATTGAAATGATCTGTTGACATAATGTTGTGAGAGAAATGTGTTTGTAAATTTAAATTAAAACAGCGGAACTGATGCTTTACACTCACGCAAACATGTAAACATAAGTTTGGCGACTTTTTGGTTGGCGCGATTTTCAAAACCGCGCCAAACGAATAACTTAATACAACGGCTAGGTTGTCATTAAAGGAAAAAATCCCCTAAATTTGGCGACTTTTTTCCTTTTTTTAACCGATTATTATTTTTTTTCTGCGTGAGGGTAAAGCATCTTAGCCAAAACAGCTAAGTCCTGTAGGATTATTCATATTAAACCAAAATTCTCGAATTTCTCAGTGAAAGAAAATTTCCCGCAATTCGTTAAAACTGCGATTAAGATAATTCAACGCTGGTCTGAAATCTCTTGCTATGGTTTGCATTTGAAGAGAAAACAACACAAGTCATCAGTAGCATACTGGATAAAACATGTGTGTGTTTCATACAGAACATTTCAGGTTCGATGCTCGAGATCGCCCGCAATGGAAAATGTTCTTTTACGATTGCTTCTAAAACTTAAGTAGTGTATATTAGCCGGTTCTGCGCCACCTGAGTCGAGCAGCGGTGGCGGTGGAGGTGCGGTGGACAGCGGTGGAGCACTGTGGAGCTGTGCAGGTGGAGCAGCGGCGGAGTAGCGGCGCAGCGGTGGAGTAGCGGCTCAGCGGTGGAGTAGCGGCGGAGCAGGTGAAGGTGGCGATAAGAGCATGAGCACTGATAAGAACGGAGGGTTCGATGGGAGGTGGGTGCGATAAGGATTTCTACTATAAGATAAGGGGATTATTTTAATTAATTTTAATTGGGGAACTTAGAAATTTTTCGAAGCATTTTTTTTTCCGCGTAGAAATATCTATTGCAGTACAAGGTGAATTTTAACGAATTACAAATTTTAATTAATTTTAATTGCGAGACTTAGAAATTTTTCGAAGCATTTTTTTTTTTTTTTTTTTTTTTTTTTTTTTTTTTTTTTTTTTTCGCGGAGAATTTTCTATTACAGTACAAGGTGAAATTTAACGAATTACAAATTTAATTAATTTTAATTGGGGAACTTAGACATTTTTCGAAGCATTTTTTTTTTCTAAACGAGAGTATGCAGTTTAAATATGAGTGTATGCAGTAGAAGTGAATGAAATAAATTAAAAATAGTCATTCATTAATTTTAATTGTAGAACTTAAGAAATTTTTGCGATTTTTAGTTTTAAAAATTGCCAAAAAATAGAATTTTTTATTTTTAAAAGTCGCCAAAAGTAGGCATTCGATTTTCAGCTGAAAGTAATCTAAAATATAAACTCTCAACTGAAATGAATTTTGCCTTAAGGTGTGAGCTTTTAGATAGAAGTGACCTAGAGTCAAAACTTCCTGGTCCCAGGATTCACCACGGGGGTCATAGTAAAAAAATACAGGGTCCCGTATGAATTATACACTGTAAAAAAAAATTCGGAAAAGTTTCCGCTAGGAATAGGATTTCCAGTTGCCCGTATAGTACAGGAAACTTTTCCGAACCAACACGGAAAAAAAAAACGAAAAAAAACGAAAGTTTTTTCTTTCCGTCAGGAAACTTTTCCTGTTTGATTCAGAAACTAATCTTTAGACACAGAATAAATTCCTGGGTCTTACGGAAATCTTTCCATTCACATAAAGAAACGTTTTGGTAGAACGGTAGAATAGACAGAAAGTATTCCGTTTTAAAAAGGAAAACTTTCCATTCACACTAAGAAATGTCTTGGTAGAACGGTAGAATAGACAGAAAGTATTCCGTTTTAAAAAGGAAAACTTTCCATTCACACTAAGAAATGTCTTGGTAGAACGGTAGAATAGACAGAAAGTATTCCGTTTTAAAAAGGAAACTTTTCCGAATCAGTCAGTAAACTAATCATGAAAAAATTAAAAATTCCTGTGTAGAATAGAAACTTTTTCTTTGCTTTACAGAATTTTTTTTCATTATGATCGGAAAATTTTCTGCATTGTAAAAAAACTTTTGTTTTAAAGAGTAGGAACATTAACAGATGAAAATATTGCTTTTGGACACTGTTTTGATATCCTTTTATCTCAATTAAATATTATTAAGAACTTTTTTGAATACATACACACATTTTAAGTATTTGTTATCATAAAATGCATTACATGTAATGCATTTTATGATAACAAAATACTTAAAATGTATGTATGTATTCAAAAAAGTTCTTAATAATAATTAATTGAGATAAAAGGAAATCAAAACAGTGTCCAAAAGCAATATTTTCATCTCTTATTGGTCCTACTCTTTATAACAAAAATTTCTTTACAATACAGAATCAGCTTGAAATTTTATTTATTTGTTACAAGTATACTGATATGTTTAGCTCATGGGTATTTGCATTTTTTTTAAATAAGTATTTTATACAAGGAATGCTAAGGGAAGTATCTTTATAAACAAGAAGTAATTCTCGTAAAAGAAAAGTGTATAAATAAATAAAAAGTACACAATGAAATGGATTTTATGTTCATAAAATACATAATATACTTTTATTTTCTTTAGAATATGTGTATATGTTTCCTAGGGAAAAAAAAAAATTAATATATTTTAAGCGATATAAAAGAAAATCCAAATAGTGCCCAAAACAAACCTTTTCATCTGTTGTCTGTATAGCAAAGTGGACTGTACAGAGATGCCAGCTTATTAGTGCCAGAATATACATAGGTGTAGCCAGTGGTGAAGTGTGTGTGGGAGATGATTTCCCCAGGCACTAAATATTTAGGGGATGCCAAAAAACTGTTAAATAAGATATTAAAAACGGAACAAAATATTTTCAATTTGGACTGGATATTTAAAACCCACACTTATGTCATTGGGTGTAGCACAAGTATATGACATGTTGCATGCGTATGAAGTGTATGCAACTAACATTGAAGTTTTATTGATGCTGGAAAGACTTTCTATTGCTGTATATCCAAAACAAAGAACATACAAAACATTTTTTAATCACAATAGTGACCGCCCCTCCTTAAAAAACGAGAACTTCTTTTAATTTACGCATTAAAAAAAAACAATCTTATGGGGTCGTCTTCGTTCTTAAGTTGCACAAAACTCCGAACTTTTCAATATGTACATCTAACTTTGACATTATATTTGCCTCTTTCGGTAACTTCTTCTCAAGGATACCAAAAGGGAAGTCACTTGGTCAAAATGTTTAAGAATTATGAAGTTTAAAGTTTGGAACTCCTAATGTTAAACAGCTTGTGGAGATTTTTTTATACAATTCAATACTTGACGTAATAATTTTATATTCATATATTTTATTTGAAGCTTTTCGAAATCTATTTCGATTAAAAAATTATAGATTATGGTTTATTTTATAAAAAAAAATGTATTTTTAAATTAATTAAAAAAATTAATTTTAATAGAAATAGATTTCTAAAAACTTCAAATATGCAAATCAAAAATCCCAGCTGATTCCGCTAAGTAGTTTTTAAGTTATGCTTAAAACACTACCCACATTACAGTCTGATTTGCAACGATTACAGATTAGGAGTTACAAACTTTAAATTTTCATAATTTTAAAACTACTTGACTGAGTGAATTCCAGTTTGTTATCATAGGGCAACATTTACTGAAAAAAACAAACATGATGCCCCAATTAGATGTATCTATTGAATTTGCTACAATTTCGGCATGAATATGACCCTCTAAGCTTATTTTTTCTTTAATTAAATTTAAAAAGACAGTTTCCAGAAGAATAACTTTGTTTTTTACTGTGACAGTTTGGAGATTAAATGTTTTTTGTCCCCAAATACATATGATATTTCAAATTTGTCACTTTTTATACCCAATTTGTGTCACAGAGACACTTTCCAATTAGGAACATTGCTGCACCTAACTATTATAACCCAATTTGGGTGCTTTTCTGCTATTACACACACACAAAAAAAAAAAAAAAATCCAGAAACTATTTTATAAATTTTGAAAATTTATATAGAGCAGCATTGAAACTTTAATTTTTTATCTTTTATGTGGAAGGTAATTTTTTTCTCCTGTCTAAAACGCCATAAAATAATAATAATAATAAAGTAAATCTAAAAACTTTTGAAGTCATGTAAATTATAAGAATATACAGAATTCAGCTAAACCTAATAAATACGTTGATGATAAACAATTTTCAGAAGCCATACAATTTGAAAATGTACAAGACTTTGAACTTGAAGCTCAACTGAAAATTACATAACAAAAAGGCTCAGTAAATGAAAATCATTTTTTGTTAAAATTTAAATCAGCTATTTTTTTTAAAATTCAAAATACAATTTTAAAATTACGCGTTTTAAAGTAAAATAACCTTTACTAAATCATTAAAATTAATAATTAGAAAAGCTCATTTAAATTTATTTGAATTTAAAAATATATAGAGAAACTCATTCACTTGTTTAATTTGAAATATTTTAATCATATAAACAGTTAAAAATATAGTTAAAAAATGGAGCAACAGAAAATGATATAATTTGAAAATGTGAATTCTCTTTTACTTTTGAAAACATGAAATAAATTAAACAAATTGTCTTGTGTTATATATCACTTATTTACACTAACTGCAATTTAACAATATACTTTTTATTGACCTATTCTGTATAAAATATATACCACCTTAAATTACCCCTTTGATAAAATAAAAAGCATATAAACTCTTCATTACTAAAAGCTAAATCTTTTTGTTTTGACCAAATTTCTCGATTAAAAATCTTAAAATATAAAAGATAATGTAAGAATTTTATTCAGAAAAGAAAAATGAAATTTTAAACATCTTACTCTAGATCTGGATTATATACAGTATTCCTTTAAACATATCTATTCCAGATTATATACACTACTCTGGAATACAGAATACATACACTATTCATTTAATGAAGTTGGAGCATATATTAAAAATACTTATGATTATCTGGGTATAAATTTCAATGAATCTGAAAAAATTATTCTTTGTTATTAAAATATTTGAAAAGAAATACCAATTTTCCAGCTTTATGAGTTCTTTATAAGCGATTACAGAGTTTGCAATGAATTAAAGTTTGATTTTTTTTTTATTTAAAATAAAAGAAACTTTTATATCAGGTGTTTGATTTTTTTTAAAGATTTTAAAACTTTAGTTGTTTATTAGTTTACATTTATAAGTAATTAAAATTAAAATTATATTAAAAAATATATAAAAACATTTCAGAGTATTACTAACCATGTAATCATTATTTTCCGAATCTTTCCATAAATAAAGTACATTGGAATATCAAACCATTTGTTATTTACATGTGCACAATGAAGTCATGAGATATCAACATAAATAACAATAAATATACTTTTGATTGACCTATATTTATTTGTTCTAACGTTTTACAAATCCTCACAGAAACTCTCCATGTTTTTGTATTAAAAAATTCACATAAGATTTGTACATATTTTTTTAACAAATAAATTTATGCTTTAATCTTTTAACATTTTTCAGCTGAGATTCTCTATTTTTAAAATAGAATTTTTATTTTTAAGTGTGATATTTGATTTAAATAAAATTCAAAAAGCAAGGATTTTGAGTTCTGTCTCTCCCAGTCCTTAAATTTACAATGTATTGTTGTCAAAAATAATATTTATAATGAAATATCTTAACCTAAATTTGAAAAAAAAAAGTGTATTTATATAAATCAGTTGATTTAAATCAGGACTGAAATCAAGTTGATTTAAATCAATGAACTCTGATTAAAAATTGTTAGACTATACAAGTGTTATTTAGCAATTATTTAATTTAAATTGAGATTATAGTGCTGAAATATAATTTCAATTATATTGATCTAAATATTTTAAGATTTCTGAACTTTCTGTATTATAACTGATTAGATAACGTTGAAGAAATTGGCAATGAAACTATGCTTAGATTTCAAAAGATACCGAAATTTACCAATTGCTGTAAAAAAAGTAATTAAAAAAAATTCTTTCCAAAATCATGTACTTGCATACAATATTTTAACAAAAGATTATATTGAAGTAAAAGTTATAACACCAATCTGGCGAATCAGCTAAATAAACTTATCAAAAGCCAATTTGATAACTTGAAACCTGCATTATATTTTGAAGAAATAAAATAAGGACTTGTGAATAATACTTATAAACTCTTTAGAAATTAAAAAAGCAAAAATATGGAATATATAAGCACTTACTTACAGTGGAAGTCCAGTTGTCAATTAATATATATATATATTTTAAATATAAATTAAAATAAAAATACTTTTTAAAAAAATTCTTAAAAATTAAAGAAATTTTAAAAAATGTACAATACCAGTATTGGACATCTGTTTCCTGCTGGTGAAAGCTATATTTTGATAATTGTATAAAGGAATTTATCACCTCTTTAAAATTTCCATAGGTTACCATGGGATTTCACAATTAGCATTAAAGGGAAAAAAATGATGACACAGAAATATAGTAAAAAAACGTGATAATTTTACAAAATGTAACAAATAGAGATTTAGCAGACTATCAAATATTCGGCTGAGTACTAACTTTTTAAAAAGTATATTGATTACAAAACTTTTTTTATCATGATTAATAACAAAGAAATAAGTGTTTGTGAGTCTTTTATTCCTCAATGGCAGATCACTTAATAGCAGAATATTAAAAATTGCAAATAATTCAGAAAAAATATCTATAAAATAAGAGTGCATTCAATAAAAAATCGGTCTTAGCAAATATGTATGTGCTATTTTTTTTTTTTTTTTACTTAAACTTATTAAAATAAATCAAGCGCATTTAATTTACACAAACATTAAATTGCACGTATTGACAAAATACAATTTTTTAAAAAATATATAAATTACTCGATTTTTTCTGGCTAACAACAAAAGACAGAAAAAATAAAACAAACATTTATACTGAAAAATAAAATTTATTTTCAACTAAACTATAAATCAAAATGTTTTAATAAAACAAATTACAGCACTGTATTTATGCTATGATTGCTATTGGCTTTTATTCCTTTAGAATTGATGCAGTTAGTAAAAAAGCCTGCCTAGATTCCGGCCTGATAACAGTCTTAATTAAACACCCAGTAGGATGCTACAGCAACGAAATTGACTCAGTTGAACATTTCTCCGAAAAAAGTGTCACACCATCAACATACGAAAACACCTTGACTTCCTTTCTATCATCCTCATTCTCTATTAGGCAAGGATGATCTGTTCTAGCTGTAAGGCGACATTGATCACTGCAGTATTATCCTGTAATAATAACAGTAATAATATTAATTTTTTTTATTGTACTAATTGCTAGTGACAATGTATATTTAAAAAGATAAAAAACAGCACAAGAGCAAAGAATGATTAAGGGGACACTTCGTCTTCAGCGATAAGTATTTTTAAGAACAAAATATTTGAAAATTTTCCTTTGAATAAAGAATTCAAAATTCATAAAATTTTTAAAAAATTTAAAATTTAAGGAAATTTTTAAAAATGTACTCTACCAGCATTGGACATCTGTTTCCTGCTGGTGAAAGCTATATTTTGATAATTGTATAACGGAATTTATCATTTCTTTAAAATTTACATAGGTTACTATGGGATTTCACAATCAGCATTAAAAGAAAAAAAAATGGTGCCACAGGAATATAGTAGAAAAACATAACAATAATTTTACGATATGTAACAAATAGTGATTTAGCAGATTATCAAATATTCGGCTGGATATTAACTTTTTAAAAAGTATATTAATTAAAAAAATTTATATACATTAAATTGGAAATAAAATGATAAAAAGAAAAGTGCTCAGTCAAACTGATGGCATTGAGCTCACAGGCTATTCACACTATTTGCATATTATACTCTTATTTCAAAGAAAAAGGGGAGGGGGGGTCATTAGCTCCCCTATTTACGTCCTTTATACTTAACCAATAAACGTCCAAATCTAATCAGGGAAGCGCCTTATCAAAATAAACCGGTATACAACATTTGAAGCAAATTGGATAATTCGGCATGAAAAAACTATTTATCTAAATTAAAATGGACAATTAGTCCCCGTTCCCCATTTATACTTAACCGACAGCCCCCCCCCCCCCCCCCAAAAAAAAAAAAAAACGAATCAGGGAAGCATCTTATCAGAATAAACCTATATAAAAAATTTGAAGCAAATCGGTTAATTCTGTATGAAAAACACATTTATCTAAATTAAGGGGAGGGAATTCGTCCCCATTCCCTCCTTTATACTTAACAAATGAACCCCCAAAACTAATGCGGGAAACGTCTTATCACAATGAATCAATATACAAAATTTGAAGCAAACTAGATAATTTTGCATAAAAAACCCATTTATCTAACTTAAGGTGGATTAGCCCCTCGTTCCACCCTTTATTCTTAACCAATAACCCCCCAAAATTAATCAGGGAAGTGCCTTATCAAAATGAAAATATATACCAAATTTGAAGAAAATCGGATAATTCGGCACGAAAAACCCATTTATCTAAATTAGGGGGAGCATTAACCCCTTTTCCCCCTTTTATACTTAACCAAAGAACCCCCAAAGCTAATCAGGGAAGCGCCTAATCAGAATGAACTTATATACCAAATTTGAAGCAAATCGGATAATTCTGCATGAAAAACCCATTTATCTAAATTAAGGAGGGAGGGAGGGATTAGCCTCCAGTTCCCCCCCTTTATACTTAACCGATGAACCCTCAAAACTAATCAGGAAAGTGCCTTATCACAATGAACCTCATACAATATCTGAAGAAAATTCCAATAATTATGCATAAAAAAACCATTTATCTAAGTTAGGGGGGATTAGCCCCATTCCCCCTTCATACTTAACCAATGAACCCCCAAAACTAATCAGGGAAGCGCCTTATCAGAATGAACCTATATTCAAAATTTGAAGCAAATTGGATAATTCTGCATGAAAAACACATTTATCTAAATTAAAGGGGGGATCAGCCCCCGTTCCACCCCTTTTATACTTAGCAATTGGACCCCCAAAACTAATCAGGGAAGCGCCTTATCACAATGAACCTATATGCAAAATTTGAAGCAAATTGTATAATTCAGCATGAAAAATCAATTTATCCAAATTACGGGGGATTGGACCACGTTCCCCCCTTTATATTTAACCAATGAACCCCCAAAACTGATCCGGGGAAGCGCGTTATCACAATGAACCTATATATAAAAATTGAAACAAATCTGATAATTCTGAATAAAAAAGTCATTTATCTAAAGTAAGGGGGGGGGGGTGATTAATCACCGTCCCCCTCTTTATACTTAACCAATGAACAACCAAAACTAATGAAGGAAGCGCCTTATCACAATGAAGCTAACACATGAGCTGATAAGTTCCTGGTCTAATAAAGAAAACACAACTTTTTAACAAAACTTTATGACTTTATAACTTTAATAAATAACATAACTTTAATAATAAATAATAATAATTTAATAAATAAATAAATAATAATAATAATTTAATAAATAAATAAATAATAATAATAATTTAATAAATAAATAAATAATAATAATAATTTAATAAATAAATAATAATAATAGTTTAATAATAAATAACAATTTTATAACGAAAAAGCTCCTAAACAGTGTTAAATCATTGACTCATTGTTGTTTTTGGTCAAAAGTCAACACGCGCGGCAGCCACTTTGACAACAGCTTTTTCATAGACAAATGCTCATTCAAAATAAAACCTACACGTTTCTTGGATATCTTCAGAGTCTGAGCTATCGCCTGCAACTTCACTTTATGGATCCCCAAAACGATTTTTTGGACTATTTTTATGTTTTCCGGAGTAACCACCTCTTTTGCGTGGTGCATCACTGGTGTCCGTACGACCACGTTTAAATTCAGCAAACCAGTCAATAATGTTTGATTTACCTGGTGCAGCGTCCGGATAATGCTTATCAAGCCAAGCTTTTGTTTGAACAGTGTTTTTTCCCATCAAAATACAATTCTTGAAATTCTTGTTTATGCATTTTTTTTGTTTATCAACAAAGTTGTTCAAATAAAACCACTCTAACGTTTTATCCACACGGCGAATCATCATGACATCTTTTCTGCTACCTTTTAAAGGTTAGTATTTACTAAAAAAAAAAGCATCGGTTCGGCAATTGCAACGCCATCTGTGTGCCAGACCGGCAACTTATCAGCCCATGTGTTATATACAAAATTTAAAGGAAATTGGGTAATTTTCCATGAAAAAACCCATTTATTTAATTTAAGGGGATTAGCCCTTGTCCCGCCTATATATTTAACCATTGAACCCCCAAAACTGATCAGGGAAGCGTCTTATCAGAAACAATCTATATACAAAATTTTAAGCAAATCTGATAATTCTGCATGAAAAACCCATTTATGTAAATTAAGGGGGGGGGGATTAATCACCGTTCCTCTCTTTATACTTTACCATTGAACTCCCAAAACTAATCAGGGAAACGACTTATCACAATGAACTTATGTACAAAATATGAAGCAAATTGGGTAATTTTGCATGTAAAACCCACTTATTTAATTTAGGGGGACTAGCCCCTGTTCCCCCTTTATATTTAACCATTGAACCCCCAAAACTGATCAGGGAAGCGCCTTATCAGAAACAACCTAATACAAAATTTTAAGCAAATCGGATAATTCTGCATGAAAAGCCCATTACATAAATTAAGGGGGGATTAGTCCCATTTCGCTCCCTTTATACTTTACCATTGAACCCCCAAAACTAATCAAGGAAGCACCTTATCAGAATGAACCTTTTATAAAAAAAATTGAAACAATTGGATAATTCTGCTTTAAAAAATCATTTTTCTCAATTGAGAGGGGGGGGGGGAATTAGTCCCTGTTCTCCCCTTTATACTTCACCAATGTACACTGTAAAAAATATTTGGAACATTTAGTATTCTAACAGGAATGTTTCTGATACCGTCGGATATCTGAGCGCTATTTTCACTTTCTGAAACCATCAGAAACCTTTCCGAATGTTTAGGTATAGTTTCCAGTGCGGATTGAAATCGACCCTCTTTTATACCAAACCAGTTTATGCGCATTCCAAGTATTTCTCTTTTCAACTATTTCAAGCAGTTTACTCCGGCAAAGCTAAAACTACACGTTGTTGGCTGTGGAAGAGTTATTCGAGCGGTCCAAAAAAATACAATTTTAAAGAAGGAATATTTCGAAAGGTAAGAATTTCTGCTGCTTTAAATATTCTAATAATATTTTTTATAATGATTCTGTTTTACATTCATTATTATTTCAAACATGGCGTGATATTTTTCAGTTTATATCAATATTTTTAACAAATGTCTTAACCCTAACTTTTAGGACTATTTACATGAGCATTTAGATACTTTGAGTTGGGAGGATAGTTATTAAAATATACTCTAAAATATAAAAATACAAATTCTTTGTCTCTCATTTTAAGTTTTTTTAACGTTGCTTCAATAAATACGATTTATAAATAGCATTTAGTAGCAATTTAATCTCTTAAAGAATAATATCTGCCGGCGGTTCTGTGTGTTTGTTTATATATTTTTTTAACGATGTTCCAGAACTCTAACTTTTATAATACTATATATTGAAAATTGACTTGTCTGACTTTAAAAATATTGTTTTAAAGTAAACAGACTATATTTATTTATTTTATTCTAATTCTGAAAAAAAAAAAAAAAAAATTCCGAGGTGTTTTTATTAATCTCAGAGTTATGTCCAGATTTTTCTCACAGGGTCCTGTTTCTGTGGAACTGTGAAGTTTTTTTAATATTTTTGAAAATTTCAGTCATAATTTTATGAATCTGAAATTATTGTTATATCAGGTTCCTTTGTATCTATCCTTTACACATGAAAAAGCTATGCACTTTAATAAGTTCAATTGTTTTGTGATAGGTCAGATTTTATTTTTAAATGATTAAATTTGTGAAAAGTTCAGTTTTTGAGGTGGCAAAGTTTTGTGAAAGGATTGTTTTTAAGACAAAGAATTTTGTGAAGGATCCTGTTTTAGAACGAAAAATTTTGTGAAGGGTCCAGTTTTAAAATGAGAATTTTTGTGAAGTGTCTTGTTTTAATATGAAAAATTACCTTTTAAGGACCGAAAAAAATTAACTGATAAACAGATCTCTGAAGCTGCATTGCTTTTGGAAAGCTCATACAAAAGTTTTAATTATTTTATGTTGTTGGGAGTTAGATTATTTTAAATGTATCTAAAATCTATTAGTATAGCTTTCATGTTAATGAAAAGTTTTACAGATTATTTAAGTTTTCTTTCTAAGTATATATGCTATTTTTTTTATATTTTAAAATAAATACTTGATATGTGAAGCTGTATGATTCCCATATTTTTTTCACGATATGTTGTTAAAAAACAAGGTAAATATCTCCATTCTCCAATATTCACTGCGTGAATATTCTTAAATATTAGGGTTAAAACATATTTGATAAAATTTTGATATAAACTGAAAAATATCACGCAATATACCGAATAATTTCGCCTAGAAAAAAGAATCATTATAAAAAAAGTTTGATTGCAGTATTTAAAAGAGCAGAAATTCTTATCTTTTCAAGTATTCTTTTAAAATTCAGATAATACATAATAAAAATAGATAAAATTATATTCAGAAACACTTCAGATATATTCAGACAGGTTTCAGATACATTCAGAAAAGTTTCCGATATATTATGAAAGATTTGCGATATATTATGAAAGATTTGCGATATATTCAGAAACTTTTCTGATTCGTAATGAAAGATTTCCGATATATTCAGAAAGGTTTCAGATATATTCAGGAAGCTTTCATTACGAATCGGAAAGGTTCCGTGTTTTAGCCGAAACATTTTTCTGATCGAATCGGAAACTTTTCTGTTAGTATCGTGCAGCACAGGTCTCCGTTACTTTCAGAAACGTTTCTGAAAATTTTTTACAGTGTACCTACATACAAAATTTGAAGCAAGTTAGATAATGCTGCATGAAAAACCCATTTATCTAAATTAAGGGTAGGATTGGCCCCCGTTCCCCTCGTTTATACTTTACCATTGAACTCCCAAAACTAATCAGGGAAGCGACTTATCACAATGAACTTATGTACAAAATACGAAGCAAATTGGGTAATTTTGCATGAAAAAACCATTTCTTTATTTTAGAGAGGGGGGGGGGATTAGCCCCTGTTCCCCTTTATATTTAACCATTGAACCCCCAAAACTGATCCGGGGAAGCGCCTTATCACAATGAACCTATATACAAAATTTGAAGCAAATCGGATAATTCTGCATAAAAAACTTATTTATCTAAATTAAGGGGGAGGAATAATCACCGTTCCCCTCTTTATACTTAACCAATGAACCCCCAAAAATAATAAAGGAAGCGCTTTATCATAATGTAGCTCTATAAAAAATATGAAGAAAATTGGGAAATTTTGCATGAAAAACCCATTTATTTAATTTAGGGGGAGATTAGCCCCTGTTCCTCTTTTATATTTAACCATTGAACCCCCAAAACTGAACAGGGAAGCGCCTTATCGGAATGAACCTATATACAAAATTGGAAACAAATCGGATATTTCTGCATGAAAAACACATTATCTAAATTAAGGGGGGGGGGGATTAGCCCCCAGTTCCCTCCTGTAAACTTAACAAATGAACCCCCAAAACTGATCAGGGAAGCGCCTTATCAGAATGAACCTATATAGAATATTTGAAACAAATCGGATAATTCTGCATGAAAAACCCATTTACCTAAATTAAGGGGGTGGGGGGATTAATGACCGTTGCCCTCTTTATACTTAACCAATGAACCTCCAAAACTAATGAAGGAAACGCCTTATCACAATGAAGCTATAAACAAAATTTGAAGCAAATTGTGTAATTCTGCATGAAAACCCTATTTATTTAATTTAGGGAGGGGATTCGCCCCTGTTCCCCCTTTATATTTAACCATTGAACCCCCAAAGCTGATCAGAGAAGCGCCTTATTGGAATGAACCTATATACAAAATTTGAAACAAATCGGATATTTCTGCATGAAAAACACATTATCTAAATTAAGGGGGGGGGGGGATTAGCCGCCAGTTCCCTCCTGTAAACTTAATAAATGTACCCCCAAAACTGATTAGAGAAGCGCCTTATCAGAATGAACCTATATAGAATATTTGAAACAAATCGGATAATTCTGCATGAAAAACCCATTATCTAAATTAAGGGGGGATTAGCCCCCCAGTTCCGCCCTGTATACTTAACCAATGAACCCCCAAAGATAATCAGAGAAGCACCTTATCAGAATGAACCTATATACAATATTTGAAACAAATCGGATAATTCTGCATGAAAAACCCATTTACCTAAATTAAGGGGGTGGGGGGATTAATGACCGTTGCCCTCTTTATACTTAACCAATGAACCCCCAAAACTAATGAAGGAAACGCCTTATCACAATGAAGCTATACACAAAATTTGAAGCAAATTGTGTAATTCTGCATGAAAACCCCATTTATTTAATTTAGGGAGGGGATTCGCCCCTGTTCCCCCTTTATATTTAACCATTGAATCCCCAAAGCTGATCAGAGAAGCGCCTTATTGGAATGAACCTATATACAAAATTTGAAACAAATCGGATATTTCTGCATGAAAAACACATTATCTAAAAATTAAGGGGGGGGGATTAGCCCCCAGTTCCCTCATGTAAACTTAACAAATGAACCCCCAAAACTGATCAGGGAAGCGCCTTATCAGAATGAACCTATGTATAAAATTTGAAACAAAACTGATAATTCTGCATGAAAAACCCATTTATATAAATTAACTGGGGATCAGCCCCCGTTCCCCCTCCCCCTTTTATACTTAGCAATTTAACCCCCAAAACTAATCAAGGAATCGGATTATCAGAATGAACATATACATAAAATTTGAAAATTTAAAATCGGATAATTCTGCATGAAAAACCTATTTATGTAAATTAAGCGGGGGGAGGGTGGGGGGTCCGGCTTTGATAACCTGTGAGCTAAAAAAAAATTCTATTACAATGATATTTCGGGTTCTGTGAAATCCAAAAATAGCAGAATTTTCAGAACATTTATGATTTATATGTTGACATTATGACTCATTTGAACATTTTTTATTTCTTGAAATTTGCACAGTATTAACACGTGCATTTAAATACATGACAAGATTTAGTTAAAGGAAAGCACAAATATGAAATAAAATCAAATTAGATATTTTTTTTTTTGTTAGAAACCCACATACAAGATAATTTTTATATAAATTAGGATGAAAAACAATACAGAAATGTAACAAAAGATATTACAGGTTTTCTTTTTCTTTCTTTTTTTTAATTTTTAAATGAAGAATTGAAGCTTTATATTTTTAAAATAAATCCTCCCCCCCCCCCCCCACCTCTACTGACAAAATTTCCCTGTTTACTTTTTTTATTCTATTCATTTTAAATTATTAGAAAAGATTAAAAGTCATTTTTTATTTTCAAAATAATGTGAGAAAAATAAAATTTAATAAATTAAATTTGAATATACAGGGTGGGGCAGTTGAAAGCTTCTGTATGCAAGCTTTTACAGCATGAATATAGGTAAAATCAACCTCAAGGTATTAAGCATATTCTACTTTACGTTTTTCACAACTAAAATATTGTCTGATATAAAAGACTACTGAAATTTATTTTACCATATACCATTATAAATTTCGTTATAGCACCCTGACATACATTTCTCAATTTTTTAATCAACATTATAGAATTTAATGGACATTCCTTTTTAATTGAATTTTAATACACTACAAATAATAAAATGTTAAATTGATTCTATAATAATGTAGTACCTGAAAAAAAAGACAATATATGATTCTGATATGGCATCGAACACAGAAAAATCTCATGAATTTATTTTAAGATCATAGGTATTTATTGATATCTTCAGTGTTGAATTCAGACATTTTTCTCCGAGAGGGATTTCTGTGGCTCCTGGGGGCATATTATAGAGTTCCGAGGGAGCGGGGGGGGGGGGGATGATTGCACTTTTTGACCATTAAATCACAAAATCCGAAATCTTTAGAAGGGGTGGCCATTTCAATGCTCCGGGAGAGAGGAATGTCCCCCCCCCCCCTCCCCCGGCTATCTCCTGAATTCAACACTGTATGCCTTACAGAATTAAACAAATAAACAAGTACCTGAATTTAGAATAAGTTAAAAACTATTTAAAAAGCAGTCTACAAAAATTGAGTTTTTATTAAGATAATATCTAAGTTAGAAATTTCTGGCACATCAAAATATTTTTTTGATTAGGGATATTTTTCTCATAAAAAATAAACTGAGCGAGAAATAAGATAATATGCATTTTATTTCAGGCTACGCAGCTCCTTAAACATGTTATTCGGTTTGATAATCATGCACTGTAAATATATGGACATATCAAATTCCAAATATTAAAAATCACATAAATTTTAGTACTTACCATTGCGAAGTTAGAACTACGTAGAACAATTGTCCAATATTTAACAACATGGCGTAGGTCTTCTTCATCGAAAATCTCGATTCTGTTCTGTTATCAATCACGTGACGCCACGCCTTTCATACGTCAGCAGAGAGCGAGACTGCGCAGTAAATCCGGTCAATGCTATTTTCCTAATTTCGGAAACTAATACGATATAAAAAGATTATTTTTATGACTTTAGGAAAACTTTCTGTTGTGATTCGGAAAAAATATTTTATCGGTTGTTTTCCGTATCGTAAAGGAAATTTATCTTTTACGAAACGGAAAAGGGTTGGAAATTTTTTACAGTGTACAGTATTCAATTTAATAACTCGCCCCCTCCCCCTCCCTTTTTTTACCCAGAGGAGCACTTCGATAGCCTAACAATACACACTTAAAAAATACAGAGTGCTACAAAACGAAGAATTTTACCGTATATATAAAATAAACAAGAAGGAAAAATCATGCGTAGCGACATAATTCATGAATCACTTTCCAACATCATTGAAATGTTATGTGAACAAAATATTATTTTACCAGCTAGTGCGTAGTTAATTAAAATAGTGAACAGATCCCCTTTTTAATAAAAAGGGTACCCTTTACAATAATCCATTTATGCATAAGGACCCTTCCTAAAATCAGATAATTTACACTTTACCCTGTTTTTTTTAAATTCAAGTTAGGGTAAAAGTATAACTTACACATCGATAGGTTCAAAATATTGAAATCCTTCAAAAGAAACTAGAAAAGGTTAAAGATTTAAGCCCTGCTCATAAAATAATGCGACTACCCAGAGCCCTTCACAAATAATATAACCTTATTCGAATCTCAGGCCCTTCACAAAATAAATCCAATAGATTCACGTTATTTTACAGCGACAGAAATATTAGGGATATTGACCTTTCATAAAAATGCATGGTCCGCTGTTTGAATGAAAAGGCCTCCCTTCACAATATACCCTGTAAAAATATTATGATTCCACAGATATTTTAATAAATAGAGTACTAATCTCAAATGAATACGAATTCATGCAATGTAAAAAATAGGTTTTACACGAATACATTTTTAGTATAACGTTCAAAATATAGATTTTAGAAAAAAAAAAGTACATATTTCACCAAATTTATCATACAAGTCTGTAAAATAGGGTAGATCGTTTCATGAAAAATAATTGAATTTTCGAATGATTATGCTTTAAAATACATATTTATAACTGCAACTAAGATTTGAGTGTTACCCCCTCAACATGCATATCGCTGAATCATAATGAGTCTTATTATCAGATAAGCGAAGATCTTGCTTTGATTTCACCCTGTATGCGATAATGAGTCACTCCGCGATAAGAAATACCTGAGACTCGTAATTTCTGACACATTTTTTGTAGGTAAATGAGCTATTTAAAACCGCCAATGTATACGAATTATTTCGTGTAGTCCTATATAATTATTAATCTGTTAAGTTTTAAAATGCTTCAATGAAAAATAAGAACTAGTCATTAAGCGATACCCTTAAGAATTTTGAGGCAAACAGATGTTTAAATGAATTTGAACCTGTTTAAATGTACCTGTGTTTAAATGAATTTGACGCATGTTATGGTAAAAAAAATACAGGGTCCCCTATAAGATATATGAATTAAACTTTAAATATTTTAAAATTACATTAGTCTATGCTTTTTTTGTATAGAAAAATTATACTAAATTGTGTTTTTAGTATTTTAACTTAAAAATTTCTTTTGAGGAATGAATATAATAACTAAACTTTGTTTTTATAAAATATATATTGTACTAAATAGTTAGGGTATTATTTAAAAAAATTTTGTTTTTAATATTGAAAAAAAAGTTATCTTACCTAAATATTTAAACCATAATGTACTGTGGACTTCATCCAAATTCGACTGCATGCATGCCTTACAACAACTAAACGGTATAACGTGTTCGCTTATCTCTTAAAATTACGGGATATCGTGACGTCATGGATAAAGCATAGGGTAGAATACAGAATGAATAGGTATTATAAAGCAGAATCATAAATTTTGCATACTTTACACTTGTAGTATGTGAAATGATTGCCACTGTTGCCTATATGAGAAAATGAATCATCAACGAATCTTATTAGTGTATGTCATATTTAACTAACAGGCTCGAACATGCGTGAATTTTGCCAATCATATCTGTTTATTAATGAACCAATCACATATGCTGTTATATGCACACGAGCGCCCCCTAGGATGGTATAAATTTGCGTGGAATGAGATAATTTCCTTAATCTGTGCACTGACATCATCGTGTGAAGACGCTTTTGACTGTTCAGTATTATTATTTTACATTAAAGTTATTATGGAACAAACCATACATACTTCTTTGCTAAGTGATTCCAAGATGATTAGTCAACCCCTATCACCAGAATTAAAGAATCACGACATGGACATAACCAAAGAAGCTCCCGTTTTGAATTATGAAGTCAAACCCACCTCATCAGAACTGAAGAAACAGAAGTTACCCTTTGTTTGTGATGTTTGCAGCAAGTCTTTTTCCCGAAAGTTTGTGTTAATTAGACACAAGAAATTTCATCTGGAGAAAAAACCTTTTATGTGTGACATCTGTGAAAAACAATTTGTTCAAAAGAGTGATTTATTAAATCATAGGAAGATTCATTTAAAGACCCCTCTGATTTATAATTGTGATTTATGTGCTGAAGTATTTTCGCGGAAGTACGAGTTACGCCAACACAAAAATATTCATAGACCTCTCAAGCAATATATTTGTGATGTATGCAACGAAAAGTTCTCAAGCAAGAATGACTTATTAAAGCATAGAAAGATTCCCAGACCTATCAAGCAATATAATTGTGATGTGTGCTCTGAAGTATTTTCACGGAAGTATGACTTATTGAAGCATAAGAAGATTCATAGACCTATCAAGCATCATACATGTCTCCAGTGTACTGAAGAATTTTTACGGAAGTATGACTTATTGAAGCATAAGAAGATTCATAGACCTATCAAGCATCATACATGTCTCCAGTGTACTGAAGAATTTTTACGGAAGTATGACTTATTGAAGCATAAGAAGATTCATAGACCTATCAAGCATCCTACATGTCTCCAGTGTACTGAAGAATTTTTACGGAAGGATGATTTAATTCGACATCTGAGAACTGCTCATAAAGTTTCATCTAACCCAACTCAATCTGTTGCTTTAAAGGATGCATTATATGAGAAAGTGAAGCATTTTAAAAGACAAAATGCCCTTAATGTATGCACTAATACTATCATCGATTCTAACGAGGAAAATGATAAAGACTTTCAAACATTTTTTAATAGCGTTCGACCAGACGTTTTGAATGAACTAAATTATCAGATAGAAGTTAAAAAGTCCATGAAATGGTATGCTACTGTAAAAGTGGTTTTAACACGTATATCACAGGACGGTGGTTTATAAACTGCCAATCCCTATTTTCGTTCGAACACTGTACTTGAATTGATGAATCAAAACATACCTGTGCATATCGAAGAAGCTTTCGCTAAAATTATAAACTCCTTCGAGAAGTTCAATGAACGTGGATCTAACTGCACTGTAAAAACAAACTCCTGTAAAAAAACGGAAAAGGTACTGGCAGCAGAGTTGCCGTAACTTTTCCGTTTTTTCACAGAAATTCACTTTTGTGGTTTTTTTCCGTTTTCAAAACTGAGAAGTTCCGTTTTCGAAACTGAAAAGTTCTGTTTTAGAAATTGAAAAGTTCCGTTTTAGGAACTGAAATGTTTTGTTTTAGAAACTGACATTTTCAGTTTTCAGGACGGTTATTTTCCGTTTTACAAGCTGATACTTTTAGTTTTTATTATCTGTTCGATATTTCTCCCATAAAGAGGAAAGTGAGATCTCAAATTCCCCATACTTATGTTAAACTTATCTGTGGCGGTTATAACTGTTTTTTTTTCTTGTTTTTTGTATTTTTATTATTAGGAATTAAATATTTTTAACTTTTTTTTTCTTTGTACTCTTCTGAAAGGATGTCTCTTTTGTAGTGGTCAAAATATTTCTGAAATATATACTTTATTTATAATTTTATGTATTAAAATCCTAGCAAAACCAAGTAATATTTTAAAACTTCAGAAAAAAATTAAATGTATATTTTAGAAATATTTTGACAACAAAAAGAAAAGAGACATTCTGTAAGAATTGTACACAGAAAACAGAAGTTAAAAATGTTAATTTCTTAAGAGATATTATTAGGATACTTATACTTAATATACAAAATTTTATAAAAGGCAATAAATGTGATTTAATTTAGAAAGAAAAAAAAAAAGTCTGTATTAAGGAATTAAATATATTTATATGAAAACTATTTTTAGAAAAAATCTTAAGCTTAATTATAACAATATTGTAATTTTTCCATAAAGTATGCTAAAATTTGCAATTTTTAGCACTTGTTATTAATATATATTTTTTAATTTTAACCCCCCCCCCCCCATCTCACTGTTTATGTATTTTTTTTTTTCTTATTTCATACTGAGACATATTTTAAAGACTTGGGGCACTACAGTGTTATCTCTTATTTATTTATATCGTTGTTTTAATATCATTAGTATGTATAATCAATTCTGTTATACATATGTAAGATAGAAATCTCATTTTTTGAAGACAAAAATTGGACTCATTTGCCTAGAGAGAGAGAAAATCTATTTCAGTAAATCCTAAAAGGAAAATTTTACTTATTTTCTAGCTTTTAATTCGTTTATCCGTTAGTTTGTATTCGAAATTACCTGCTATTTTAAATCATATGTATATATTTATATATGTTATAAATTATTTTCTTTATCCATTTACAGTTTTTGTTTATTCAATGTAGTCGTTATCCGACACCCTTACGCGGATGTAAACACTTTCTGGTATTTAAACCATCAAATATAAATAATTAATAACGAGGCCTTATTGTACTCAACTTGTTCATATCGAAACTATTTTTATATAAAAAAAATATGCTACAATAATTTTACAAGTCAACCTATAACTCTATAAATATCGCTAGGTGCTATTGAAAAATAAACGTGAGAAAAAGAAAAAAAAAAAAAACACTTACAAGATCAAACAACTATCAGCATTCTCTAATCATAAAGAGAATAAATAGTAATAATAATAATAATTTGCTCCCATAAAAGCAACTTTAAAATTAAGAGTTAAAAAAAAAAAAAAAAAAGATAATTGACAAAAGCAATATACGAACTGCTGCTAGTTAATACTGTGATAATATAAACATACTCTTGAAATATTTTATAAATTAATAAAACAGTGCATCCAGGTTACTTATAGTAAATGATTAGAAACTGTTAGAAAGTAAAATAATTATATGATTTAAAAAGTATATTCGAATACAAACGCATAAGCTGTAATTTTGAAAAATATATAATAACGAAATAAAGCATAGCTAAAGAACGGGGATCTTTTTTCTTTTTTAAATCTGCATGAATAAAGATTATCTTTAGACACATATTACACATAACTTAATAACAAAGTCCGGTGAGGAAATAGTGAGTTGAAGTAAATTAATAATCAGATAAAATGCAAAATCATCCCTTTTTTTATGACTTAAAACAAAATATTTATTCTAGGCAAATGATTGAAAGCTATTGTCTTAATATACACGTGGTTTAAAAACTAAATTTATATCTTACAAACATATAAAGAAATTATACATATAATATTATTAAAACAATGATATAAAAAACAAAGATAAAACTTACTTTTATTCTGTAAAATATGTCTATATCCAAAGTTGTACGTATTATTACAATTGTAAATTCTAAAAAGCACGTGCTACTGGGCAGGTGAAGTTACTTCGGACTGCCGTATCGACCATATTGCCTCTTCCGGAGGAGGCTTTGATCATAGGGTGTGTTGACACAGGACACAGACTGACAAACTAATATATCCTCCAATCAGCGTCGGAACAGAACGTGTCTTGCCGGAAAAGTTCCGTTATCCGAGACTTTACTGTCGCTTACGGAAACTTTCAGTTATATCTCTAGCAGTAAATTGAAAACTTCCGTTAATTCCAGGAAAAGTTACACTTTTCTCCCAAAACGGAAGTTTTCAGGTAAAAAAAGGAAAATTCACAGAATAACACCTGTTAATTTCAGGACATATTTTTACAGTGTGGACATTGGAAAAAATACTGCATTTAGAACTGTCTACAGCTAAATTCAGCATGGTTTGAAATTTTTTGTACCTTTCTTTTGAAATATGTATACTCATGACTTGCTCTTGTAACTATTGAAAACGATCAATAAATACTATATGAATGAAAAATCCCAGAGTGATTAATTTAATATCTGCATAAATTACTTCTGTCACATAACTTACTTATTAACATTTTAATAATTCACACTGGAAATGTAACAAACTATTTTTAGGATTTTAGATAAACAAAAAAAAATGTATAGATTTAATATTTCTAAAACACATATATATATTCTAAATGTATAAGAGAAATAAATATTTTCATAATCTTTTCATATTGAAGAAACACAAATTTTGCATACTTTATACAAAACACTTGCAGTATGAGAAATGATTGCTACTATTACCCATATGAGAAAATGAATCATTAGCAAATCTTATCTATGTGTCATATTTAACCAACAGACTCAAACATGAGTGAATTTTGACTAGAATTAATCATTGAATGTAAAAATGATTTGTTTTTAGATCCAATATTGATATCGTTTAACATTTTAAAATCGTATTAAAAATATATACACAAACTAATCTTACCTTATTCACAAGCTTGCAATCCCGTCTTCAACATATGACTACAGCATGACGAAAACATATGTGCTACTTCTATGGCAATTAGGATAGAAATGATTTTCAGTACAAGTCCATTATCTTATCGTTAATCTATAGATTAGTAACACTATGTGACTTGAGGACGTCACTGATC
Organism: Maratus michaelseni; assembly: GCA_963931845.1. Classification (NCBI taxonomy): domain Eukaryota; kingdom Metazoa; phylum Arthropoda; class Arachnida; order Araneae; family Salticidae; genus Maratus; species Maratus michaelseni. Next base: position 219,432,380 of record OZ007586.1, on the reverse strand, counting down.
GCGATAACATTCTAGATAAGATTTACTGATAAGAATACATTTCAATTCATTTCTCCCAAAACAAGTGTATGAGTTGGATGTAAGATCTAGGTAAGTACCCTTTCAACTAAATACATTAGTAGGCTAGCATTTAAAAAATATATACAGAGTGCCCAGAAAAAGGGTAGAAAAAAAAATTAAGAATTTTAACCTAAATTATAAAATAGGATCTACAGTAAGTGACAATAAATAAATATGAAGGAAAAATCATGTGTCATAGTATACTTTCCAATGCTATGCGACTATTGTTAAGAATTTTAAATACTACTGAAATAAGTGAATTAGATTTAATAATTCATACTGGAATTGTATTTAAAAAATTACAGTTTTTTTTTCACTTAGATATAATTATAAGGCTTCTTTTACAATAAAGACCTGACTGTTGTGGAGAGATTGAAAACTAGCATACATATGAACCGACCCATCTATGTTGGATTTTCTATACTCGAACTATCTAAACTTCATATGTATGATTTCCATTACAATTTTGTGAAGGCAACATATGGAGAAAAAGCTCGGCTCTTATTCACCGACACAGATAGTTTATCCTATCACATAGAGACTCTCGATATTTATAAGGATCTGGAAAAGCATCATGATATTTTCGACTTTTCTGAATACCCGAAATCCCATCGTCTAAACCGCACAAGTTTCGAACCCACAAACATATAATCAGACTTGACATTTTATAGCCAACACGCTAACCACGGGGCTAAGTGAGCCCACGCTTATTTTATACTCACAACGCTAACTACTAGGCTGTGTGAGCTGCTTATTTTATAGTCACCACGCTAACTACTGACCTGAGTGAGCCCCAGCTTATTTTATACCCACCACGCTAACTACTGGGCTGAGTTAGCCCCTGGTTATTTTATAGTCACCACGCTAACTACTGGGCTGGGTAAGCCCCAGGTTATTTAGTCACATAAATATGATTTCCAAGGTATATGTCCTTATTTGATTTAGACCATTGCCTATGGTAAGATAAAGCTGGGAAGTAAATTGATAAACTCTGTACATTTCACTCGAAAACTCACTTGTATTTTATTAAACATCTGTAGAAATCAGCATAGTTTATTAAAATTATACACATTCTCATTAGTTTATGAATCTACTAACTTATAATATCTATATGGTAACTGGAATTATTAGTATTCCCACTTAAAAATTTCTTTTGTAGATTTAATATGATAAACACTAACATCAGACTGACTAAACTTTTTCCATTTTCATTTCAACGTAGTTTTAGGAAATTTATCTACATAGCTTTAAATTTTACTGTTTAGTCTATTATTTCAAAGTATTATTTTTCAGTTCTAATGTTTAAAACATATTCATATCGTTTTACATAGTAGGTATCAAATTAATTTAAAGTCTTATTAAAAATATATATACAGGTACTATTCTTACCTAATACGCAAGCTAGCTAAACACCCAAACGTCTCACACCAAGACTCTGAGAAAAGGGAATGCTTGTTCAGGACATTATCAGCTAATATAATCAATGATATGATTTGATCACGTGACATGTGACGTCACTGATTAAGTGATGTCAGAGATCACGTGACTATGTCATAAAAGAACCAATTACTAATTGTCATTAACAAATTACCTCTAATTGCATAGGTCTATGAATCTTCTTATGCTTCAATAAGTCATACTTCCGTAAAAATTCTTCAGTACACTGGAGACATGTATGATGCTTGATAGGTCTACGAATCTTCTTATGCTTCAATAAGTCATACTTCCGTGAAAATACTTCAGAGCACACATCACAATTATATTGCTTGATAGGTCTGTGAATCTTTCTATGCTTTAATAAGTCATTCTTGCTTGAGAACTTTTCGTTGCATACATCACAAATATATTGCTTGAGAGGTCTATGAATATTTTTGTGTTGGCGTAACTCGTACTTCCGCGAAAATACTTCAGCACATAAATCACAATTATAAATCAGAGGGGTCTTTAAATGAATCTTCCTATGAGTTAATAAATCACTCTTTTGAACAAATTGTTTTTCACAGATGTCACACATAAAAGGTTTTTTCTCCAGGTGAAATTTCTTGTGTCTAATTAACACAAACTTTTGGGAAAAAGACTTGCTGCAAACATCACAAACAAAGGGTAACTTCTGTTTCTTCAGTTCTGATGAGGTGGGTTTGACTTCATAATTCAAAACGGGAGCTTCTTTGGTTATGTCCATGTCGTGATTCTTTAATTCTGGTGATAGGGGTTGACTAATCATCTTGGAATCACTTAGCAAAGAAGTATGTATGGTTTGTTCCATAATAACTTTAATGTAAAATAATAATACTGAACAGTCAAAAGCGTCTTCACACGATGATGTCAGTGCACAGATTAAGGAAATTATCTCATTCCACGCAAATTTATACCATCCTAGGGGGCGCTCGTGTGCATATAACAGCATATGTGATTGGTTCATTAATAAACAGATATGATTGGCAAAATTCACGCATGTTCGAGCCTGTTAGTTAAATATGACATACACTAATAAGATTCGTTGATGATTCATTTTCTCATATAGGCAACAGTGGCAATCATTTCACATACTACAAGTGTAAAGTATGCAAAATTTATGATTCTGCTTTATAATACCTATTCATTCTGTATTCTACCCTATGCTTTATCCATGACGTCACGATATCCCGTAATTTTAAGAGATAAGCGAACACGTTATACCGTTTAGTTGTTGTAAGGCATGCATGCAGTCGAATTTGGATGAAGTCCACAGTACATTATGGTTTAAATATTTAGGTAAGATAACTTTTTTTTCAATATTAAAAACAAAATTTTTTTAAATAATACCCTAACTATTTAGTACAATATATATTTTATAAAAACAAAGTTTAGTTATTATATTCATTCCTCAAAAGAAATTTTTAAGTTAAAATACTAAAAACACAATTTAGTATAATTTTTCTATACAAAAAAAGCATAGACTAATGTAATTTTAAAATATTTAAAGTTTAATTCATATATATTATAGGGGACCCTGTATTTTTTTTTACCATAACATGCGTCAAATTCATTTAAACACAGGTACATTTAAACAGGTTCAAATTCATTTAAACATCTGTTTGCCTCAAAATTCTTAAGGGTATCGCTTAATGACTAGTTCTTATTTTTCATTGAAGCATTTTAAAACTTAACAGATTAATAATTATATAGGACTACACGAAATAATTCGTATACATTGGCGGTTTTAAATAGCTCATTTACCTACAAAAAATGTGTCAGAAATTACGAGTCTCAGGTATTTCTTATCGCGGAGTGACTCATTATCGCATACAGGGTGAAATCAAAGCAAGATCTTCGCTTATCTGATAATAAGACTCATTATGATTCAGCGATATGCATGTTGAGGGGGTAACACTCAAATCTTAGTTGCAGTTATAAATATGTATTTTAAAGCATAATCATTCGAAAATTCAATTATTTTTCATGAAACGATCTACCCTATTTTACAGACTTGTATGATAAATTTGGTGAAATATGTACTTTTTTTTTTCTAAAATCTATATTTTGAACGTTATACTAAAAATGTATTCGTGTAAAACCTATTTTTTACATTGCATGAATTCGTATTCATTTGAGATTAGTACTCTATTTATTAAAATATCTGTGGAATCATAATATTTTTACAGGGTATATTGTGAAGGGAGGCCTTTTCATTCAAACAGCGGACCATGCATTTTTATGAAAGGTCAATATCCCTAATATTTCTGTCGCTGTAAAATAACGTGAATCTATTGGATTTATTTTGTGAAGGGCCTGAGATTCGAATAAGGTTATATTATTTGTGAAGGGCTCTGGGTAGTCGCATTATTTTATGAGCAGGGCTTAAATCTTTAACCTTTTCTAGTTTCTTTTGAAGGATTTCAATATTTTGAACCTATCGATGTGTAAGTTATACTTTTACCCTAACTTGAATTTAAAAAAAACAGGGTAAAGTGTAAATTATCTGATTTTAGGAAGGGTCCTTATGCATAAATGGATTATTGTAAAGGGTACCCTTTTTATTAAAAAGGGGATCTGTTCACTATTTTAATTAACTACGCACTAGCTGGTAAAATAATATTTTGTTCACATAACATTTCAATGATGTTGGAAAGTGATTCATGAATTATGTCGCTACGCATGATTTTTCATTCTTGTTTATTTTATATATACGGTAAAATTCTTCGTTTTGTAGCACTCTGTATTTTTTTAAGTGTGTATTGTTAGGCTATCGAAGGGCTCGTCTGGGTAAAAAAAGGGAGGGGGAGGGGGCGAGTTATTAAATTGAATACTGTATAATTCATACGGGACCCTGTATTTTTTTACTATGACCCCCGTGGTGAATCCTGGGACCAGGAAGTTTTGACTCTAGGTCACTTCTAGCTAAAAGCTCACACCTTAAGGCAAAATTCATTTCAGTTGAGAGTTTATATTTTAGATTACTTTCAGCTGAAAATCGAATGCCTACTTTTGGCGACTTTTAAAAATAAAAAATTCTATTTTTTGGCAATTTTTAAAACTAAAAATCGCAAAAATTTCTTAAGTTCTACAATTAAAATTAATGAATGACTATTTTTAATTTATTTCATTCACTTCTACTGCATACACTCATATTCAAACTGCATACTCTCGTTTAGAAAAAAAAAAATGCTTCGAAAAATGTCTAAGTTCCCCAATTAAAATTAATTAAATTTGTAATTCGTTAAATTTCACCTTGTACTGTAATAGAAAATTCTCCGCGAAAAAAAAAAAAAAAAAAAAAAAAAAAAAAAAAAAAAAAAAAAAAAAAATTGCTTCGAAAAATTTCTAAGTCTCGCAATTAAAATTAATTAAAATTTGTAATTCGTTAAAATTCACCTTGTACTGCAATAGATATTTCTACGCGGAAAAAAAAATGCTTCGAAAAATTTCTAAGTTCCCCAATTAAAATTAATTAAAATAATCCCCTTATCTTATAGTAGAAATCCTTATCGCACCCCCCTCCCATCGAACCCTCCGTTCTTATCAGTGCTCATGCTCTTATCGCCACCTTCACCTGCTCTGCCGCTACTCCACCGCTGCGCCGCTACTTCGCCGCTGCTCCACCTGCACAGCTCCACAGTGCTCCACCGCTGTCCACCGCACCTCCACCGCCACCGCTGCTCGACTCAGGTGGCGCAGAACCGGCTAATATACACTACTAACTTATATCACTAAAAATAAAAATGATAGAAAAAATAATTTAAAACGCTTTAAATAAATAAAATTTAATTTAAGAAATAAATTAAAACACTTTAAAAAATAAATAAAATCTAAAAATATTTTAATACCCTTAAAAAATAAAATTTGAAATTTTTTTTTTTTGAAAATGAAATCTAAAAATAAAATTACAAAAAAAAAAAAAAAAAACCTCTAACTGAAAAAAAAGTTTTTTAATCATGCAATCTGTTTTATTTCCCATCCCTAGAGGGTAACACCGAAAACAATTTTCTCTTTTTCGACAACACGCATCGAAAAAAATTTTTAAGCCCCCTAATTTAGCCCATCTTCAATTTAAGCCCCTCTCCAATTTAATCTCGTCCAATTATAGGTTAACACTTGAAGGGAAAAAAATGGGGATACGTCACGGCTACGGGTATTTCAATCAGGAGTGCGAAAGGGTGTGTCAACAAGTACTTTTAACAGTAGAGATTCCCTTTTCTTTTCCCCCGATATTTCCATCCCATCCCGTAAAGCTGACATCAAGCAAAGTGGTCACCCAATATAATGACGTCACCAGAGCGTTGTTTGTGGTCAAACCATTTCGTTTGATGGCAGTGATTAACCAGACAAACGTTGCACAAGGTGGTTCTATGTTTTATAATTTTAGAGCGGGTTTTCCAGTTTTTGAAACTTGTGATCTAAGGTAAGTGACTTATATTACATACAATTAACAATAACTTGTTCTACTTGCATTTATTTATTGAATGTGTAAGGAACGATCATGTTTTCAGCTTCACGTTTGTGGGTGAGTGGTCGCTGACTGTTCATTAGTTTCTACTGTAGAACGTATTTTCTATCATGACTCTCAAACGGGCAAAGTGGTCAGGCAGGTTTGCCAGGTTGGCCTTTTTTTTTTAAATTAAAAAATTTCGAATTCTTACCGGAAATTCTAAATCAAAAATTTTTACTTTAAGTAATCAGGAAATGTCTGTCATTGTATAAAGAAAATAATATTAATTTCTGGATGATTTCTATGAAACATATGAATGCGAAATTTCGAAAAAAAAAAAAAAAAAAAAAAAAAAAAACAGGCAACCCTGTGGTCAGGATAGTCCGCCGTTTGATTGGATCAAGTGATGAAGGTTGGATCAAGTGCAATGTTTGTCACCTCTGGGCTCATGAGGTCTGTTCACTTCACGAAGAAGATGACCTGGTATTAATTTGTGAAAAATGCAGTGTTTGATTCTGATTTGTAATATTTTATTTAAGTTTGGCAAACTCTTATTGGATTTTCATACTATTTTCAGTCTTTCATTATGTTTCATACAATTTGTTATAACAATAAAAATATTCTAATCATTTAAATAATGTTTTCAATATTTTTACACCTGTAGGGCAAAGTAACCATGGAGTGACCACTTTGCCCGTCTAGGTTGGGCAAAGTGGTCATTTTGACCTTTTTTTGGGAAAAAACAAATTCTCATTTCCACATTATTATTTCGTAAAAATTATAAATACCATTACACTTCTATAAGTAGTCACTCTAGTTCTATGCAAATTGTCAGTTGTGTATATGCATTTTAAGGGGTAACAAAAAATCACAAAACCTTAGGGTGGCCTCTTTGCCTGGCCTTCCTCTACACTGTAAACTGAAATGTCTGAAATTCAGACATATATGTGTCTGAAAAGAATGGTTGAAAAAAGAGACACTTTAAAGTGTCTTATTTTTTCAGACGCTTGTAAGTGTCTGAATTTCAGATATATGAAATGTCTCAAATATCGCAATTTTTTTTACCCGGTTAAACAGCTAGAAAAAAAATTGAAAAGAAAACCGCGCTAGTGCTGCCGTCTATGGAAGAATAAACTAAATTCACCTTTTACCCAGGCCGGAATCGAACCCGAGTCCTACTGGTTACAAATCCGATGCCTTATCTATTTCGCCATCAAGATCACATGAATGAGTGATTTCAAATGCAAGTCATCGAATGATTCGGAAGCCTGTTGACATTTTCATAGGATTCATTAATTCGTTGCTGAGAAAATTGGAAATTTTGAACGGGATTTTAGATAGATTTGGACAATTTGAGATGGTGGTTAAGATTGATTATTAGATTTTATTATATATGTGGGAGAAGGAGATATGATATACATATTTTGAATTCGATTGTTATCAATAATTTTCTGAAATTATAAAGCGCTCCCTGGATATTGAAATTTAACTAATTAATTTTTTTGACCAATTAAAAAAAACACATTCCGTTGATTGGGAGAGAGGGGAGGGGGGGGGGGGTTAGCTTTCATCCATAACCTCTTGAGACCCGAAGTTACAATAATACTACAAACACTCATTCATTGTTTTGGCACAAACAAAATGATACCATAGATGACAGATAAAAACATTTTTCTTAAATTAAAACTTTAGGGGCTTGTAATTTAGGTTCACAAATATAAGTCACAAATTTCTATCTCTCAAAAATATCAATTTAATTATCAATAACCGAAATTCACACAGTGAAAAAATTAAGGCGTTAAAATAAATGACTAATCTCCACTAACTACACACACTCAAAAATTTTTATTGAAAAGTATTTAAGTTAAATAATGCCTACTTTCTTGGCTTCACTGTCTTGAAGGCGATTTGCAAACTCATATGAAAATAACATTTATTTTATGGAAAAATCAGCATCAATGCTGCCATTTTACTGCTTTTGTTTTAAAGAAAAATCTTTGAGTTATATAGAAGTGAAATCAAAATGGAAAAAAAAAAAATCATCCAATTTAGTTTTTATGGGGAAAAAAATCGAGGTCCCCATTTGGATACTCAGTACTAAAAAGGGTACCACCTTTTTCAGACACATATGTGTCTATATTTAAGACACCCCTATTTGCAGTGATACTATTGTAATAAAAGTAATTTAAATAATTAATATTACACAAGTAATAATGTCAAAGTAACCTTTCCATTTCGAAATGAAAATTATATTTTTGCAAATAATAACACATTAGCATGCTTACCTTGGCAAAGTATTCGTAATTTAAATACATTATTGTACAAATAAAACGCGAAAATAAATGTCATACTATCTTTTGTTTAAATCTTCACACATGAATGTTGAGAATAAAAAATAAAAGTAAATCACTGAAAGGCTATTTTGTTTTAATGCGTCAACGCCAATGGACGTAGAAACGTTTTCTAAGAAGAAAAATAAGTGTAGTCCGCAATTTTAATTTCAACGCAATCACTGAGACTGACTCAGCCTAGCGGCGTACAATATGGTGTGCATGATGAGCTCATTACTTTTTATCTGCCAGAAAATGAACATTGTATAAGAAGAATTCAGAAACATTTTATTTCCTTTATTTTTCATTTTTCGCAATGTATTTTATTTATCAATTATTTGAGTATAATTATTACAGTTTTTATCTTTTCAGACAGAAAACATACTTTAAATAAAGCTTACAAATTGCATATCGAATTTTCATGAAACATAAGTGTCCGGCAGGAGGGAGGTAAAGTGATATTGCACTTCCTTGTATTTTGAAATTGAATTACCATTATTTTTTTTATGCCTGATTATTAACAAAATGATGTATTTTTTCTTCCAATTATTATATAATAATTAAATGCTAAGAAATTTTTTTTACTAAGAATTTTTCTTCAGAGAAGAAACTCTTGAACCCTCCCTGAACCTTCAGAGAAGAAGCTCCCTACTCTCTGAACCCTTCGTAGAAGACGCTTTAAATTGTGTTCTTCTTTTGATGTTCACATATTTCAAATTCTTCTTTTGATGTTCACATATTTCAAATTTATCTTAAACGGTGGGGGGGGGGGGGGGGGGGGTCAGGAAGGAAAAGTGTCCTGGCAAAAAAAAAAAAAGGTGTACCCCAGGCACATGTCCTAAATCTTGTCCCTCCTTACATTTCCTTCTGCCGGCACTCGCATCTCTTTGTATTTAGGGGAACCACTCTGCGTACGCCCATGACCGGAAGTATTTTTTGAAAAACTTTATTATTTCGAAAAGCAATTATTTAATTACTTTTTCGGCAAAAATAACTTAGTCCCATAACTTAGAAAGCGGGACTTTTACAATTTTGTCAAATGTTCTTGATCTAACCAAATTACTTCTTTTATAAAGTAGTACCAAATTTATTGGATTGAAAAGTATTTCAAACATCTTTCATGCATTCGAAAACATTTTCTGATGGTACTGGCAAACATATTGCAATACAATTGCATATACAGTCATCACACATATGATACAGTTGTATCGCATTCAGACACTTAAGTGACTGAATATCTAATGTCTTAATTTCAGACATATCACTATTATTCAGACATTTTTCTCAGTTCATTTATACCATGATCATAGTAAGACACTTATGTGTCTTAAATTTAGACATCTATGATGTCTGAAATTTTACATTCAGACACTTAAGTGTCTGAATTTCTTTTTCAGTCACATATGCGTGTCTGAATTTAAGACTCTTCTATTTGCGGTGTATGAAATTTTGTAGAGATTATTTAATTAACATTAAAATGACACACGTTTAATTTTCAAAAAAATAATTTTATTGCTGTAAAATCCATAAATCTTAAGTATTTTTTAAAGTAAGCACCCAATTAAAATTATCCTATAATAATAGATAATGGTAAATAATTTTATCTCTGGTTTTTACCGACATTTTATTGCATATTTGAGTATATTATTATTATTATTATTACTCATATGGGTTATCTATTTACTATTTACAATGCATAGATTATATTTTCTGAAGCATTAAATCAAGTACCATTATAATTAAGAAAAATAAAAATAAAAACGGAGACGTTTAATTCGATGGCATTTAATTATGAAAACAACATTTTTTATTTCTTCATTACTATTATTATTATCATCTTTCTGAAAAAGAATTTCGAGAAAATTGTTGCATTTACGATAAATTGTTTTTCACTACTTACCTATTTCTGTTTGTCCTTCTTTTATGTACTAAAGTACAATTACTTATATAATTTAATTTACTAGTTTTTTTAAATTAAAAAATAAATAGTTGATTTTTTAACTTTAGAAATATAAATATTATACTCTAATAATACTATTTCCCATACCAGGAGATAAATGATAAAAATAACACACTTGTTTTTTTTTTGTTTTTTTTATCGTTTGTATTGTTTACGTCATGTGTTATTTTCCATAAGTGCCTGAGTTTTATATATAAATTTTGATTTTATTCATTTTCAGCATTCATAAACATAACTTTTTAAGTGCATAGAAAATGAATTAGAATAATAATAATAATAATAATAATAATAATAAATCAATGTTCATAAAACATTATGTAAAAAGCGAGTTTAAAACATAATACTTAAGAAGATTTTAAAATGTATAAATACTTGTGCAATTCTAAAACACTGTAAACAAAATGTCTCTATACTGTATGAAATATTTGCATGATGGAATTTAGTAAAATCTGCAAGAAAATTCCATGCAAATGTATAATTTTATGAAAACAATATTTTGGCTAACAACTTTTTTAGAAGACTGAAAACACGCTTAAACATTCTTCTTGATACTGGGATTTTAATTTAAATATATATAATAAAACTTTATTAATAATAATTTATATAGTTATAGTTAGTTAGTTTTATCCACCTATATTATTAATTAGAGGGTTTATTTTGAATGAATTTCTCATATATCTATTTATAATTGTAATTTCTCTTACTAGATGGCAGCACTCTAATTGATCTTATTGAATTATTTATGGCTTTATCATGTTATTTACACTCTTTCTGATGACTCCCTGGTTTAATGCAATCAACTTGAGTCGTTCCTCACTTATTTTTTACTCTTCCTCAATAGTCAAAATGTTTTGGCAACAAGTGCAGTTTTACTGATACATGCCTGCCTGGGATTATTCATTAGGATATGATTACTTTATTTAATAATTTTATTTGTTATATCTTATTAACGCATTTCTGGTTTTTTAATATGCGATTATACAATTTTTGTACTTTTTACCTTATTATTGCTAGTGCAAGGATGAAATCGTACATGTTTCGTGGAATCTATGGTAATATGGGCTTAATGATTCTGCCATGATTCCACAAATATTTCACTATATTTCATTTTATTTCAAATTCTTTTCTGAATTCCTTTTTTTAATATATTATTCATAAAAGGTATGAGTTCATTTTTCCTTTTTTGATTTTTATTTCCCCATTTGTGTATGAAGATTATGTTATCTCTATGTTATCTTATAATGGTTATATATCTATATATATATATATATATATATATATATATTATTCAATCTACAGTAAAATTTGCCTTTTTTGGTGAGTCTTGCACATTATTTTATGATGTATTTTCTATTTAAGTTGAATAATTGTTTATTTATATAATTTCTATTTAAGTTGCATATTTATTTATTTATTTATTTTGTTATTTGAACCTCATGTCATTAATTTTCTTGTTTCATATATATATGTTATTAGGGGCTTAATATTATCGATTTTAGGCATAATGTTGACAATATTTGATGAAATAAAACATATATTTCCTATGAACATACTTATAAAGCCCTTCTGAAGATTCTATAAGATATTCATAGTTTTCCAATTTTTTCTTTTCCAATTTTTGCTGTTTCATCCAATTGGGTATAGTTCATCCAGTGTCCATTCCATTGCTTTTTATAATGTCTTATCCTTTGTTTTTCAAATGTGGTTTCATTTTAAATATATATATATATATATATATAATATAATATATAATATTACTCTAAACATGCAAAGTAAGGAAAAAGAAAAAAAATGAAATGTATATATATATATATATACTTTTTTATTTTATTTTTTTGCTTACTTTGCATGTTTAGAGTAATACTTTTAACAAAAAATCGAATGCACATGCTAGCTGAAATATATATGGAATAACACAAAGGTAAAGTTTTATTTAAGAGAAGAAAAAAGTATGTCTAAAATGCTTTGCATTGTCCGACACAAATACGTAAAATACGAGTTTATGTCAATAGTGAAGTTGAATATATTCAAATCTAGCACAAAACTTTTTATTTTTTTAACTTTTTTATTTACGTTTTCATTTTTACACATAACAGATAAAAGTTATGATTTTAAGAAATTTGCTGGCTAAACAAAATGTTAACTAAATTCAGTTATAATGCATTTAGATTTTTTTTTTTTTTTTTTTTTTTTTTTTTTTTATTGAGAATAATGTATATTATTTTCACATTTCATTTAAAAGAATGCGCATTTTAATAAGAATAATTACTTCATTTAAATTTATTAGATAATTCTTTAGTATCTGTGAGCATGTATTTTAGAGATGCAAAACATCTCTTAGCAAATGCACACATCTGCTTGGAGGAAAGTGTGATCTATGCAAATATACACACGGTGTGCGCACATATACATAAAATGTGAGTTGCGTAAATAATGGAAGAGCTTAATTATTTATTTTAATTAAATTTACTTATTATTTTGTAAATAATGAAACTTAACGCAATAAATTACAACACAAAACTTTCTATTTTCAATGTTTACTTTTACCCTTAAACATTGTGATATGAAGAAATTTTTAACTAAAATAAACAAAATTACAATTAATTGCGATGTATTTAGTGATTAGAGGAAAATAAGAAATAATGAGAAATTTAATAAATATAGAAACATGCCGGAGAAAAATAAACTTTTTGCAGATGTTTTTTAAATTAAAGTTTATTATTTTTATATATTTATTTATATTTTTTTAATCTGAAGACATTTAAAGGAATTTGATAAAGGCAAGCTTTTCTATTTATCTTGTTTCACATATGAAATGCATTAGTAAAACCTTACGCATTATTCTAATAAAAAATGTAAACAAACAACATCTGAAGGAACTACATCCATAATCTTGTTTCAAGAAGTATTAGAAATATGTGATTACAATATTTATTTTTATACTGAACTCAAGTTTTTCGAAAGTTTTATTTTTCCCAAGCAATGCTCCAGATTTGAAGTTCAGTACTTCCATCTTGATGCAATCTTTCCGTTAAATTACCCATAACAATTCTCTCTCTCTCTCTCTCTCTCTTTTTTTCTTTTTTTTTTCCAAGTCACCATTCTTGCTGCTGATTTTTGTCAATATTACACAAACAATCCAATTTTCCAATTGAGATATTCATTGCTCGAAGAGATATTGCTTTAGATAAAAATGATCCTTGAAACACCAGTGTTCTCCAACATCCTCTACTCTCCCTTCCCATAAATTAATTCCGTTTTGATTTAAACCTTTCTAAGGGAAATTAAATTCTGTTGCTTGATTGGTGAAATTATTGAATGACACCAGAATTTGAGTACAAATTGATTTGAAAGTAATTAAATGTTTTTCTTTCCGTACGTTATAACAGCAAAATTTTATTAAAAACTTCTGATACAAATTTGGCATGTACAGATTAAAATTAAGTTTTATAAATACTTCCCATTGCTTTAGAAATTATTAAAACATCAGTGTATTGCTAACAGGGTGTGCACGGTTTACCGTAATTTTTTAACAGAATTGTTCCCCCGCAGAAAAGTGTTACACATTACGATAAACAAAGTGAATTGTGAATTGTGCGATTGAAAAATTAACTAGAAAATTTCTAATCTGAAACAGTGGTGAGACAAGTGGCCAGACTCTTTGGAAATTCGAAGGTGTGTACGCACTTTGTGCTAAGAGATTTGGTTTAAAACTAGAAAAATTAACTCCAGAACTGTTTCAAAATTATCATAATTGACACTTCTGCTTTTTAAGTATTCTTTGTTTCATCGAGTTTTGTTTACAATTCGTAATATTACTTTTTTCCCCTTTTCTAAAATTCCGTGAAAAACTGCTAAAACAGAAGCAATTAAAAACATTTTTTATTTGCCATTAAAATAAATATCAAAGTAGAGCATATTCTAATTTAGCATATTATTGCCGAACTCACATGCCCTTTGTGTTCTTTGCTTCATTCATTTTTGTTTACAAATCGTATTTCTTTTCTTCATATCAACAACTCCTTAAAAAATTTCCAAAACAAAAGAAATTGTCAAAATTTCTCTTGGTTTAACATTACAATAAATATCAAAATAGAGTACGGTAATAGTACAGTACAGTATTAAGTAAAGTAGAGTATTTAACATATTACTGCCGAAGCCAAATTCTTCTGCTCTTTCAGTTATCTTTGTTTCATTCAGTTTTATGCTTATAAATTCCTTTTTTTTTTTTTTTACTTAAAAAATTGTCAAAACAGAAGTAACTATCTAAAATTTTTTCTTGGTTTGTCATTAAAATATAACTATCACAGTATAATCTAATTAAACATATTATTAACAAACCAAGTTTCAATTTTGCATTGCCTACCATTTTGCGCTATTGAAACCACTACAAGAAAAAAAAAATAGTCAAAGATTTCATGCCATGTTCTTTTTTTCATGCACACCTCTACCATTGCATAACAATAAAAAAAAGCATGTACGAATTCATGCAACTGGTTAGAAATCTAATTAATATTTTAGTCAATCTTTTTCCACAAATAAAAGAAATTTAGCCGGAAGAAATATATTTATATGAAAAATGGCTCTCAAATTAAATGGACAATAAAAAAAGGGAAACTAAATAAATAACCGAAAACATAAATTATTAGTTTCTGACGCATGACTAAGGCATAAGAAATCAGAAATAGGTAGAAACGGCAGCGCTCGCATGTAGGGAGAAAATGAATAAAAAAAAAAAAAAAGAAAAAAAAAAAGCATGGTTACCGAACCTCTAATGTGAACCTCGAAGGGAAAGTTATTCCTGCGCCCATCAATCGCATAAATCATCCAAATCTGTCAGACAGCTTGCCAAACGCAGACCCGGTCCATCTATCTCTGATCGCCGCCGGCCCGTCTGCGGGGCTCCGGCTCACTGTCAAAGGTCAGAGTGGGACCCTGCCCTCGTGTACCACCCTCTGACCAATCAAGTAGTATAGTTACGCCTTTCTAGAAACGTTATTCGCTAGATAAAGCCTGAAGGCGGCTCTTCTTTCTCTTCATTGGACGTGTTCTGTTTGATGCCGGCATTTGCTGCCATCTAGGCCGAATGCCAAAAAATAAACTTCCCCTTCACCCCCCGGTGAGCAACCTTGTTGTGGTCTGTGGATAACTCTTGTAAAAAAGAGGCTGTCAAAAGCAGGACAATTACAAGGATAGCATTAGCACCTGAATGAGAAAATGCAAGGTTTATTTTCCTCCGAGATTTATTTTTTTTTTTACAAAAAAAATTATAGCACTTCTTAGGATTCCAAGGAAAAAAAATAAAAAATATAATAAATATAAACGGAACAATGTGTTGGATGGTTACCGCTGTAAGACCGCCCACTTGAAAACTGTTTAGTTATCTAATATCATTAAATAGATGTCTTCCAGCGTGATAACGGTAATACTAGTTCTCGTCTATTTCTTGATTGCATAATGCTAGTGTATCATATCTTGCCACTATTCTTTGTAGTCATTGAATAGGGGGTGTGACTGCGATTTAAACTGACTCTCAAAGATATGACAGATAAGTGAAATAATTTGAATTTCATGAGAACAAAGACAATTTAGGCAGTTTATGGAAAGCGTGTTTGTCATCACGAAGCTTTTTATTAAGAAGTAAAAGTTTAGTAAATTAATATATATTTATGGGGAGGGGTAAAAGTTTTTTTTTCTTTTTTTTAGGAAATATGTATTTTTTTAAGAAGATAATAAAATGTGTATTATTTTATTTTTTCTTCATTTTAATTATTTTTTTTTTCTAGTCATGCCACAAATAGAATTTGCTTCCTCACGTAAACAATAAAATAAAATATAAAATAAAATAGTAAAATAAAATAAAATACATTTTATTTTATTTCGCTTTAATTATTTTTTCTCCATTCATGTCTGAAATAGAGTTTGCTTCCCTACGTAAACAATAAAATAAAATAAAATACATTTTATTTTATTTCACTTTTTAATTATTTTCTCTCCATTCATGCCCGAAATAGAGTTTGCTTCCCTACGTAAACAACAAAATTAAATTAAATTAAATTGAATTAAAACTTAAAAAACCTGTATATAACGAAATAAGGCTTTAAGCGGAACATTTCATTGCCCCGTCGAAAGGAATAAGATGCAATTATAAGAGAAAGTGCAACTGTTAAGAGAACGGTATTAAGAGAAAACCTGTCTAAAACGACTTTTTTAATCCGCGACATTCCATTTTAGCAGGTTTTAGTTTAGTTTGTTTGTATATAATCTAAATGTTAATTGATCGTTGCGTAACTGATCACGAATCACTTTTCAATTTTGCATATACAGCTTTATTTACTCGTTTTACCCAGATTGTTTATTTTCTATTATTTTTATCTATCTGCGCATACTCCTTATAAATTACAAGGAGTCTGGCAGTAAATTTTCTGATTAGAAAATTTCTATATAATATTTAAATCGAAGATTTCCCAATCGCCTTGTTTGATAGCCGAATTTGTAATATTTTTCTGCGATTAAATAAGACGAAAAATTTTATTAAAATTTGTGGTACACATGTATGCGCCCTGTTGCCTGTTTTATGACATACAGCGGAGAAAATGTTACATTACAAAAGTACATTCGAATGTGTTTTTAATTTAAGAATAAAATTTAAATTTCTCTTTCTAATGCACAATTATTAAAACCTGAAAAGCCAGGCCGTTGTAGGCTGCATTATTTGCAACTCAAAGTAAAATTTAATACAATATATTGAACCATGTATCAGATAAAGATTTGAGGTTATAATATACGGTACACATAGAAAAAAATAAAACCCAATTTGGGTCGAAAGATTCTTAGGTATGTGCCCAAATTAGGTATGTGCCAGTTTGGGCAATGTTAGATACCCATTAAAAAAAAATTGAAAATGGGTATTTAACAGTCCCCAAAATGGATACACAGTTGTAACCAAAACAGGCATGGCCCAATTTGGGCACATACCTAAGAATCTTTCGAGCCAAATTGGGTTTAATTTTTTTCTGTGTACAATAAAGTATAAATGAGGTATTTGAGGTTGCGCGCAACCAGTGTTCCAATCAGCTACATTTTTGAAAATTAAATTTGGTTGGTTGCCACCACTTTTTGGAATAGTAATATTCGTTTTATTTAATGAGAGATTCAATAAGGCGAAAATAATTTCGTATTAAACTATTTAAAAAAAAAAGTGGTAGTAACCAAACAATCTATTAATAAAATAAAGTAGCGGACCGGAAACACTGCGCGTAACTGCAATTATCTCGTTCTTGGCCAACGTCACGTATATCTGCCGTATAGAGTGCGTAACAATTCTTAATTTTAACCACCACTTCAAAGAGTAATTTTCACTCTAATTAATCACAGCATTTCTGTGATCAAATAGGAAAAAGATTGCTATTTGAAAAGAGTGGTGCTAAAAACAATCAAATTTGTGTGCTCGTCGCGATGGTGTCAAATTTAATAAAAATGCTCTTCATTGTTATACATTTCATTTGCAAACAATGCAAGATTAAAACATCTAGATTTCATTTTCAGTGATATCTATAATTAGAGTAGATTCAATAAGGTATTTTGAATGACTCTATATTTTTGACTCAAAATTGCTCTTTAATATTCACTCTTTTTATTACGAGAGCGAGAGGACAACATTGTTCGTCCGTTGAACCGAAATCTGTTAACAATTTTTTTAACTTTGAACATAACATTAGAAAATAATTTAAAATTTTAACTACATTCATACTGATTAGTAAAATTGGTCAACTGAAAGACACCTGGATATTTTGAGGCAGAAAATGCGTTTCAGTTATAAAAGGAGAAATGTACCGAAATTCACAGAAGCGATCCAATAATTCTAAAAATTCGTAGTAAAATGATTGAATTAAAAGAATATGCTGTAATTTACGGAAGAAACGTCGAGTTTACGAGTTTAAAAGTAAAAAATTCTTAAGTGCGGCTCTTACGTTAATTTTTTCGCGCTTTGAATAGTTATAAAACCAACTGATGTCTCTTCAATAAATAAATTAGATATAAAATTTTACATGCAACTTTATTAAAATTGAATGGACGCCATTTGTCTCCTCAATTTGCAATGTTCGAGTGTCATGCTTATTACATTCTGGCACAGCGCTTAATCCGGGTGCGGCGTTTACGATATTAATTTTTTTATTAGGCTAAATATTGTGCGGGCGGCGTTTCTTTCGTAAATTAAGGTTGTATAAAATATAAGAAATGAGAACATTGTTCTGTAAATGAAAGATCAGTTTGCAATGAGTGAAAAAAAAAGACAACATTTAAGTTGTTTTTCACAAGTGTTTTCGCTGGTTTTTATAATCATAAATTTTGTACTTAAAATTATTACCTTCCTTTAAATTTACAAATTTTTAGCTTAAGGTTGTTCTCAAATCCAAAGGAGCTACTTTCTTACTCATTTCTGAATTCAATTTTGTTCGGAAACACATGAAGTTGGTACATATTCTTATTCAGAAACTATATAATCGAATGGTGTTTTCCATCTTTGGATAAAGGCAAAACGATCTTTCAGAAAATACTGTCAAAGTTGTCCCTTTGAACCGAATTTCGGGACGCGACAGCGTGGGAAATGAGAAAAACCTGTCGTTACGTGACAACAATCGCTTATAACTCGACAAATCATTTATTTATCAAAAAATGGAAAACAACATTCGAGTCCAAATAATTTCAACAATCATGGGCTTGCCAATTTTATCCCTTTATATACGTTTAAAAATGAGTTAGAAAATGTATCAGAAAATTTCGCGTTGTTGAGCAAGGAATTTGAGATCCGCCTTAATAAATCTGTGCTTAAATTAAAAATAATAAATATTTCATTTATGTCTTGATATACTTTGCTTGTTATTCAATCTATTCATCACTATATTGCGTTTTTTAATTCGGTGTAGAGAGAATTGATAGAAGAGGCTATTATCCCCAATTGGGAACGCCGTAAAAAAAATCTATGCAAAAATATTTTCTTCCCATTTTTATAACTGATATATTTAAACTAAAGCATTAGAAGAAAAAATATGCAAAAAAGTAACATAAAACATACTTGGATCCACTTGGCTTTGGATCCACTTGGCTTTTTGACAAGTAAAAGCTTAATAACCAAACAAAGGATCTTCTATTGCGGAATCCCCTCCCCCCTTAAAACTAATAAATACACGGCATAGTCTTCTATTAATCTCATAGCACCCCCCCCCCCCCCCCCGCAATTCCTTAACACTTTGCCGTCCGCATGCCTCGTAAAAATACTTCTGTTCGTGAAATGTTGAAATGATTGATTGACACCAGAATTTAGAAACAAATTTATTCGAAAATAAGTAAAATATTTTCTTCATGTACTTTATAAAAGGGAATTTTTTATTCCAAAATTCTGGTGCCAGTGTAGCATTGAAAGATTAAAATTAAGTTACTTTACGTACGACACCACTGTGTTGTCGCCGGACGGCAAAGTGTTAATTCAGTATCACAAAAGAATGAAAATACAATAAAATTAAATGTTTAGTTATTAATCGCAGTTTGATTTGATTGCTGCTAATTTAGAAACACAAAAATATTACTCATTCAGATATGATTAAAAAATGATTTTCTTTGAATATGCTTATAATCAATTTCATATCACATAATTTTCTTCTAATTTGATTTAATGAATGAGAAAGCCATAGTTGTTTGTGAATTTGGAAAATATTTACTAGTGTTTTTGCTTTTTTTACTTGTTAAAGCTGGATAAGTCTTGAAATCCGATATCACTAAGCGAGTTCAATGTATTTAATGCGCATGGTGCACTTTACATGTATTATTATATGTATAATTGCAATATTCCAAGGATATAAATAAGAAAATGAACTAATTTACAAGAATTTAAATTTTCATTTATTTTACGTAATACAGGGTGTCCTAAAATTGATTGATGGTTTTTCAAATTCAGTAACAAGTAGACGGTGACAAAAAATGTTTATTCCACCCTACTGGGCATATCCTGGTAGGACTTCCCCCGGCAGACTAAAATTTATGACAGAGAAACATGTCCATTTGATATAATTGAGACCCAATAAACATAACATTTTACATTACATTGCTGTTGAAGTTTTTCTTAGGAGATTAACATGTAAAACCGGGAATGTCTTTACAATGCTTCCTTGTTTTAGTTCTAAATATCACCGACACATGGCGCATTGCTCTACCAAACTATTAGAAAGCTTAAACTAATGTCTGAAAATGGATTCTTCTATTTAGCTGTGGAAAATGAAAAAAAAATGGGCTTGTGTTTTGAAAATGCAAGGTTATTTTGAATATTATTGCTGTTTGAAACAGTGCAGCGCCGTCTATCGGTGATATTATAAACTAAAATAAGAAAGTCCTCTTTAAAAAATCCTGTCTTCAGATATTACTTTCCTGCCAGAACTACTTTAATAGGTGTCGCCGCTTACTTATTATCGAATTTTAAAAAATACCAGTCTACCCTGTATATAAGAGAAAATGTTGATAACAAACATTTCGTCAATCACTGTTGTCGTCACACATCACGCTCTCAGAGTTCCCTTTGGGCATTCTTAATAACAAATTTATTTATGAAAATCTGTGATAGTCATGATCAAAACATTTTAACGGAGAAAATGGCTCTTTTGCTCTCCGCAGTTTTCAGAAACGTTATTTTCCGAAAATTACGGGCAGCAGATTGGCCTTATTATTTTGGGAAAGTATTCCGTAAATGTCAGAAACATGTTGGTTTCTGAGGTTTTTGATTGATACTTATCCTAAGGGTTTCTGGAGCTAAGGGTTGGTTGGTGTTTGTTACGATCGATTATCGTCGCAAGGGATATAGACAAAGGGAGGCGGGGTTGGCCTCCTTGGGGGAACCTAACCCTTATTTACGCAAGGTTAGAATAGAGTAAGAAAAACGTGTAAAAAAACCCACGAAACACTCCGAACGGTTTAGGCCGACGAGCTCAACATGGGTACGAACACAGCATCACCGTTTACAAGCTTTGAGAGCAGAACATAATCTGGATATAAGGGAATAAGAAGCTTCTGGAATAGTGGGTAACCCTTATTTTAAAAAATAAGATTTCACAATCGCTTTTATCAAGAAACGTTTCGGCAATTTCTTCTTCTTTTTTTCCAAAGTGTACAGCAAATTTTTAATGATATAATCAAGCGTAAAATTGGGAAATGATATTTATATTTGTGCTATATATATATATTTAAAACGAAAAGCTCATTTTGTCAAATCCACATGAAAATCGTCTCTTTACGCATGAGTCGATGTTATTTTTAAAGCTTCTACCCTCAGAAACGGGAAACCTGATTGATTAGCCCAACCCTCACCTGTAAAGCCTAGGGTGATTGAAAAGGTTCGATTGAAAACGGCTGGAGTCACCATTGCATTGAAAGCATAGACCTTCTAATATATTTTTGGTCTGAGGCTGAAAGCAAAAACTTTTTTTATAAAGAACTTATGTTTTCACTTCTAAATATGCATATTTTTTTGCAAAATTTTAAAGGAAGCTTGGATACAGTTATATTTATAACCGACTATAATGTCAGAGAGTTCGGAAGATGGGAACTTTTTTTTTTATTGCTACGTTAAAGGAGCCGACGCGAAAACAAACAAACAAACAAAAAAGCGAGAAGAAAACATTTCGGTTACAACTAGATAACAATATTTTTTCACGAAATTTTTACACTGGCTGTAAAACCGTTTTATTTATCACCAATAAAGATTTCAAAGAGTTCGGACAAAAAGAAATTTTTATTTTAAAACTATGAAACGACCCTGGGTAAAAAAACAAGAAAATGAGCGCTTTTATCGCTAAATATCAATATTTTTTTCGCGAATTTTTCATTTAAAAATATAATTTCATACAAAATCGAGTTAAAAATATAAAATAATAAATACTTGATGTTTTTTATAATTTATTTATTATCACGGACCCGGGCAACGCCGGGCGGGGGTCAGCTAGCTATTTTTTTTTTAAACTGATTTGCAAAAATAATTTGTTCCTGACGTGAAGTGATATATATTTTCTTCTGATTTTTTAACTGTTGGATGATTTTCTTATGATTCTATAAAGTTTAATATTATATTTTTATTTTCCAAGTACATACTTTTTTCAGATTACAGTTTATATTTTAAAGATAAAATATAGCTAGATTTCATATGTCTTTTCAAACAATACAATGAGTTTCTTATAACTTAGTGTATACAGCTAGAAGGCAGTTATAAATAATAAAAACGTATTAAAAACCACAATTATTATTTCAAATAAAATTAAAACGGATATACTATACATGTCATTTTCTTTCAAACAAATATCTTCATTTTAAGGGTGTACTCAAATCCAAACTGCTTATTTTGTGACTTATTTTTAAATTCATTTTTGCTCTAAAATGCATCTAATTGGCAGGTTCTCTTATTTAGAAACTTTATAATGTCCGTACTGGTCGATTTTTAATAAAGGCAGAATATATTTCAAAAATTGCTGCCAAAGTGGACATTTTAAACCGAATTTCCCGAAGCGATAGGGCTGGAAACAAAAGAAAATTATCGTACTGTGAAAATAATTGTTTGTAAATCAATTTCTAATTAATTCGACGAAAAATAAAACACATGTCACTTATAAATCTCTTCATAAACCACGTTGTCAAGTTTCATATTTTTACTTTTAAAAATGAGTCTGAAAATGTGTCAGAAAATTTTGAGTTGTTGAGCGTGGAAAAATATATTGTTTTAATACCACCGGGGCATTTTTTCTTTTCTTGATAAAATAAAGCGTATACTTATTTGGCCTAGTGATAATTCTTTTTAAAAAAATTTCTCAGGCGAAAATTTGTACAAGAATTTTTGTGTATAGCAACATTTATTTTTCGAAAATATTATTTCCGTCAAAGTATACCCACCACACCGAAGAGAGCTTTGGAAGTTCACTGTGTTGGGATCTATAATTATATACTTTTGTCTTCCATGTAGAAACATTTTTTCAGATTAAAATTTGTGTAACAATGATGAAATATAGAAGTCATATGTCTTATTATAACAATGCGAAGTTAGATTCTTATTACTACTTGTAATAGCCAGAAGAGAGTTGTAAACTAAACACATGTTTTAAAAACTAAGAATTTTATTTGAAATAAAATTAAAACAGATCTATACTACATATGCCATTTTCTTTCAAACAACAATCTTCATTTTAACACAGCATTTTTTATTTTCTTGATAAATTAACGTGTATCCGTAAACTACATACTTATTTGACCTAGTGATAATTTATTTTGAATTTTTTCTCAGGTGAAAAATTGCTCACGATCTTTCATATATCAACATTTTTTTAACAAAAATACTGTTGCCGTCAAAATGAAAGCATTTTCTTCTTTTTGAACTGCAAAAAAAAAAAAAAAAAAAAAAAAAAAAAGATAGAAATATTTTCTTTTGTGCAAAGAACCCACCACACCAAACAGAGCTTGGAAGAGGAATAGGTCATGAGTTCAGAGTGGATGTGAGCGGAATGAATCAATCTCTATCATTAAGGCTTTCATTTAGCCTTGGGGCTTGATAACGTACATATATAACTTTGATGCTGGCTACGCTACTTGAGTGCGTGAGTATCTTTTGAAATGCAGCGGACACAACACTACATTAATGGTTAATAAAATAAATGACTGATATCAAACAGTAGTTTTGGTTCTCGTGAGTCCGCATTTTAAAATTTACAGCTTTAAATATTATAAGAATTATACGTATTGAAAAGAAAAAAAAAAGATTTCCCCAGAGAAGTTTATCTATACGAATATTTTGTATTTTATACAATTCTCACCAAATAAATATGCATATTAAATATTTAATTTTGTGTTGACAAGCGATTTGAAATAAAGAAATTTTTAATCATATTTTTCTGTAAGCAACTTTTGGTGTAGTTCAAGATTTCCACCATTTTCTGGACCAGAATAAAATATTTATAGCTGTTACATGTACATAAAACAATCATTCAAAATAATAATGGAGTTGCTGTGAAGTTTCTGAAATTATTTTACGATGCAGTGTTACAATTTTAATAGCGTCTTTGACAAAATGTAGCTTATTATTATTATTATTATTATTGTTATTAGTATTAGTTATTAGTAAGTAGTATTACTTAATTTTGGTGGGATACATAAAACAAGAACTGATTTAGATATTTTAATTATCCATTTTAGCATAGGATGTTTCCTATAGATATATCCGGAGTTCAGAAAATAAACATTGCGTAAAATAAATAACTATATATATATTTTTAAATCAATATGTATATTTTTATAGAATTAACCAAAATTCTTTATATATATATATAAAAAAGGTACATTATTTACTACTGAAAGATGTCAATCGTAAATTGAAAATCCTTTGTGCTCAAATGATAAAAATTTCACTGTAAAAATCTCTTATTTACCAAGTACCAGTTTCCGGTTTTTTTTTTAGGATTTTTTTTTTTTTTTTCCGATGAATGTGACATTGTAAAGGTGTCAGGAAGAAGCAAATATATGGATGTGAGAACATTTTTTGACAGATTACAATGCTAAAAGTCTAGTTAAATTGTAATTTTCAATAAGGCTAAAGGATTTAGTATTTTCACTTTTACATTGTAGTGGAAAGTTTAGTACAACTGCCGCATTTTTACAAATTTTTATAATAAAAAAAAAAAAAAATAAATAAATAAAATAAAAAATCATAAAAAGCAATAAAGATTTTCCATGAAAAAATTACATGACTTTACAGAATAAGTTGTGTAATGTTTGTAAATTTCCAAAACCTTTAATAATACGCCTATTACAGATAAGAATTTTAAAATTAGAATGCAAATGATATTCACGGCAACGAGTCTGTATGTAAATAAATTTTGTGCTCTTTCTTTTATGACATGTGCCAACTGCTGCAAGAAATACTCCTCAACCGTATGCAATAAATCGAAGATCATCTGATCCGAGCTTCGAACCGGAACCCAAATGAAAATAAATAAATAAATAAATAAAACCAATTATTTCTAATTGAACAAAAACCGGAACTGAACCTAAATTGTTTTTTTTTTGTTTGTTTGTTTGTTTTTAGTTTTAGAACTGAATTGAAATTATTTTTCTGTTTCGAAATTGAATAATAATAATAAAAAAAATATTTAAAAAAAATTCAATTTATAAAAATTCAATTATTTAAACGATAATTACAATGCAAGACATTGACATAGTTATCATATTATCAAAAGCTATTCTCACATATTTCAGAATTAATGATTTACGTATTCACATTTCATTAATTATTTTTTTATTCCAGAATTTACAACATATATAGTATACTACTTAATTAATTTTCACGTATTCCAGAATATGCAACTTGACGTATTTACGACTTAATTAATTTTCCATTACTCCAAAATTCCTAACTTGTATTTACAAATAATTAATTTTTGCTCATTCCAAAATTTATAATTTGTATTTGCGCTTAATTCTTTTATTATAAAATTAACAATAAAAATAATTCCAGAAATAATTATACTTTGTTTTCACTTCCTGACTTAATATTTTAAATTTAACACATTAATAATTATTGAACGAATTTAAAAAGCTAAATAAAATGGAGAATGCGTGCATTTCCAAAACAAATAAAATAGAATAAAGTTGGTTAATTTATTCGGAGCCGTACTGAAATCGAACCAAACACCGGAAGCGAAACGAAAAATTCTATCTTGATTTAATCAGGACGACACATAGGAAAAATTATTACGGTCCGAAGTTCGAGTAGTGATGCCTGGCTCTGATAAATTAAGTTATTTTTAGTTAACAGTTTGTTGAACATAAAATAATTTTTGTGCAAATAAGAAAATATATAAAATATTAAGGAACTACTCTAAAACTAACATTGAAAAATTACCTTTAAAAATAATGGAATTTTTAAATTAAAAGATTAAATAGTTCAAGAAAATTCTTATGAGAAAAGCTCTAAAATGATTCTTTGAAAAGATTTACTTTCCCAATATAAAATACGTTTTTATTTAACAATTTTTATTTAAACTAATTTAATTTATTATTGTTTATCAATTTTTTTTGCTGTTGTTGTCTGTTTGTTTTGTTTTCAATGGCATTACAGTGATAAAAAAAAAAAGAGTCCAATTAAAACGAGGAAAAAGTTCTAATTTACGGAATTTTACCACTGATCACAAGTTTTTGAGATTAAATAAGATGAAGATTTCTATTAAAAAATACTGGTGACAACCGCTTATTTAATCAGTGCCGAATTTTATTATAGTCCACCCTGTAAATGTCACAAATCATCTTGAAAAAGCCCTAAATAAAACAAAGGACAACCATTTTGATGCGTGATGGGAGCCCTTGTTCTTTAAACTTTTCATATTATAATATATCAATTTCTGCTATATGCGACCGAATATCGTTTTGCAAAAACGACTTAGCTCTTGGCTTTTCTTAATCACGCGCAAGTTTTTTTTTTTTTTTTTTTTTTTTTTTTTTTTCAAAATTATCATACCTCCCAAACTATGCCAAATATTGTGATGCAAAATACGCTTCCCATTTCAGAAAAAAAAAATAAATAATTAGTAAGACTTTTTAGTAACAAAAATAGCCTGTTTAGTCATAAAAATTAGACTACTAAGTGATTAAAATCATAGCTGCCAACTTTTACACTTCTGTTTTACCACTACAATTTGTAGGTAATTTTTGCCTTCATTTATCCGTAAAATCCTCGATTAAAATAAAAAAAATTGTTTAAAAATTTAGTGGTAATAAAAAAGTTGGAAGCTATGTAAAAGGGATTATCAAGAACAAATAATGTTGAATTTTTAAATGTTTTACATTTATTACAAAATTATAAAATAAAATTCGTATAATGCTTACAGGAAAAAATATATATATATTAATAGTTATTAAAGATTTTCTGAGGGAAAATTTAAACTTTGGATACATTAATATAAAGTAGAAATATTTTATATTTTTCTTAAATCCAAGTGCAGAAATTCTTTGAGGAAAGCTTCTCTCAAGCAGAACCGAAACAGTTTTATCAAAAACAGATTTTCCAACTGAATATTTGAAAACAAAAACGGTTCTGCCATCTAAGCTGTATTTTACAGGCCTTATTGAACTTCATATATGAGGATTATTACGGGATAAAGAAGTAACATTAAAACATGCACGTTTTTTTAATCTTTTTCCCCCTTAATATACAAGCTCATTGTTATCATGCATAAGAAGATCAATGAACGGCGATTCAGAGATACGACAAAGAAAAAAAAAGGAGAAAAAAAAATCTTCTTAAAAGCACAAAATTTTACCAGCATAAAATCTTAACAGCACACTTTACATTTACAGGTTGTTTTTTTTTACTGGATAGTTACAAAGTGTTTCGTATTACGATTCTTGAATTTGAGTACCACTTTTTCTAAAAAGTAATATTGATCTTATTTAATGTCAGAAATTCTGTGATTAAATAAGGTAAAGATTACAATTCGGAAATTGCGGTATTACCAAACCTTACACCCGGTATTTGTTTACATTGGAAAATATTTGCCTCTTTTCAAATATTCCAATAGTAAATGTAAGCATTAAACACGCAGAAAACATATCATATCACTACCAAGTTTCATAGTAGAACGGACAACATCAACAATAACAAAAAATATTACAGCTTTACCCGAAATTATTTTTTCATTGTTGCAAAAGTCATATTAACCTTAAAATCGAGTTGGCACGGATCTTTTCGAAAACATGTTCGATTTCTGATAGAAATAAATGCATAATATAAATCTTTAAACCAGTTTGGTTTTCAGATTTATTTAGTTTCAGAAGATAAGAAAAATTATAAAACGCAATGCTATTCTTTACGGTTTTTACTTCGAATAAAATTTGGATTTCAAGCTTATACATACACTGTTAAAAATAAATCCGTAAATTCACGGTAAAAGTACTGGCAGCGAAGTTGCCGGACTTTTTCCGTTCCGTTAGTAGATTTTCCGTTTTGAAAAATAAAAGAAGGAAAATCGCCGTTTGCAGAAGCGGTAACTTCCCGTTAACGCTCTCAGAAATCACGGAAATATTCCTCGTAGAACTGACAGAAAAGGACATTTTCCGTTTTAGATAAACTCGGTTTAAAAAAATCTTGACATCTCACTTGGTGCTGCCATCTGTCGACTTTGCGGAAGTATTTACTATCTGACATACGTCAAGAATAGCTTTTGGTCAACATTGGGTTTTGAACCAGGGGTGATAATGCCTCGAGTCCAGCGTCTTGCCGGTTTGACCAGCGGGCGCTTGCTACTTTAGCAGTTTGAACGGATCATTTGGAAATTCTCAAAATGGCGGCTTAGAACAGACATAATTTGGGGTTTAGAAGCTTGGTAATTTTGAAGTTAATTGCGAGGAGATTTCGTTATGAGATGATGTTGATGTTTTAAAATTGTAATATTAATACAGGATAAAAACATGAATTAAATATATTCTTAACTTGATTGTTAGATGTAAAATATGAATATTATATTTGAATTAAATTCGATAAAAAATGTTTGCTTGTTTAAGAAAAGCGATTTTTTTTCCAACTATTATATATTTTTTAAATGTGTTCGCTTAGAATATATTTTCAGTGCGAGTACTTTTTATTACTTTAAAAACTAAATTGCGAATAATTTTAAAGGAATGAGAAAAATATTATTTTCTTTTTATTTGAAAGCATTATTTTTGTATGTTGCTTTTTTGAGTAAAATAGATTTTTTTTTTCACTTAATTTAACTATTATATATATATTTTAATCTGCTTGTTTAGAATATATTTTAAGTGCGAATATTTTCTTATAACTTTAAAAAATAAATTGCAAATAATTTTAAAAGAATGGGAAAATTATTACTTTTTTTAATTCGAAAGTACTACTTTTTTTTTTTTTTTTTTTAAATAAACTCGAAATTTTAATTTATTAAATTTTTAGTTTTTCTGTGCAACAACATGTCAGTTTTTTAAACATTGAAAATAAATATGCAGCAGATAAGATAACGGAATATCTCCGTTATCCCCTTTCGTCTCCGTCCGTTCCGTTGTTTTCAGGAAATATGAGGAAATTTTCTGTTTTTTAACGGAAAATACCCTTTTGTCGCAAAAAAGGACTTTTTCTGTGAAATTCAGGAAAAAAATACCCGTGAATTTCAGATTTTTTTTAACAGTGTAATTAAAACAGATTGTATAACAGAATGAATTGATTTTCTTAAAGGCTTTCGTGTTTACAATATTCCGTATAGCATTCGATAAAATGTTGAATGAAAGCGGTTAATGATTTCTGATATTTCTGTTTTGTTGTACGTAGGATAAAGAAAAACGAGAATTCATGTAAACATTGGAAATTAGTTTAAAATACTAGTAAGCGTCCCACAGTGCATTTCATTACAGTTCCTTAAAAAAAAAATCTGGTATGAAGAACTTATGGAGTGTTGTTATGCATTTTTTATGAATAAAAAATGGAAGAAATGTATAATGCATATTATGTTTATAAAGGAAAACATCAGTTTAAAAGAACCGAAATCTTCTTAAAGAACTTAATTTAAATCATGGTGCAATAAATGCTTTTAATCTCCAATCTTTACAAATGTACTACTTTTTTTTTTTTTTTTTTTTTTTTTTTTCATTTCAAACTGTAACTGACGCCGTAATTACTTTTCATATTTAACATTCTTTCTTACTCATGGATATATTTTTTATATAAAAATGACGAAAGTTTTTTCTAAAAGTAATGGTTTTCATATTTAAACTCAGAATTCCTTCATATATTTTTGTGTATGGGATAGGAAATGTGTAAAGAAAATAGATAAAAAAAATTCAGATATTTAAAAAAGTTTAGCAATTCCATTATTTTTTACATTATGCAAGGAACTAATTTAACAAAGATTTCTAAAAAATCTTCTGCCTTTATTAAAAAAAAATGATAAAATAAATGGGAAACGTGTTTCATTTACAAAGTTTCTGAATAAGAACATATGCCAATTTCATGCGTCTCCGAACAAAAATGAATTAAAAATTATGTCTGAAAATAGCCCCTGATTTGAGAACAATTCATTAGCCTTAATAGTGATGAACCTTAGTTCATGAGCCTTAATAGACTAAAGACAAGTGAACATATTTTGGTCAAAATGTTCTATGTCTTTTTAAATATTACGTAAACATACTTTATTAATACTAAAAAGAAAGAAGGCATAAGTCTGACGGATCACAGCAAGTTACCTTTGCATTCTTTAATTTCTTCTTTTATTCCAGCGAGTTTATGATAGAGCATCATTCATAATCAAAAAGATTGTTGATACATTTTCATTGATTAGTGTTGTGTGTGTATATATATGTTTTCATAGCTGCCAACTTTTATGTTTTTTTTTGTATTTTTTTACAAAAGAATTTGAAAAATAATCTTCGCCCTATTTAATCACAGAAATCTGAAATTAAATAAAGTGAAGATTATTTTTTAATTTGATTGATCAGTGTTGCCTTTTAGACAGTTATTCAAAATGCTACTGCTTTTCTAAACAGTAATATATTTGCCAAGACAAATGGTAGTAACAATAATATATAATATTGCCATTTGAAAATAGTGGTAGCAATCCAAATAAAAAATCATGTCCAATTGGCAACACAAAGTTAATGCCCTTTTTTTCCCTCACAAAAAAAAAAAAAATAAATAAATAAATAAAAAAAAATAAAATAATAATATTTACGGGCAATTCTACTTTTTTAACATATTAAGTTGACTTCTTATTTTACGGGCACCGTCCATTCTTTCAAAGGGTAATCCATGTCAGCAGTTGTGTTATTTTACGTCTATACTACCTTTTTTACGGGTTGGTTATAGATTTTCCGCAATGCAAAATTACGGGTGGAGTTGTAGTTTACGGTTTAATATTTTTTTACGGACGTTGTCTGGAATCTCTGCTGCCGGCCTTTGTCCGTAATTTTACTTGGATATTTTTTACAGTGTACCATTATTTTAATCATCCGTGCTATATTGTAGAATAAACAGAAGTGATACAAGCACAAAGGGCTTTACGAAAGTATACGCATAAAACTTGAATTTTACACTACCCACACTTGAAGGGTTAAATTCAGTTTCTATTTAATTTCAAAAATATAAAATATGAGTTAAGAATTGATGTTATTATTCTATTCAACGCTTTTCTGTAAAATGTTACAAGGTTCCCATGCTTCAGGGTATTTGAATACCAGTTTTTTTGAAAAGTAATGATCGCCATATTTAAACTCAGAATTTCTTCATTAAATAAGGAAATATTTATATTAAAAAAATCTGGTATATAATTCCCAGGGGCATTAGCACTGTGTATATAAGCAATATTTTAAATTCTGATTAGTGAACCTTTTTATATGTTTCTAGCAAACAAAACACACACACACACACACATATATATATATATAAACTTATTTAAAAAAATAACAAAAAAAAATCACAAAATAACAAAATTCCCCCTCTTCCCCCCAAAAAATTATAAAATCAAAATGCTATTAAGGAGGGATGAGGCGGGACTGCTAAAAAAAGATACAAAATTTATTTTAAAAAATGGGTTTTATGCATTTAATTATATTATTTACATAACAAAATCATTTACACAACATAAATAATATACTCTTTATTTTATTCACACACTGTCTACTCATACATTGCTAATTACTATACTACTGTCTTACTTTTTCATCTTTCATCTTTATTAATATTTAAATTTTATTTACATCATTTAGTTTTCTTCACATTCTAAATTAATACTTTGTCTAAAATTTATTTATTTTAATTCCATTTTATCTTCATTCATAATACAGACCAGCACCATATTTGTGTTTTAACTAGTCTATAATTTCAGCTTTTTTGCATGGAAGAACGGTATTTTTACTGTTTTACTTGTCAGAGAAAATATAATGTTTTTTAAAATATAGTTTATAGGACCTAGGAACGGTATAAAAATTTATAAAGTGCAACTATTTGAAAATAGTGGTAGGACTATTTCGTTAACAAAACTTTAATTTCTAACCTTATTTTGAACAATTTAGCAACTTATATTGCCCACGTATCTGCAACAAATCAAAAATTTAAACGCGCGTCAAAACCTTTTGGAACACCCTGCATATAGTCAACGAATGATTATTTATGGTAAATTTTAGCTGCGTATTTATATTTTAATTGTCTTTTATGTGACATAACAATTTTGTTTTGTTATTAACAAAAGATGCAAATGTCTTGCATGATTATACTTTTAGTATTTAAAAGATCGTGCTGGTTTTTTTCAACATGTCGGAAAATTTTCTTGTGTAAATGTCTGTATATTCAGTTTTGTTTTATTCATTAAATTTAATTCAATAAAGTGAAGAATTAAAGGAAGAAAGAAATAAAGAAATCTATTATTCGATGCAATCAGTAATATTCTTAATTTTGAAAGGAATTGATTTTATAACATGATTTTTGATGAACAATATTATGTTTTTTCTAATTTATTATTCTATATTTTATATTAAGGATACAAGAAATATGTGGCACTTCATGAAGACATTTTATGAAAATATTGAAATATTCCTGTGAAATTCTCATTTATAAAACATATAATGCCTTTCAAGTGTTCTTTTGGGAGTAATGTTGGTTCTTGGAGAAAAAAAGAAAAGTATGGTTCACATGAAAAATCACAAATACACGGAAAATGGTACATCAAATTTTGAAAAGTTACAGTTTTGCGCCTTACCGAATATGGGTATAGAATAATCTCTATTTGCAAAAGCCAAGGCCTTAAACTCCATGATTTTTTTAAATGTTAGTGCAGCCACGTACACATAATAGATATTTATTTCATTATATGTATTTTTCTTTTCTTTTGCAAAAGATTTTGGTTTTGTGGACATGTAATATTTTTATCATATTAGATTATAAAGCGATAACCCAACCTCCAATGAAAAAAGATAAAGAAAAACAAAAAAGAAAAAGAAAAAGAAAGAAACATACTGTTTCTTAGATGTATCCAAGCAATTAAGAAATATTTTTTGTACTATAGCGGGAATTATAACTCACAAATTAAACGATAGTTACTTTTTTCTTGTAGTCAACAATTATTAATTAATTTTTATGTTCATATAAAACTATTAAAATTGCACATTTTGACGCTATTAAAGAAACCTAATTAAGATACTAAAGCGTAATTAAAATCTTTTCTATATTTAACTGTATTTGTGGAAAGTATGTTAAAATAGCACATAGAAAGGAGTCTCTTCCCATTGTTCAAATATGGAGAAGATAAACAACGATAGTTACTTTTTTCTTGTAGTCAACCGTTATTGATTAATTTTTTATGTCCATATAAAACTATTAAATGCACATTTTGACGATGTTAAAGAAGCCTAATTAAGATACTAAAGCGTAAGTAAAACCTTTTCCTATATTTCATTGTATTTGTAGAAAGTATGTTAAAATCATTCGCACTTAGATGTCCTGCTGAAAATTCCGTTAAACTTATCTTATCTGAACACATGCGACTTCGGACCTATGAACTCTTTCGTGTCTATAAATACACCAATTCTTATTTGTCTCATTAAGAGGGCAGCAAAGTGCACCAAACCGAACTTGAAGGTGTTCAATGAAACTTGACTAGACTGCACCTTAATTATAGGGAAGCCCTCCGTAATGCTGAACTGAGAACTAAATTTACCTGGAAGAGGACAACATACCCTAACACTTCGACCTTCACCGTAGAATAGGCCCTTAGTTCGGCAAAAGCCATCGGAAAACTTTCCGTCTTCAACAAGAGGGTAGGATAAGTATCTGTTACCGCAAGTGGCCCCAGAACGAGGCGGTTGTTCTCACGCAGTTTTGGGGGTACCACGAATGTATCTGAGGCTGTTCGATGGCGCCCTCCCTTCGTTTTCAGTGAATGAACTGAATGCATACACGCAAGGAAATCATTTGGATAACCAGAAAAGCATGAAACTCTAATTGATAAATGTTCAAATGCTCATTTACAAGTGTACTTTTCATTCATAAAGTCATAAAAAAAAATTCAAGTCTGAAAGATGATTTCACTTTTATTTTTTCAGAGAATACCTATATGTGGAGGTCATAAAGTTGTCTTTTAGCTGATCAAATACTTTGTTATATATTTTAATTGTACAGTTAAAGCTTTTTTTATATTATGATTATAAAATCGTGAAATCGTGAATGGATTAAACGTTACTATGAGAATATAAATGAAGAGCTTAGAGTTAGTAGTGCATTGATTTTATAGTTGTAACAGTTGTAACTGTTCTACGCCAATCCATCGAAAAGATCCTGCAGCAGCTTCCTACATAATAAATGCATTTACATTTACATTAATTCAAGTAAATACACACTTCTAATAAATAATAAATAAAACCATCAAATTCTAATAATAAATGCTTTTATCTAATTGGAAAACGCGCGACAGAAGCGAAAGGAACATATTTAATTAACGTTTCCGTAATAAACGATCAATTCACTTTTTTAAATTACTCATTTAACAAGGAAAAGAGTTTCCACCTTAAATTCAGATGTGTAGTTTTATCCAAATTTATAGTCATGTAATAATTTTTCCATCTTACACACACATCTTACTAAGACATTATTTTTGTTACAAAAAACTCTAATGCAATGAATTTCAATTAAAATAAAAAATATAAATATTTTACCGTTCTCAAATGTATGGTAATAGCCGCATTGTTTTACAGATAGCGTAAAATTAAGAAACTAATAATTGTGAGTTTAGTTCATTGTGTTTGAAATTTCATTTACAATGACGCATTTGAAGAAATCAACACATTATAAAT
The DNA here is from genome assembly GCA_963931845.1 of Maratus michaelseni. Taxonomy (NCBI): domain Eukaryota; kingdom Metazoa; phylum Arthropoda; class Arachnida; order Araneae; family Salticidae; genus Maratus; species Maratus michaelseni. The sequence goes on along the minus strand of OZ007586.1, from coordinate 219,397,258 downwards.
TTAATCAAATATTCTGTAATTAAGAAATTGCATGAAAATGAGAAATTCTACAGAGTTATGTATAATTAGAAATAATTAAAATTTCGATAATTATAGTTATGCGGTCTAACTGAAAACTGAAAAATAAGGTGTTAAACTTTGGAGAGGAATCAACATTAATTTCTTGAAGTCATTTCATATTTTATAGATAATTAGAATCCTCTGTTAGTTTTTCATAAAAATTTGCCTGAATCTTATCTAATATTTGAACAATGATAAAAATGCAAATTTTTATAGTTTACACAAAGAGAAAATGATTTCCAAATATTGAGAACAAATAAAATCAATTTTATCTCTCCTAATTTATAATCGTTATTCCACAACTGTGTACAGGGCCTGACTTTCGCTTAGGCCTGCAAGTCCCAACACTTGGGCCCTAAGAATTTAAAGGGTCTTAAATAGTTTTGTGGTTATGAGCCTACACTAGTCACGCGAAGAAACTCGCAAGCTATTGTTAAACCTATGGGAGCGTTCTTTTCATATTTTTCTCTTGCATTTTAATAATTCTAAATATATTTTTTTTTGTATAGGATAGTTGAGGTTGATCTCTAACCGGATTAGTTTCAACTTTTTCGATTTTGGTTGCAGATTTTTTTTTATAACTTTGACTTTCGGAACCGGTTCCGAAAGTAAAAATTTATTTTTTGATTTCAAGGAGGATATCAAAACCCCACGTTATTTAATCCCTAAATTATTGAAGAGAAACGCAAACACTATCATTCGTTTCGGAATTATATCTTTTTAAAAATTTGTTTAGGATAAAATTTACGCCTTTTGATGCCCGAAAATAGATCTATAAAGAATTAAGTTATGTATAAATTTTCAAGAAGTTTCTATCAATAGTTTCGAAGATATTCAGTATTTAAAATTGAGCTAATTCTTGGGGTAGTCTGAAAAACGATGTTTCAAAGGTCAGGTTTATAATACAAATTATGTTAATGCTGTCCAACATCATTATTGAAATGAAATATTAATAATTTAAAAAATAAATCATAAAAATCATAAAAAATAAATCATTTAAATATTCCACCATAATTGAAATCACTGCTGCCTTTTATGTAATATACACTACAAAAAAAAAATGATTTTACGGTAATAATACTGGCACTCCAACTGCTTGTATTATACCGTAAAATTAACAGTAATAAACAGTAAAATAAGCAGTAATACACTGCCGCGCATTACTGTAAAATCAACAATTTTTTTGCAGTATGTATATATATATTTTTTCAATTAATAATTATTTCAATGATTACGTGATTCCTCAAGCTATAGTCGTAATGATTGTTTAAGGATAATTAAAAAAACTTCTTAGAGAAAACAGAGCTAAGATTTTTTATAATACGTATTAGAAGCTCTAGTAATTTCTGTTAAAATATTTGCACGTTGAAATTCATAGGATATATAAAAGGATATTTATCATAATTCATATTTTATGCATAAGAATTATAAAATACACGAAGGTGTAATAAGTACTTAACACCAACATAACACGTAAAAAAAAGCTTAAAAGTTAATTTTACATGAAATACAAATAGAATTATTAAATATTAATTTTAAGGAAAGCTCAAAATTTCACATCTGTATAATTCCAAAATTTCTTTATCGAATGAATTGAAATTTGGTATATGAAGCCACGGGCCTGATCAAGATGCCCAAGTACCGGTAATTATTCGAGACCCTCTTCCTGTACTGTCACAAAAATTAAACCTTTCCGATGCATTAGAATACATACATGAATATACAAATTCATATTTAGTTAAATATGTATATTTTATTTTTAATGTTATCCTTCTCTAAAAGTCCAAAAGTTGATTATAATAAGTTCAAGGTCACGAAAGAGATAAAATAACAGCTTTACGAAAATTTCATTACCAAATTTTGGGGTACATGCGGCCCAATTTGGCCAATACCTTAATCAGGACCTGTATGAAACTATATTTTACCATAAAACCAAAATATCGTTTTAAATTTAGGTTTTGTGTTTTTTGAAATGTGTTTCAATTTGGAGACCTCCTCACCCAAAGTTTACTTTATTTGTAAAAGTTGATTGAAGACACAATTACCCAGTCGAATGGTACCTTTTGCAAGTTTCTGTAACAATTTGGTGATTAAATAGTATGAGATGCCCCCCACCTCTTCCGCCCCGAAATATTTCTTTTTAGTCGACTGTACAACTGAAAAGTAAAAGGCGCTTCATGCTATAACTTATAATCACCAAATTTAAATCGTACTTCTATAGAAATCATCAAACTGTATTCGAAATAAATTAGTTCATTCTAAAACTGAGAATTGTGAATTTGAACTTTTCACCGCCCCTAGAACTTCCTCGGTTTGAAATATTTAATACCTTCGGGGCTATTCGTAGTAACATCGTGATAACTCCTATTTAGGCTAATTTAAGGATCTAGATTTTTTTTTCTGGCGCTAAAACTAGGTATTGACATTAATTTTTTTTTTTTAATATTTTAATATCAAGATGGCCCTTTAACCTAATTTTATTTATACAGATTTAAAGAAGACATGATTTCCCATCGAATGGCATTTTTCGCTTCTATTTGCGAAAATGTAATATGGGATATACTTCTTTTCTATTCTGGGTGTATACATTTCTTTTAAATATTTGAATCACATAACGCAAAATTTAAATCTCTTTATTATGAAGATTCACTAATTTTTTGGTGCAACTGAAATATTAGATTTCGAGGTTTGGTTATAGTTAATCACTTTACGTTTAATTATTAAATTACGCGTAACTAGTATGCATTTTTTCCACAAATTGTTTTTTATGTGAGCAATTTGCATCACTTGTTTTTTTCATCATTGACATCATCATTTTCTACTAATAATATTTAATTTAGCATTACTGCTGTCACTGATAATGAGGTTGCTACTACAATATATTGGTGATGGTGCTTCTGACATTACTACTACTATATGAAATAATATAGTTATAGCAAGCACTTAAATTAATATATTAATTTTCATTTTTTGCAGTTAAATAATCGAACAAATTTTGCAATATTTTCTAAAATTTGATAATAAATTTCTACTGATTCTTAATAGGTTGAAAAAAAGTTAATTGTCTAACTGTTAATTTTGAATATGGAAGAAAATAAACTTCTAAATAATCAACATTTTTTTTTTTAGTTTTCTAATATTTTAAACTTTTTTGTAATAATCAGAGAATAATACTTTTTAAAGTAACACATGGCAGTGAAAATAAGAACAAGAATTTTAATAAAAATGAAGGCATGGATAAAAGAAAGAATATACTTTTGTGAAAGTAGTAATTAAAGCAATATTATTGCAAGTCATGGCAATTTTTTTTATTTATTTCTTTTGTTCTTGTCTTGCCATGTGTTGAGACGCTGATGGAAAACCAGTGAAATTACATCAACATGTTGTTGTTCGGCGAAGACTAGCTTATTGTTTTTCTGCTCCTCTATAATTACATGACAGCTGCTTTTTTCAAAATAGATTAAGATCAAATAGTTCTCTTTGTGCTCTCTCTTTCTCACTATTTTTTTTTTTTTTTTTTTTTAGTATGTAGATTTGGCTTACAGATAAATTGTCCTTATAAAACTTTAAGCTGTATATTCCTCGAAATTTTCAAATTTAATATTTGTTTTTTTATTCCCAAACTAATGTTATCGCATTATTGTTTCAAATTTGGGGCAATATTGAGCCAATTTTGTATAAAATTACACCACTATAGCCGAAAAAATTAACCCGCATATTTCATACCAATATTCATAAAATTTTGGCATAACATTAAAATTATTCAGAATAAATTGTTGAAATATCTTGGATTGGTGCGAAATATCTTGTAAATAGGTTATATTTTCAGTAAAATACCAGATTGTCAGAATTAATATTAACTTTGTAAATATTGTAAAATACAAATTGGCAATATATTTTAAATAAGTTGGCATTTAAAAAGTATAAATACCACAGCAGAGCAATGCGGACAATTTTATTTTTCTTATTATGGTAACAATCGAAAATTTCACAATAGATTCTCTAAAGTTAGTATTTATTCATAGGAAAAATAAATCGGTCAAATACGAGTATAACGCGCGCTCAAAGGGTTCCGTATATTAAATTTATTAATTACTGTTTATTAGTTAATAAAATCCTACTACCCGTAATTTTTTCATAATTTTAGTTTCAGTATTAGATTTGGAAATACGAAGGGGGGGGGGGGGGGGGTGGGAGGACATATTTATCCAAGTATACTTTCGACGATATCTCTGAAAATATAATACCTAAAATTAAAACAAATATATTTTTGAGTTCGATGTAACGAGATATTTCGAACACTACCCTACACGATATATAATTTTTTCCCCCAAGAAACTTAATTAATATCTTTTCTAATTACCCACAATTTTTTTAAAAATCGTTATCAAATATCCTTGGATGATTCTGCATCGATAGATATCTCGAGCGCCCGGTCAACTCCCCCCGCTGACCGCCCGAGAAGTAAAGTTTGTGTGTAACAGAAAAATGCGTTTTTCTGAAATATGTTAGGAAAATCGTTATAGTTTTCCTGCAAGGTTTAAATAAACTCATACTACCCCTAATTTTTTCATAATTTTAGTTTCATTAGATTCGGAAATAGAAGGGGTGGGTGAGGCATATTTTTTTCAGTGCATTTTCGACGATATCTCTGAAAATGTAATACCTAAAATTAAAATAAATATATTTTTGAGTTCCATATTACAGGATCTTTCACACGATACCCTGCATGATATACAAAATGAAAACTTTTTTTTCAAGTAACTTAATTAGCCCCCTAAATTTTTCCTAAACATATTTGTGAATGGCTGTAATCTGAATATATGGGAGTAACAAGGCAGTAACTTTTCCACCTTTGAACTTTCCATGTCCCATAGTTTACGAGAAAAAGAGCTCTGACAGAAGGACAGACAGACACAGAAGTGTTCTTATAATATGGTCCGGTTTTTACTTTTTAAGTTACGGAACCCAAAAAATAACGTAATGCACTCAGTAAATGGCATGGCGCACATGACGCTCTGGATTAATGGAACAGAACTAAACCATTCATAAATACATCGTCATTAATCTCTAATCTAAACATTAATAACTTTTTAATTAGTCAGCAACTCATATTATCGTTTTCTAAAATTTGTATATATATATATATATTGTACAGCACAATGTAATGACCATGTAAGAGAATTAAACAAACTTTTATTATTATTATTATTATTACTAAATGCTGAAACATAAATGAAGTCATAATAATAAATGTATTGACATATGTTATCCTTACTATATATGCAAATAATAACAAAAGTAATTGATAAAATAATACTCAATAAAAAGACAGTGTCCTATTAATAGGACGCCAGAGCTGAACGGGTTAAAATCATTGCCTATAAAGCTATTACATTTATTGCGCAATTTTTAAATTAAAAATATATTTCACTATCTATCATAGAAGGGGAGGAAATAACAAAATATAACAATTTTTTTTCACTAATTTCTCTTTTTGCTTTTTTGCCCTCTTTTCACTCATTCCACTTTTGCTAATTATTTTCTTTACAGACTTTTAGCTTTTCACAATGAACAGAACTGCTGAACTAAGTGAAAGGATGAAACATTGTTAAATTAAAAAGCAAAACGATGTTTATTATTATTATTATTATTATTATTATTATTATTATTATTATTATCAAGTTCTAAAACTTTCAAATACCTCGGTAACTAATTTGTTATCCTTGAAATTTTGTTTGACTCATATTTAAAAATTGCTGCATATAGTAACTCGATGTGTTGCATTTGCAGTGTTTGACATCTTTCAACTTTTTCGTGGAAAAAATAAATGCAATTTTCTTCTACATTAAGTAAAAATATTTATAATAATTAATTTTATTAAATTTCTTATTATAAGTAAGAAATTAAATAAAATTATAAAAATAAGATTTAAATTTTTTTCGATTTTTTGATTGTTTATTCTAATTCTCCCTCCTCCCAAAAATAAAATGCTGTGTTAAATATAGCTAGAATAATCTCTGACTCAAGTATACACTCATTTTACGGGAAGCTGTAATCTTCTGGAAACCACAGTGTCCCGTAATTCTGAACACGACATTATGATAAAACTTTTTCCCGCCAAACAGACATTTCCATACTTACTGAGGTTTACCTCGTTGAAGTTATTGTTAACGAGTTAATACATTTAATTTCTACAAAATTCCGCGCACAAACTTTAAAGGGAGGTACAGCCTATTAAAACAAACAGTTTTTGTACAAGAAACTAGGGTTGCAATTCATTTTGTTCAAATGATATTTTCAACAGATTTACTTTGCTTTGTGTGAAACGCAATGCCATTACGAAAAGTGCCGGAAGAACATAATAATTCGATCAATGATATACCATATGTAATGTGAACTACTACATTCTCAAACATGGCGCTCCTATTTTAACGCAGTTTGGATACGGATAATGGCCTCTTCTACCAACCTCTTTCTATATATTCTAATACGAGCAAATCTTGTGTGTGTGTATGTGGTTATAGATATATATGCAAATTTTATTTTAAAAACGGCTCTAACGATTTTGCGAAATTTAGTATCCTACCGTTTTGGGGCACCAGAAAACCATTGGGCTAGGTCACATGTTCCAGAAAATTCGATTAATGGGTCATTTCGATCCCCATAGGTCAGGGTCAAGCTAATTGTATCTAAAAAACGGTTCAAACGATTTGATTAAATTTTGTATCCTACCATTTTCGGGCACGAGAAGACTATTGGGCTGGGTCACATGTTCGAGAACTTTTGATTAGTGGGTCATTTTTGGGTCATCGCGGGTCGAGTTAATTTTATTTAAAAAACAGCTCTAACGATTTTGATTAAATTTTGTATCCTACGAGTTTTGGGCACGCGAAAATCATTGGGCTAGGTCGCATGTCCGAGAAAATTTGATTAATGGGTCAATTTTGGATCACTGTGGGTCAAGCTAATTTTATCTAAAAAATCGCACTAACCATTTTAACTAAATTTTGTATTCTAAAGTTTTGGATTACGAGAAGACTATTGGTCTGGGTCACATGTTCGAGGAAATCCGATTAGTGGGTCATTTTGGGGTCACTACGGGTCATGCTATTTGGACTAAATTTTGCATCCCATGGTTTTCGGCCACTAGTAGACTGTTGGGCTAGGTCACATGTTCGAGAAAATTCGATTAGTGGGCCATTTTGTTCATGGGTCATTATGGGTCAAGTTACTTTTATCTTAAAAACGGCTCAGAGGATTTGTACTAAATTTTGTATCCTACGGTTTTGGGCACGAGAAAATAATTGGGCTAGGTCACATGCTCGAGAAAATCCGAATAGTGGGTCATTTTTGAGTCACTGTGGGTCAACATAATTTTATCTTAAAAACGGCTCAGACTATTTGTACTAAATTTTGTATCCTACGGTTTTGGGCACGAGAAAATAATTGGGCTAGGTCACATGCTCGAGAAAATCCGAATAGTGGGTCATTTTTGAGTCACTGTGGGTCAACATAATTTTATCTAAAAAACGGTTCAGACTATTTTAAATAAATTTTATATCCTACGGGTTTCGGGCACGCGAAGACAATTGGGCTTGGTCACATGTTCGAGAAAATTTGATTAGTGAATAATTTTGATTATGGGTCATTATGGGTCAAACTATTTTTATAAAATAAACGGCATTATAATAATGATACAGATCGAGTTGAACTCAAAGCTAATTTTGACCGAGCATAGCTCGGTCTTCTCTGCTCGTGCTTATAAAAGAAAGAAGATGAAGAAGAAAAGAAAAGGCTACATGGTATGCGTTTGTAAAATAAAACCGTGTACTCGAAAAACAACGCGGCGCACGCAAAAAAGTCACTGTGTTGTTGAAAAATTAAGCCCGATGCATGGGAAAATAACACCGTGCACTCAGAATATGGTACAATATGTCTATAATAATCTGTAACTGTCTCTAAGAAACCTATTCGTCGGAAAAGTTTAAAACTGAACAGTGGCGTAAGCGTAGGGGATATAGGGGAGGAGGGGAAATTTTTAGGTGCTCCAAAATTTTTTTGTATATTAAAAAATGTATCATAAAACTCTAAGTAAGCCACTAAGGAGTGCATAACATTTATAATTGCCCCAAACGTTCAAAATCCACTGTATGCCACTGTATGCCAAGGTAACATCACAAGGTTTCGTACGTAATCATAAAAGTAATTTCACTTTTTCGCTATCACATTTTTTAGATTATTAAAAGGAATGGAAAAAGGCAGGCACACAGGTAATCTAAAGAAAAATGAGTTTTCTTTCGCAAGAAAGAATTTTGGATTAAACATTTTTTGCGGGGAAAAACAGGTTAAAGAAATTTGCAATTTACTGCAGTCTTTCAAACAAAAATTTTACTTTTCGACGACAACGTAACAAATGAATATTTTAAGTTACTATTTGAACGTAAGCATTGTTGGGAACTAAACTCTAAAAAGTTAGAAATAAAAACAAGCACAGACGAGAAACTTATAAATGGACCACTCTATATTGATTTCATGGTGAAAATCTTAGTATTTAAATCACTTCCTCTTAGTAAATGATATACAAAATAGATAGAACATTTACTTTAGTAAATGCTATGTGAATGACATTAGAATTTGGTACTGCGGTTGAGTGCAGCTTTTAAATAATAGCAGCAATATGTTTTAAGGAGAAAAGAACTGTCAACAGTTAAACAGAATGCAAATTTTTGACGGAAAAACGTATAAAAGAAGTTTAGCATTTACTACAGTCTTAGAAACACAATTATTTTATGACTTGAACGTATGAATTGGGGGTCTCTTTTAACTTCAAAAAGGTATCAATAAAAATATCCGTAAGTGAGAAACGTATAAATGGGAAACTGTATATTAATTTTATAGAAAAAATTTAAACATGTCATCCGTTAACACACACAGTATTTAAATCACTTCCAGAACACTTACTCCGATAAATGCTATGCGAATGGCATTACAACAGAGTGCTGCGGTCGAGTGCAGCTTTTGAATAATAACAGTAATATATATTAAGGAGAAAAGAACAGTCGACAGTCAAACGGATCGATCCACCGTGCAGATTACACGACAGAGATAAATGGAGAGTACTGCGTGAAGATGGATTGTAATTAATTAGTATGCGAGGAAGAGAGTCTTTTCTATTTCTTATGTTAGTTAATATATTTTCAAGTGCTCTTTTTTATACGTACGCTTTTTATTTATTTTCGCTTTTCATTTAACCGACGAAAAATAACACGTGGAGCTCAAAATTTTTGAAAATAAAACTGGAATCATAGAGTGAATACATAACAAGGTTAAGGTTGCGTAAACATAAAAAAAATAATGGGAGTAGTTTTAAATATGCTATAATAAAAAATAAAAAGCATAGATTTCATACAGTAAAAAATGAATGATAAGTATCTCAAATCAATCAGAATTTTATTTATTTATTTATATATGTAAAATATTAATTTTTTTTCTTAAATATCACAGAAAATAACAGTAGACTTGACTATTTCAACACTTTTCAATGCAATAAAATATTTGATTAAAAAAGAAAATTAAATTGAAAAGTTAAGGAGACCATTAAAAATGTTAAAAGAAGAAGAAAAAAATAGATTAAAACAAATAAAAATGGTATCTATTTTTTTATTTATCAAGGAACTAAGTGAGTAAAATAGCTATATAAATAATTGAAATAAATTTATTTCTGTAAAAAAAAAATCGTTCATCATATTATTTATTATCATTATTAAAAGACAAAATAATTTAAACTTTATTGGTTTGAACGAAAAAAAAAGGATGTGTAGGAGCAAGGAGAACCAAAAAACGTTGAAGTCCCCAACGTCTTCAGCCGCTATTAAATATTGTTATGAATTTTGTACATATTCCAATTTTTTTATAGTGAAATTGCAGCATTATTTAATGTATTTCCTATCGAAATTTATGTAACTCAATGCAAAAGGCCTCGGGTGCTTTGCAAGAAAAACAACCTTACAGCATCGTTTTTATAATGGAGTTCTATGGTAAAATCGCCAAGGAATGGGTTTATCGCCAAGTTGGCGATGGTTTTGGCGACTTATTTTTGTCGCCAAATGTCGCCAAGCTGGCGACGGATTTGGCGACTTTTCGTGCAGCCCCCCCCCCTTATACCTGTACATTGGGATCCTTTCTCGCTTGGGTTCTCTACATTGACTAGAAATATAAATTTATATTTCTAGTCAATGATTCTCTATCGAAAGTTGAAGTAATTTCTGGTAAATTCTGGACATCCGAAGCTGTCGAAAATTCTGGAAAGATCTCTAAAACCTATATAAGGGCCAGCTGGGACCTCCACGCAGTTCAGTTGAGTTCACTATCAGCTGTGATTGAATTCACACGAGAGGCTTTTGCTTTGAGACTGTGTTGTCTGTAAGCGATTTCGTATTGAACAATACGCTATATTGTTCTGTGTGAAATTTTACTGTGCTGTTATTAGATTTGAAGATTACTGAATATTTGTGTCTTTGAGAAGATATTGGTGTTCTTATCGAACTGTTTGGAGTAAATAAAGCCTGTTGATTGTTCTTATATATTGGCATCAATCCTTTCGAACCCCGAACGCACAACAATATAATTTTGATTCACTTATAAAGTAAAATCATAAATGTCAAAAATGAAAAATTACTCTTAATGATCATACAAATTAATTTATTAGGACTCTCTAAAGGCTTGATAAAAGACTCCCTAATTTTAAAAATTCATTAATTATATCATATATTATAATGATCAAATCTTGTGTGTATATATAAAAATGTATTTTATATATGTGTGCATATATAAAAATTTTATCTTAAAAACGGCTCTAACGATTTTGACGAAATTCTGTATCCTTCCGTTTTAGGGTACAAAAAGATAATTGGGCTAAGTCACATGTTCGAGAAAATTCGATTAGTGGGTCATTTTTGGGTCACTACGGGTCAAGCTAATAATTTTATCTAAAAAACTGCTTTAACGATTTTGAGTAAATTTTGTATCCTACTGTTTTGGGTATGAGAGAACATTGGACTACACTGTAAAAAAAAAAAAAAAAAAAAAAAATTCGAAAAAGTTTCCCGTAGGAAACGGAATTCCAGTTGCCCTTATCGGTAAGGAAACTTTTCCGAACCAACACGGAATAAAATAGGAAAAAAAGTAGAAATTTTTTTCTTTCCGTCATGAAACATTTTTGTTCGATTCAGAAACTAATCTTTAAATACAGAATAAATTCCTGTTTCTTACGGAAATCTTTCCTTATATAGAAAGAAAAGTATCTGTAGAGAGTTAGGATTATATTATATTATATTTCTTTTTATAAAGGAAAGTTTTTCAAATCAATAAATAAACTCATTTGTAATAATAGAACATATTCCAGTAAAATGAGGAAAATTTTCCATTCACACAAAACAAAGTTTTGGTAGAATGGACAGAAAGTATTCCTTTTTGAAAAGGAAACTTTTCCGAATCAGTCATTAAACCAATCTTGAAAAAAGTAAAAATTCCTGTGTGGAACAGAAACTTTTTCTTTTGTTTATGGAAATATATTTCTTTTTAATCGGAAAATATTCCCGTATAGTAAAGAAACTTTTCTTGTACGGAGTAGGAACAATGACAAATGAAAATTAACTTTGGACACTATTTTGATTTTCTTTTATCACATTTAAATATTATTAAATATATATATATATTAAATAGATATATAAACATTTAAATATTATTAAATATTTTTTAAATAGATAAATAGGTCACATGTTCGAGGAAATTCGATTAGTGGGTCATTTTTGGGTCATTACGAGTCAGTGAATTTCAATGTGAATGAAGATTCAAACAGTTATTCAGTTAATGAACATTTGGCAGTAAACAAAGTCGCAAAGTTGACAACATTTCGCCAAATATCGCCAAATTTGGCAACATTGGCGGGTAAATCAACTTTTACGATTAGAAATGCCAAAACACATGCTTTACGCCAAATGAAAGAATTTTGTCAAATTTGAGATTTTTCGTCAAATTTTGGCGACATTTGGCGAAAAAATTGGCTTTCAGATTCTGAAGGAATTTTCTAGAAATTCACAGTAATAGCCGAGATACGTGATTCAACCAATCAGAGTCCATAGAAAGTTAAAAAAACATAATTCAATCAATCAGGGTACATAGAACTTATTGTTATATGTTGTAAAGAGAATTTATTGTTATATCGAGTTGAACACACAGTTAATTTTAACCGAGTATAGTTCGGTCTTCCCAGCTGGTTAAATATAAATACAAAGACTGGATAAAGAGAGGGCCTGATATTCATTCGTCCCCTCCCCTTTCCTATACTGTCACAAAAAATTAAATATTTTCTATGCCTTAGAATACAGATATGAATCGATAAATACATATTTAGATAAATGTATTTTTGTTTTTAATCCTATCCTACTAAGTACAAAATATTTATACGGATTAACGTATGAGGTCAATAATACATTTAAAATGTACAAAAATTGCATACTAAATTGCATATTTGGGGAGGGGGAAGCAAAATTAGGGGCGCCTGGGCCACAGTCCAGTTGCCCCATGCTTTAATCAGCCTCTGTATAAATATGAAATAAGGGACATGCTTTATCAGGTAGGTCATAAATTTTGTATAGAGTAATTTGAAAATAGTTTACATATTTATAAATGGAGGATGGCGCTACACAGTCTCAAGCTGTAAATTTGCTCACATTAACTTAAAAACTTCAAAATACAAGCATTTTTAACACTTTTCAACATAGTTGAAAAGTGTTTATGACTTCGGTTTGTCTGTTGTCTGGCCGTCTGGCCGTGCTCTAACCCCCTTAAATATACTCGGATTGCCCTGAAATTTTTGTATGTTATTGTCGTTTACCGCAGCATGTTCCCTTATTGCAAATGAAGTGTGTAGCAATACTTTTATTACAGGGACACTCAAAAGTATTTCGTTACATTACAGTCAATGGGGAATAATCGTTTAAGTGCATTTTAATGATGCCATTTGAAACATGATGAAATTGCGATATATAATTAGGAAGCGCATTAAAACATGCTTTTTGTTGAATATGGGGTGCAAAGCATTTATTATTCAATTACAGAGTCACACAAAATAATTCTGTTGCACATTGTTGTACGGGTAAAAATCGTTTGCAGTGTAAATTAATGATGTTTCACTATTTGAATTATAATGAAATTTATATGCATCACTATAAATTGCTCACTTAAAAGTATGGTGTGCATTGTGTTTATCGTTCATTTACAGGGACACACAAAAGATATCGGTTACTGTATACGTTCTATAATTACAGTCTATGTGTGATAAGTGCGTTTTCAAGTTTGGTTTGCGTTTTTAAGTTTAACTAAATTTTTTTCATATTACATGGTGTGCATAAATTCTGTTGATCTTGCTGAACTATATTTAGTAGACTAATATAAGTTTGTAGAATATAAATAAATTCATATACAGGGCTACGCAAAGAACAAAATACATTGTCGTTTACGGTTGAAAATTGCTGGAAGTGAGTTTTAAGCCGCCTTATGCGTTTTTTACCTGAATTAAATTTTAGCTTAATATGTGGTGTGTACAAAAGTTTTTAGATAATATACAGGGCTGTACAAAAGATTTCGAGCTCATTTCCATCGATTGGTGAAAATTGCTCAATGTGAATTTCCTAACTGAACTAAATTTTATCATGTTATGTATTATATATCCAAAATCACAAATCATATACAGTACTGCACAAAATAATTCGACTACTTTTATACAATGGTAGATAATTTAAAAAAACTATATTTTTCAATGTGGTATATGTTTTCTATAAACTGTTTACTTACATATCTTCTTTTACTTTTTTAACGGTGAATTTTCATTCAGTTTTCTGGATGTGTTTGAAAGTGTTTCATAATCTATGCTTGACGCATGATTTTTCGTTCTTTTTCTAGCGTTTCAATAGTTAAATAAAATACAAAGTAAACACTGAGATCCCCTTTGATGGTGATTTACACGTTAATTTGACTATTCTTATACTCTGAAAGATCCCAGCGCCATCTGTTGACGAGAACGGAAACTATTTTTAAAATTTCTCTTTACAAAACTTATGAGCTAACTAATAAACTTTTTACTTATTTCATTTTTTTATAGTTAATTGAATTCTAATTTTAAGGAGTCCTTTATGAAACATGCCGAACTTTCAACTTTCTAAACATTTAAAGAAAAACAAATGTTTTTTTATTATTATTATTATTGATTGTTATTTGCTATATTTTTATAAATATGGAAAAATATGTAGTTCAGAATATTAGATTTAATGACACAGTCTTTTAAGTTCTCAGAACTATGTTTTCCTGTGCAGTTTACTCGTCAACTTGAGAAGTTTTCAATATTTATTAGATGCTATTTTTTATGACTAGCAGAACCACCCGGCTTTGCCCGTGTTAACCACGGGGAATTCCGGGTAAAATAAATAAAAGTGCAATGTCCTAAAAATATGGCGATCACAGGATTTATTCATTCGCGCCCACATAAATCGTTAAAACGACAGCCAGAAAATAATTTTCGCGCTTATAAATCGATAAAAGACAATTAGATAAAAAAGACGTTACTTTGTCGCAATCATAGTAAAATCCCTCAGCTTTATAAATGAGAATACAGGATTTCATTGTCCATGTGTAACAGAAATACATATAATTTCCCTGACAATACTGAAAAAAAAAGAGGCAAAAAAATGTAAACAAATGGTATTTAGTGAAATTCTTTTAGTATGACTTTAAAATAAAGCTTTTAATTTATAGATAATGGACGTTAATTTTAGAAGAACAAATGGCCTCCACTGATGATGAAATGTTTTTTTGAATGGAAAGTTTTTTTTTTTCACAAAAATTAAATCTACAATGATTACATGAAAATAGTGTCATTTTCTAAACAGAAAAAGAAAATGTTTTTTCTACACATTTTTTTTTTTGAAAATGGGTATTTAACAGTGCCCAAAATGGATACACAGTGGTAACCAAAACAGGCATGGCCCAATTTGGGCACATACCTAAGAATCTTTCCACCCAAATTGGGTTTTATTTTTTTCTGTGTAGACGCTAGTCGTGACATCAGTCATGAAGTTTAAATCGTAGAAAATATAACCACTGGATATAATGTATTAAAACACTTACAAGGAGAGTGCTAAGCTTGGTAATCACAGATTTTGATTATTTTTATATATGTTGTAGGGTAGACGCCCCTTAGTCTCAGGTTCAATGGATTTTATACAACGCCCCTTAGTTCTCGAGAAATGGGGGGGTCTAATATTGTAACACAACTTAAATACTTACTTTGCAAAGAATAAACTGCGTTGGTCGTAGCTCAGTTGATATGACGTCTGCTCGTTGATCCGAGGCCTCGGGTTTGAGGACGGAACGCACAACGTTTGTTTTTCTCATTTTTTTAATAAATATAGTTGTAATTATAATTTAATAATCTCAATTAAAAATTATAATATTGTGCATTAATTATAATGTTAACCAATTTATTTTTTTTATCTGTAACTAAATTGTTTTATAAAACATCATTAAATGGTTAATTTTCTTAAAAATCACTTTTAAAATATATTTCATATATGCTTTATCGATGAAATGACATTGAAAAATTGTGTCAATTCGTGATTGTAAAGAAACATCATTTATAAATTCCCTTAACAAGGGAAGTCAATGCGATGATAATACTACTCTGTTTTTAAAGTAAGAAGCATAATTATATTAAAAATTAGCATAAGAATTAAATTAAAACATATTTATGTTTTATTTTATTGTAACTAGAGGGCGCCACAACAGACTTTGTTTATTTCTTTTTTTAGTTTGGTGCAGTTAAGTGGTTCTTGTTTTCAATCTTTATCGCGCAAGTGCGTATCATTCTATAACAGCTTATAATCGTATAAAAATAGAAGAAGCAAGCTGCAGTTCACAAGAAGATCAATCTGAAGAGTCGGGATTCGATGAAAATGAGAAAAGTGATGTCACAAATGCTTTGAAGTACTGTAAAATTTGATTGCAAAACAATGGATTTTTAACAAATAATCCAGCATCTGAAATAGCTTCGTTTTCTATTGCGATGGGAGAAGAATTGTATAATTCGATAGTAAATATGCTGATTTTGTAACGATTTTTGAATTTTTACTAGTCAATAATAGATCCATTTTTTAAAAATCTCTTTAAATGATGAGAAATGTTTAATAATGGTTTGAAAATCAAAAATACTAAATTAAAATTTAATTATGTTAACAAAATTTTTAATTGAGATTATTAAATTATAATTACAAGTATATTTATAAAAAAAATGAGAAAAACAAACGTAGCTCGTTCCGGCCTTGAACCCGGGCCCTCCGATCAATGAGTAGACGCAATATCAACTGAGCTACGACCAACGGAGTTACTGCGTTACAAAGTAAGCATTTAAGTTGTGTTAGAATATTAGATCCCCTATTTCTCGAGAACTAAGGAGCGTTGTATAAAATCCATTGAACCTGAGACTAAGAGGCTTCTACCCTACAACATATATAAAAATAATCAAAATCTGTGATTACCAAGCTTGGCATTCTCCTTGTTAGTTATAAGATATAACTGTAGTATACAAATGAAATAGAAAATAAAACATAGAAACCATTTGTTTGGAGTCAGTTTTACGTCACAATAAAAGTGTCTCATAGAAAGTGACGTTATATTTAGGAGATTTCTTTTTTCCCTAAATATGTTTCTTGAAATTAAAATGTATGTATTGTAGTAGATGTTTTATCTCCATATACATTTAAATGAAGACACTACGTCATTTTAACGCACTTACAATAAAATATTTAAATTTTATATATGAAAAATGAGCCTTATCGGCTCAGAATGACGTCAATATCGGATGCGAAAATATAGTGAGCTAATCTGAATTTTTATTGGCTTACAAAAATATCGTCCATGCGCAGTTTCTCTTTGTGGCAACAGGAAAGGGAAAAAATGCATTTTCAAATTATATATATAAAAAAGATTTATAAAGATTTATTATGGCAGGTGGTTGGAAAAAGGGGAAAGTGTGGTTTGAAATTTTAAAAAAGTAGCCAGTAATTTTACTCTTGTTCTAAAATGATTTGTATATCAAGTTTCGTGTAAATCGGTCAAACATTGTAGATTTGTATAAGGATCTTACACACAAACACGGATTTATAGATATATATAGATTGATTTAATTTATTTTTTATGAGCCCCGAATGAATGAAATTTCTCATAATTTCAAAATACCATAAATTGCTTCTCTCTTAGAAATTAAAAATGGTTTGACAGAGTTTAACATTACTTTATAAGAATCTTTTTGCATTTCCAATAGTGGCTTTGTAAGAATATTTTGTGGGTTTTTTTCCCTTACACTTAAAATACCAATAAATATGTGTTATTCTTAATAAATCACTTGATTCTTAATAAATAATTCCCCCACTGAAAAAAAAAAATATTTTATTCTTTCTAAAACATAAATGTTACTTCGGCTGAAGATACAGGCTGCCCTAAAATGGAATAAACGTGATTAAAATTCTATCAGAAATAAACATTGATAGACAGCTATTGAAGCTGTCTGATTTGCGCTGAATCTGAGG
This sequence comes from Maratus michaelseni, assembly GCA_963931845.1. Classification (NCBI taxonomy): domain Eukaryota; kingdom Metazoa; phylum Arthropoda; class Arachnida; order Araneae; family Salticidae; genus Maratus; species Maratus michaelseni. Next base: position 219,379,553 of record OZ007586.1, on the reverse strand, counting down.
TTCTAATTACCCTTCAATATTTATACTTATTATTAAAAAAATTCCTTTGTACGCCTGTTTATTATATTACGTTAACTGAATTAATTCTATAAAATTGGTGTAACTGAAATAACTTTTAACAATACAACATATTTGCTGACGTAAGATACTAAAATATACTTCTTATGTTTTATATTTCTTGCTGTTGAAACCAAAACACGCTTTTCTATTCTTATAACGATGATAAACCCCATCTAGCTTGATATACATTTGCAAATTCATCTAAGATTGTTTTCTTTTTGAAGATGTTCAACTGTGCTTCAAAGTTTAGAGGTTCAGATAGAAAAAGAGTCAACTCTGAGAAATTAGAAAAACTGATAAAAATTCTCTCTTTGCTCAGTTGCAAAATTTTTATTGAAAAAAAAACAAACAAAACAAAACAAAACAAAACAAAAAATACCCTGCTGATTCCGCCACAAATTATGGTAGGAAAATTAAATTAGTACACTATTTAGTTAGAAATAATGTCTTCTTCTATTTGATAATTTCAATTATTCCTCAAGGAGCTATCTCCATATCAAAATGAACAAAATTTTTGAAATAATAACCACCAACTTTGACACAATAATAATTTTAAAAAAATCTACGCCCTTTAACCCTTTATATCCTGAATTAATTTCCCAGCTACTTTTTAAATGCTCAGAATCCTCGATTATTCCAACCAGTTATTTTTTTTTTTTTTTGTAAAGTTTTCCTTAACTAATTATAGCATTTTTGCGATTCAATTAGGTGAAAATTTCTCATTTGAAAAACCGGTGGTAACAGATTAAAAATTCTGTAAAAGACGCTCGTCGCGAAGGGGTTAAAGTGGTACTTATAAGTACCGTCGGGATAAAAAGGGTTAATTAGCTTAAATACAAATTTTACAAAATTTTTATGTATAGTTATGGAGATAGTCAATATTTGAAATTGAGCTAATTCTAGGGAAAGAATTCTCAAAAGGAAAATCAGCTCTTGTAAGGGTCAGATTCAATTAAAATTTTATTAATGCGTTTCTAATGGAAGTATTATTGGTCTTAGGGAAAAAGATAAATAAATCAATTAAATAGTCCATCAAATAACTGAACACAGCGCGTTATGTCTTCTCAGGCTGATCCACAAAGCAAAATTGTAGCAGATGCAAAAACTAACACAACACGCTTCGGCTAACCCCAAAAGGCCACAAAGCGAAATTTGAGTTGTTCTTTCAACATTCGTCCACTACGCGTTGTGGTTATGACGAAATGTCACAACGTGTTCTGCACGGTGGTTAATTTGGACGAAACAAAACAAAATAAATAAATAAAATAAAAATAAAATAAAACTAATTGAATTTAAATTATTTATTAAGGTTAGTGGTAGGCAACATGCCTCAATAAACTAGTGAAATCAAACACACTCTCAGAAATAAAACCCTTAATTTTGACGATTCGGCAATCATTAAGCTTTATTTCGTTATTTTTGACAATCATTTCGTCACAGTGTCAAGTGGTTTTTGACGAAACGCGAATACTCAAATATCTTGACGAAACTGTTTCCTTACTGTCAAAAATAAAACTCTCACTTTTAACGATTCAGCAATTCTTGAGCTATATTACATCATTTTTGACAATCATTTCGTCTCAAAATTAAGTGATTTTTAATGAAATGGAACCTCTCAAATATTTGACGAAACTGTTTCCCCATTCACGGCCAGATTATTTTTGTTGTTACAAAATCGTTCAAAGAAAAAAAAAGAAAAAAAAATTCAAAATTTCAGTAGCTCTTCTTTATTTAAGAAATATATTCATATAACAATCAAATTTAAAATATGCATAACTGATCCCTTTCCCCTCTATAAACAGTAACGTGTAATCTTAACCCTCATCATCTAAAATTGATAAACTCTCCTCCAATATGCACTTCAAAATTTATAATTTCTGAGCCACAAATTAACTAGACCATATTCTAATCATTCATTGAACAAAGAAAATTTCTCTAATAAATTATACTAATCAAGACATATTTTAATTATCTATTAACCATAGAAAAACCATAATAATAATCTAGCCTTATTAATTAAAACATGCAGAAATTATAACAGCGCCGATAAAAATACAATCTACCTTCTAAAAATATAAACACACATCAACATCCCGTAGATACATTTAAAATCAAATTCACGCAAAGTACCGCTGGTGAGGTAGACAGCGAATTCGTCTTCCACACCAAAGGTCGCGCATTCGAATCCCCTTGAAGACTTGTGAAAAGCGACGTAATTTTTTCTCCTGTCAAGTACGTATGCTTCTAAAATTGTCAATAGATTGTACCACGGGCCTTTTTTTACGCTTTCGAACAAGCAATTTGACGAAATTAATTTCCTCACTTTTTTGAGGATACAAATTTACTCGATTTGACGAAATATTCGCTCGGAGCATTTCCCAGGAAACAGTTTCGTCAAAAACGAAGAAAATTTCGTGGAATTTGAGTATCCATTTCTGACAATGCACAGTTATCACTTTTTATTGTTTAGGTAAGCAACATTTTTGTTTTTAATATTTAGCAGAAAATTAAAAAAAAATATTGAAGTAATCTAAGTTTTGTAGGAAAATAGAATGCTTATATTTTATATTAGGATCTTTAAATAATAATCTAAAAATAATAATAGCATTAAAATTTAGTTTCGAAATTTTCATTAACTTGTCCTTTTCGCAAGAATTACGAATGTTTGCCAGTTATTTATTTTTACAAGAACTATTATTATGCCATTTAGAATTTCCCTCTATGTTTTCAGAGCGGCATTTTCACTTCTTTATCAAATACAGCATCTTTTACAGTGACAACTTATAAAGCCTTGCTTACTTTCAGGTGATATGACATAGAAGCTGAGCGAAGTGTTAACGAAGTTTAGGAATTTTGGAAATTATTATAGTAAATAGAGTGCGCTTTCAAATAATTTATTCAGTATTGAAAAAATAATACAACAAATTACGAAGATATGTTTCAATTTCTGTTAAAATGCTATGAACGACGCGGAGATTATTTTTCAAAAGATTCAATTCTTACCTAAACAACACAGTCAAATATCATTATTTGAGCATTTTTACAGTGATTGCAGAGTAGCATTTTACTGTACGAACTTTATTGATGACTCTACAGAAATCTATATACGATCTGAAAAACTTTTCAAAAGGAAAAACATTCTGTTTAACCTTAATAGCATATTCAATTAATAATGTGTGGATTTGACATCTTCAGAGTGACTAAAAGAATCTTATGAGAACGCAGTGTTATTAAACTTTGTATGTGACCTTTTAATAACTGTGTATGATATGATGACAGTTCTTAGAAAGGAAAATACTGTGCTCTACATCAGTGATACATTCAAATTTTGAGAAATGTGTGTAATTTTTACAGATGTTAGTCTGCCGATGGTGAGAAAAATAGACACATGAGTACACCAACGGTTAATTTATTTAAAAAAATTAAATGAGATCAGCTATAAAACAAATCCTTTCTGCCAAGCAAACAAAAGATCCTTTATCAAAACTAGTTCATCTGTACTAAAATTATGCGTGAACTTATAATCATATGCCTGTTAAATCAAAAACCTACATTTTGAGACAGATTTGCGCATGCGTAAAATTAAATCATCAACTTCTATTGTTTTAAGACAGAAATTGAACGAGGTCAGGATAGTCTGTGGCGTTCTAGCTTTTGAAATAGAGCACCAGGTTTGAACCCCACGTTTGACAGAAGATGGTTTAATACTATTATTGGTGCACCGGTAATTCATTACCATAATGTCTATTAAATATTTTATTCCAGTAAGGGAAGTTATAGAATTTGTATTTTTTTTAAATGCGAATACTTTATATCATTAAATAAAATTAACACCCAACAATATATATATATATTTAATTACTGATTTTGTATTAAAATATTTAAATTAAAAGCCCCTGTCATGTAATTATTGATAGAATAAATTGAACTAATTTATAACATGTGGCATATTTTTTATGGCAATGATCAAGAAGACATATATTCTAAGAAAAGTATGTGATTATTTATTCCGTATAAAACAGAAAAAGAAAAGAAGGAAAAACAGGCAGAAGTAAAATATGTATATAAGATATAGCAACTATGAATGTTCAGAGTTTTAGAGACAGACTAATAAAAATAAAATTAATGGAAATTTTGAAATTTTGAAATTTTACGTAATTTAAATTACTTAAAAAATACTAAAAATTGTTTTAATTTTCAAATAATCGAGACTGTATAGTAAGTAAAAATAAATGAATTATCTTTTCAATTAATATTTTTAATTAAACCTTTGCTAAAAAACAAGGATAAAATTTTTCACCTCATTAATTGAGGCAGTTTGGAGATCCTACATTAGAGTGTAATGTAGAGTCTCTAATGTAGGATCTCTAAGGCAGTTAGACTAACAGCGCCACCTAGCCCCTTAAATACATAGTAATCGATTGTAAGACATAAAATCTGATCCTTTATCAAGTTTTCAATATTTAATAAAAAAAAACAACTAATTAAAAATCGAACCTTTCTTCTATGAAACTGTCACGTATTTTTTTAGTCAAATTTTGACGGGTATTATCTAGTAAAAATAAATAAATAAAAGACGAATTAGGTACATCCTTACCTCCCTTTTTCTGGAAACTATGAAAAGGATACGAAAAACATTTTGAAAATGTCAAAAATTTTTAGTGTTTATTCTACAGATATAATGTACTTTTAATACATTGAGTGATGATTAATACTCTTAAGGGCTACATTCATATATATAATTAGGTTTTTTTTTTTAAATATAATTTAGGAATAATCACATATTTTTAGCATTTAAAATCAAACACAGAGAAAACAACATTACAATTTTGCTCTTTTGCTGGACAGTCAAAGGGGTAAAACGTGAACTGACCGTTCGGTGCACATACCCTCAACCTTTAATACGCTATGCCGTCAAACTGAAATTCATAAATTTGGCTAATTTGAGACAAACTAAATATGGTGTAAAAAATTTTGGAAAAAATAAAATTTATTGTGTATTTTACTAAGTATTTAAATTGATTCAGTCTTCTAAAAGAATATCGAAAAATTTAAATTATTCTCAATTTGCAAAATACAACCTTTTTCTGGATGTTTTCAAAGAAAATCCTTTTGATAATCATAGCAGATTCTTAAAAACTTTGAAACGATTCCGGATTTATTTCGAATTAATTACGTTTAGTAATTGTAATTTGACAGTAGCCTGTTCAGCACTGAGTACATTTGCATTTAAAGGGTTGTTTACCTTCTACGAGGAAAAATTTTGGGACTTTCGAAAAAGTGGTTTTGATTTCTTTTTTTCTTGCTTGAATGGATTTCTTGAATAGTTCTGTAAGACAGACGGCAGAGAGTTTTCAATTTTCTAAAATTAACAGAAAAAAAAAAAAAAAAAAAAGAAAAAGAATATTTGTTGCATCAAAATTCTACACTTTAGTTACGCTATCAATATTTTGGTAGGTATATCTTTATTTACGAACAAAATAAAAGTATTTCTTTAGTTTTAGAAATTAGAATAATCTAAAGGAACAAAGTAAATTATTAAATTTTCCCAAGAATTGGCATTGGTTTCATTTTTTAACTGGCACTTGCGAAAACGAACACAAAATTACAATATGTCAATCGCATCAGGGTTATATCAGCTACTGTCCAGAATGCGTTGTGATATTTCATCATTACCACAACGTGTAGTGGTTGAACATTGAAAGAATGATAGTGCATATTTCATTTTGAGATTTTTCCGAGTTAGCCAAAACGCGTTGTGCCCGTTTCTAACAAATGTCACAATACGAATTTTTGTTTTGTGGATGTAACGCGTTGTGCTCGCTGTTTCCAATCAATGAGTGTTTTAAGTCTTTGAGCCTAACATATAAACACATAGAACTCTCTAAAAATCGAGTACTGTCAATACATTTCAATATTATTATTCATATTGTTTTCTAATATTAATTTCATAGTTCATAATTGCTATCAAAGATTTATAGCAATTACAAGACTGATATATTTATTTTTGATTTTTAAGTACGAGGGGCAGTCGGAAAATAAGTTTCCCCTGGCGACTGTGGACAGAGGTGTGTATGAAAGACAAAAATTGTAATGAGCCATTAAAGATAAAACATAACTTTATTTTTCCACATAAGTACCAAGTACATTGAGATATTTATCATACCACTTTGTAAGCTTTAAAAAGCCCTCCAGGAAAAAATCAGGGCTTTGCATACGGACGAAGCGTTGAATGGCTATGGGCGAAAGACGACACAGCAGGTGAACGCGAACATGCAAGACACCGATACACCATTGGGTAGACGACCGCGATCAAGCAAATGGCGCTGTTGCAGTGCCTGCGCAGATGGCGTTGTTGCAGTCAACAGCGCCATCTGCGCAGGCACTGCAACAGCGCCATCTGCTTGATCGCGGCCGACCTCTACCAAACAGTATCGGTGTCTTGGACGTTCGCGTTCACCTGCTGTGTTGTCTTTCGCCTATAGCCATTCAACGTTTCGTCCGTATTCAAAGCCCTGATTTTTTCCTGGAGGGCTTTTTGAAGCTTATAAAGCGGTATGACAAATGTCTCAATGTACTTGGTACTTATGTGGAAAAATAAAGTTATGTTTTATCTTTAATGTCTCATTATATTTTTTGTCTTTCATACACACCTCTGTCCACAGTCGCCAGGGGAAACTTATTTTCCGACTGCCCCTCGTAGTATGTTCACGCAAAAGAGAATCCCAACAGGATAGGATTGTTATTTTAAGGAAAATAAATAAAAATGTATAAAAGTAACTCTAAAATTGCAGTGTCAAAGCTTCGAATACGCATTCATTCGAAAATACATTACATTCATTTCCAAAACTTATCATGGTAAGTACCTTTATATATACCTTTATATGGTAAGTACCTTTTATTTAGAAGACTGGTATTTACGGAAATCGAAAAACCCCAATCTTAATGTTATTATCTATTAATTGGATAGAAATATTTAAATACATAAGGTTCCTTAACATTTTTGGGCCTGGCGTCCTAATATTAGGACTATATATATCTTAGGACGATCTATATATATGTATATGTTTATTTAACTCTCTACACACTGTTGCTGAGACTTTTGTTTCAAAATTGTGTTTCATTCTTTAAATTTAAAAATGGTTTATGCCTGCTTAATCCAATAATCTATATTAATAAAATAAAGTGTTTGTATGCGTGCGTGTATGTGTGCGCGCGCGCGCGCGCGCGTGTGTGTGTGTGTGTGTGGGGGGGGGGGTGATGGCTAGGGAGATCTATCGTACGTAGATGTCTACTAATTTGGTTCCGGATAGACGAAAACAGGTTCCAATACACCGGACATAAAATATTCTGATTTTTGAATTTTTGATTAGATTTTTAGTTTTTTTTTTATAATGCAGGCGTAATTTTGCGTATTTCTCTGATTTTCCAAAATTTTGATCCTATAGTAAAATTTATCTAAATCCAATCATCTAGCTCATATAGTAAAATTTGTCTTCTTTTCAATAAAGCTTTTTTAAATCGTAGATCAATATTTGAATTTTTCACGTTTTTTTAAAATCACTTTTTTGGCAAAAATGAGGTCTTTTTTTATTAAGCGATTTCTATTTAAAATCCTACTGTTTTAATCTTATATTTTACATACCTGTATGGAGGACAAACTCGGAAATCGTTTAAAATAAAAAAATATTAAGATGGAGAATTTTGACAAATTAAAAAAAAACTAACACGATGTGAAATTTTGAGCATGAAAAAGTAAACTCCCAGATGTTTTCATCTTGTTTTATGGAAGAAATCGGTCACTATGGTAACAAACGCGTGTCACGGATGTTAGTTTCGAAAAAATAAGGCACAGAAAATTTTAGTATGGAAATAAATTTTCAGGGTTCTATTTTTTCAAAGCCATTTTTAAGTGTTCATGTTTTATATTATTTTTTTTTTTTCATATTTTTAGCGATTACCCTTTTTAACGAACTAATTTATTTTTACGATTGTTGTTTTAACAATTTGTGGGGCACAATTGAAACTTTCAAGTTAGGTTTTTTCTTATTTGGCAAAGACATAATTGTTATATTTTATAAATTTATATTTTCGATTTCGCGTATTAATTAAATGCCCCCATTATAGTAATTACCATAATAACGATCGCCCAATACGATGACAAAGGCAGTGGGACCCTACCCTATCCCCCTTCCACTAGGTTTGTTTGCACATTATATTTAATATAATCCTGGATAACGTTAGGTAGGTCTGCTAGTTTATAATAACAAAAGAGAAAACATATACTGGAAAATTGTTATGTCTGTTTAATCCTGTTATAATACATTTTTGAAACGTCTTTAAAATTTTTCATAGCCTATTCTCATATTAATCGTGCAAAATAATTAATTTCTGTCTATAACACATTCGTTAAATTTTAGTAAATCTTAATTTTTGTCATTTGGATAGCAACTTTTAATTTTTTTAAATCTGAAAGTAATCCCCTCCTACCCCTTTAAAAAGAGTTTTTCACCGTACCCGTATATTCTTTTTCACTGCAGCATGTATTTTAACACTGAATGCTACAAAATATTCTGGAGAACTTCAGAGGCATGATGTACATATTGAGCCAAAATATTTAATTAGTTTGTAAATAGTGATTTTAAAGTTTTGATGTCATTTGATCCAAGTACAAAGTTGTTAAACCGGTCTAAAGAGAGTTTGGTATCCAATTTTATCTAATTACGAGTTGGAATGGAATTTTATTTCTTTTATCAAATTTCATAAAGATGTGTTGAAAAGAGTAATTTCACATTTGGCACTGCTGACAAGAGAAAATTTCCGGTGTAATTCCATATCTATCTGGGCTATCATGGATACCCAGCCGGTGCGATTTAGATGTTGTTTCTTTGCTTCATTAGATTTCATCTGTCTGAAACGATAAATTACCCATCGCAAAATATGAGCAGAATTGATTTCGACCAAAGATGGGGGGAGGAGGATAATTTACCCACCCAACAATTCAGAGACACGCCCTGATCGTGTCCACTCGAAGTGGTCATTTCGTTTATCCCGGGAAAGAGGGGATCTTTTGCGTCCTTACTGGAATAGAGCAGCTGCAAAAACCATTTACTCCATTCCTTTTGAAAAATGAAACAGTGTAAAGTTAATGACTTAAAACCAGAAGAATTCCATAATGTGATAGTTTCTCAAGCAGTTTTTTCCTTTTGTTTCAATTTATCCAGGCTCTACATCAATATATATTTTTTAGATGTTTTTATTCGTGCGTATTTTTTAAAGCTTATTTTATATGACGCCATTTTAGGAGATATCCGTAATATTTCTGATCAGGGCCTGATTATGACCTAGACAGTGTAGACACGTACCTAAGGACCACAGATTTTTGGGGCTTCGAAAAAATTTCAATCTAAAAATTTAAAATTTCTTGTAAAATCTCATAAACCAGTTTTCGCACGAGAAATTGAAAGCTTTGAAAAGTTTAATTAATTGAAGACTTGTTATAAATTGAGATGTAAAAGAATACTTCATATACTACGTTTCTGATTATTAAGGCTGTTGGTCAGTCAACTCCCCAATTCCCTCACTAACGTTAAATCATGGGTGTGGAATGCATTAGTATATTTAAAATATCTCCTCAGAAAATTAATATTTTTAACTTATTCTTTTTTTTTTTTTTTTTTTTTTTTTTTTGTACTTTTCTTAAATGATTCTCTTTTATCGTAGTTGTCAAAAAATTTCTAAAATATATACTTAATTTTACTTGAAGTGTTAAAATTTTACTCACAGCTTGTTAGCTTTTAACACATAAAATATTAAATTAAGCATATATTTTAGAAATATTTTGACAACTAAGAAAGTAACAGCCATCCTTTAAGAAGAGTACAAAGAAAAAATAAGTTAAAAATATTAATTTCCTGAGGAGATATTTTAAATGTACGAATGCATTCTACGCCCATAGGTTTAACCTTAGCATGGAGAATTGGGGAGTTGACCTACCAACAGCGTTAATGCAAAGAAGAAATGCTTAGTGGTGAAAATATTGATTTTCTTGAGATGTTTCTTGTTCGTTAGTAATATGTAGTTTTATATAATAATAATTAAATGAATCTTTACTGAAAATAGGAGAAAAACTGTAATACATCCATATTTTTTATCCATATAATAGCAATGCATTTATATTTTTTGTCTCTTTTAACGCAAATTTAACATGTATCCGCAAATTTCATTCAGAACATCACAACTAAAATGTTAAGTCTGCCATGTTTTAAAATTTAGACATGGATTCAAGTATACGAGAGTAAGTTTCGAGATTACACAAGTCTTCGTGAAAACTTTAGAAAAAAAACAAGAAAAAAAAACAAGTGGGTAAGTGTGACCGAAGATCGCACAAAGGGTTTCGTTTAAAATTCCTTCCAAAACACTTTATCCTTTATTTAATAAATCCAAATCATTAATTTATAATTATCCTTTATAATTATCGTAGTTGTCTTATCGTAGTTTTAAATATATGAATGCATTCTATGCCTATAGGTTTAACATTAGCGAGGGTTATCATTTATCAACATACTTTATCAATAAGAACATAGATGGCAGCGCCATTAAATTTAATAATAAAATGATAACAAGAGGAAGCTATTTTTAAATCAAATTTAAAATATTCAAGAATTGCTTCTCAGGACAATTGTAACAACATATGTTTGTATATCTGAAAAGCATATTTAATTACATGATTTAATTTTCGATTTAAAAAAAAATTAAATGACCAAAAAATACGAAAGTTTTTTAATTAAATCCATCGGACAATCAAATGTAAAAATCGAAAATTTCAACTTCCGTGGTCTAGAATAGAATCCGGAACCTTTGCGGTTAGGATGAAAACGCGCTACCACTGTACCACTCAACCTATGTAAAAAAGACAGAAATTAATGTTCTGTTTTGAGATCTAAGAAAATCGCAGAAATGGTCGGATGTCATTAAATTAATTCATTAATTTTAAATAACATAACTCTTTCCAAAATTTTATGATTTGTCGTATGACAGGACGTATTCAGCTATAAGTATGCGAAATTTCAAGTTTCTAACTTATACAGTTTCCGAGTAGGAACTCTGTGACAGACAGAGAAGTGAGACGAATAGTTTGTCAAATGAACGAAACCCTAAAAAGATGCTGAGATTCGAGCTTACTTATAGTAGTTTGGAGCGCCCGCTACTAAAGGAATGCGGTGCCCAGGGCCTCAAAATTCTTCCAGCCTGTTCTTAAATTCACAGAAGCTACTTTCTGGCACATTCCTGGATAAACCTTTGTTCGGAAACGCATGAAATTGACAGGTATTATTATTCAGAAACTATCGAATGTTGTTTTCCATTTTTCGGTAAAAGCAGAAGATCCTTCGGAAAATACTATCAAAGTTGACATTTTGAACAAAACTTCCGGACGCGAAAGGGCTGGAAAAGAAATAAAACCTATTGTTACTTGGCAACAATAGCTTATAACTCGATATGTAATTCATTTATCAAAAATTGGAAAAAAAACCAATCGCTTCAATTGCAAGTACCATGCTTTTGCGTTTAAAAATGAGTCCGTAAATCTGTCAAAAAAGTTAGCGTTTTTGAACGGGGAAAATTATTTTTTTGAGAACCGCCTTAGTATTAGGTTTCTGTTTTTTATATTAAATATTTTCAAAATCTGATTATTTTGATGTTTTAGATAAATTTTGAAGATTGCCTGATTTCATTTAATTTAAAATATGAATATTTATATTATTTACCTCTTTAAAAATTCTGCAATAGCCATGACTTTGATGTCAGAATACTTAAAAACGTACTCTCTTAAAACGAAAGAGTGGATTTTGCTTCTCAGAAAAGAGCTCTAATTTATTGGATCGTGAATGAGTTGATTTTTAAATGTTTCACTCATCATGATTTGAATTTTTATTTTCCTAATGCACTTCAGAAAGGCGAATACTAAACAACTCATCTCGATAAAAAAGCACTCATTGGCGAGCGGAAATCCAGTAAGCTGACGCAGTTGACGTGACCTCACTGTCCCCATATCCGCTGAGCAGACGACAGACGTGTGGTGTGTAGTACGCGGCTAACACCACGTTGTTAAAATTTTAAAGAAAGAATACTTGAAAAGGTAAGAATTTCTGCTGATTTAAGTACTCTAATTATGTTTTTTATAATGATTCTGTTTTATATTAATTGTTATTTTATATATGGCGTGATATTTTTCAGTTTATATCAATATTTTTATTAAATATGTCTTAACCCTAACATTTAGGACTATTTATACGAGCGAACATTTAGAGATCGTTTAAGTTGGAAGGATAAATATTAAAAAAATACTCTAAAATATAATGAAATAAATCCTTTGCCTCTCCTTTATGTTTCTTTTAATGTTGTTTCAATAAATATGATTTATATAAATAACATTTAGTAGCAATTTAAACTTTTAAAGAAAATATCTTGGCGGTACGTTTGTTTATATAGTCAGGGGTCGATGCAAGTTTTTTATCTTGGGGCCCATTTTGTGAAAAGTAAAGGTTATTTTTGTGAAATTTATTATATTTTTGTGAAAAATAACATTTTGTAACGAAAGTTGAAATCCAGCTAATCAAATTCGAACCAAGCATTTATAAACAAAAAGTTTTTAAAATCCTTTTGCTGAAGTTTTTCTCTTTTTTGAACTTGTTTGTTTACAAATTACACATTTTAAAACATCATAAAATAATAAATAATAAGTTTTTATGGAATAGAATTTTGTGAAAGGATCAATTTTAGTAAAAGGAATTTTGTGAAGGGTCACATTTTATCAAATTGATTTTTGTGAAGGGACACATTTTATTAAATTGATTTTTGTGAAGGGACCCTAAATAGGCCCAAAATTTTGTCTGGATCGAGCCCTGGTAGTATATATTTTTAGCGATGTTTCAGAACTCTAACTTTTATAATACTATAAATTGAAAATTGACTTGTCTGACTTTAAAAATATTGTTTTAAAGTAAACAAATTATATTTCTTATTTTATTCTCAGTCTGAATTCTAATATTTTAAAATATACTTGATTTATGAAACTGTATAAATCCCATATTTTTTATCGTATGTTGTTAAAAATAAGGTAAATATCTACATTCCCGGATATTCACGGTGTGAATATTCCTAAATAGTATTAGGATTAAAACATATTTAATGATAATATTGATATAAACTGAAAAATATCATGCAATGTATCGAATAATATTGCATAGAAAACATAATCATTATAACAAAATAAAAAAAAGATATTTAAATATTTAAATCAGCAGAAATTCTTATCTTTTCAAATATTCCTTTTAAAATTCTCTTTTTGGGTCGGGAAGGGGGGGGGGGTATATATTTCAAGCAGCTCAGAAGCAACAACAACAACCAAAAAAAAAAAGACACTTTTCACTTAATTGTTGAATATATACATATATGTAAACATAAATATGTATACATTCAATATGCAAATTACTTTTTTTTTTCTAAAGTAATAATCTACCTGTTCATGAAATTTATTATTTTACAATGAATTATTACATTTTACCATGAATTTTAATTCTCCTTCCCCTCCTCAAGTATGAGTTAGTTATAAATCACTCAAGTGCTACTGGATTTAACCTTCATTGATTTGATTTCACTCAAGTATGAGTAAAATAGAGATAACTCAATCATGAGTTGCTTAAAAACAACTCGTTCACTCGAGTTGTTTCAACTCTTCATGAGAAGCTGACTTTCAAATTATGAGATGAGTGGATTTCGGCTCAACTTGGGTTATTTTGGCTCTTTCGTTTTAAGAGAGTAATATTAAGACATAAACCTGAATTAAAAATCATTTTTCTTCTTCGCAATTTTTAGGTAGCTTTCATTACATAAAGCTACCTATTGCAGCCGTTCGGAGAAAAGAAATTCCAAAAAATCTTGGTATATTTTCACCGATCATGACCCACAGACCCCCAAGCCACCCTCCATTCAAATGTTGATTTATATATATATATATATATATATATATATATATATATATATATATATATGTATATATATATATATATATATATATATATATATATATATATATATATATGTATGTATATATATATATATACCCAGACAGCACACTCTATCTATAAGATGTCGATTTATAGTCTAAATACATCTATAACGTCCATGACATCTTTTAGATATGCATAGCATTAAACAAATAGATGTCTATAAGCCATTTCTCATTTAGATTTCTATTAGACGTCTATGACCTGCAATAGACGTATTATATCTATCACTTTTTCGACGTCTAAAGGAAATGCTTTTTTCAACCTCCAATGGAAATACTTTTCGATTCATCCAATGGATTTGCGAATAACACGTATTATGCTCATCTTATGGAAAAAGTACTTCTACTTCAATGCAACTGCGCGCATGCGGGAACGGAAAGTCAAAGGTCGTTTGAAGACATTCTCGCCGCGGCTGGAGCTGTTGTTTATTTTGTATACAGCGGCAATCTTGGATGTAATTATACTGACAACTTTTGTAAAAGGTAAGTTATTCATTTCTTTATTTACTTTCCTGTGTAGTTTATATAACACTTAATTACTAAATTCTTGTATCTTACATATATACAAGATTTAGGCTTAATGTTACGATAAGTTTCATCAGTCATATATATATTGTGTTTAAAAGGAAAAATACATCCGAAATGTCGCTGTATAAATTGTATAAATGCAGAAATATAATCTCACAGGTACAATGAAAGTAATAATGTAATTGTTTTTAGTAGTAATTGAGTGTTAATGAACTACATATTGTTTTGTTTATCACCATTATGAATCCTGACCCCACTGAATCCTTTGAACGCCAGTGTTAGATTATTTATGCACTAAACCATAATATTTATCAGAACTTTCGAATAATATTTAGATTTTACGATGTACATGAACGGAAAAAATAGCTATTATTTATTTTTAAATGAATTTATTTGACAAATTCAGATTTCAAAGGGTAAAAAAAAAGTTTTGAACATGTTTGCAACTGAAATACTTTGCCCTTAAAGGGGTTAACAGTTTCGTGTATTATTTATCATACAATTTAGAATTACACTAAAATAACTATATATAAAATTTTGCTAAGACTAAAACTAATACTATAAATAATGTAATTCTTGTTTAAAAATTTACTTTTTTTCCCCTGTATTTATTTATAATTTAGTGTCCCTTCTAGACCAATATTTAAGGGCGCAGCATCCTGCCTGCTCTAAAATTAGCAAAATGCACCGTACCCTTTTTAAAATATCGAAATGCATCCTTAATTATATCCAGAGGTCTCTTGTTAAAATCTTCCCCAATACCAGAGTATTTCTAAATTAATGTATCCAAAAGCTTGCAAAAAATCATAGACCTTCCTTCTTTCTTTAATAAAAACAGGAGATTATTAAATAAATGTTGTACTGTTTTTGACTATGATGTCTTACACTCACACAGTTTATTTCTTTAATCAGTTATAAAAAGGAAAATAGTTGCCAAACTTATCCCTAAGTTGCCTACTATGCTTGTATTTAAATTATTGGTTTGGCATGGGCTTGGAAAGCAGGCCAATCAAAAAGTCACCAAACTTCAGTGCGTGACAGTATCTCGTCTATTCCTTTTTTTTTTTTTTTTTCGTTACTCAACACAATAATTTTTTTTTCTTGAAGTAATGCCCATTTTCACTGAACAATGACTGTTTTCTGCTTCATTTGTGCTGTTATTATTTTCTAACAACCTGCCCTTTTCTTTCTAGAGTGAACATTGTATAACAATTAAAATTCTGATCCTATATGTATTAAATTTTACATTTTTTTCTTCATTTGTTGTCATTGTTTAACTTGTGTTCCGACACATTTTTTTTTTTTACATACCCAGTAAAAGATATAATATATTTTAATTGTGTATTATATGATATTTATGCTTGAGTATATTTTTTCAAATCACTTTGATACTAATCTTTTGGTACTTGTGTATTAACCATTAGGGATGCACCGAATATTCAGTATGTAGTATTTAGTCATACTGCTCAATATCTAAAGAAAATGCTTTTTAAAATATTTTTAAAACCCTAGACAACTTTTATTTTTAACTGTCAATAAATAAAAATATTCAGAAAAATTAAGAAATAGAATCATATTTAAATAACTTTTACATTATTTATTTGCTTATTTTTTTAAAATAACAAGAAAATTAACTGTTATAGTGCAGGGGTCAATGCAGGTTTTTTTTTTTTTTTTTTGCGGGGCCCATTTTGTGAAAAGTAAAGGTTATTTTTGTAAAATTTTATTATATTTTTGTGAAAAATAACATTTTGTAATGAAAGTCGAAATCCAGCTACTCAAATTCGATCCAAGCGTTTATTAACAAACTTTTTTAAATACTTTTGCTGAAGTTTTCCTCTCTGGTGAACTTGTTTGTTTGCAAATTACACATTTTAAAAGTCAAAGAATAATAAATAATAGGGGAGACTGGTACACACTGGAACTATGAGCATAGTGGACCACCCCCCTAATATTTTGTTTATTTAAAAAAATTTTAAGCTTCTCTTCTATCCTAATAGACAACAGCACTGCACTGATTATTTATAGCGTTCAGAAAATATGTTTAGCTCAGATTGAACTATTTTATCCTAATTGGTTGTTTTGATCTTCTAAAAGTAAAATTTTTCAACATTATATTTTAATTTTTTTAGTAATTAAAGGTTGTAGATAAATCCTATAAAACAGCTTTTTTGCAAAGCTAAGATACTTGTTTTTATTTAACTTTAAAGTTAATATGTTTAAAAGAAAGCTATAAACAATATTAATATGATTATTTATTGAATTTCAACATGGGGCACAGTGGTCCACAATCCACTCTGCTCATGTAATGCAGAATGTTCAAAATATTTAATAATTGCTTATTTTCTATAAAGAAATATTGTTTAAAAGAAGTTATTTAACTGTAAAATAAAGTAAACAAAGAAAAATAACAATTTATTTAACATAGTAAGAAATATTTTGTTTTGTATTTACTGCCTGTGATAAATATAACTCTAGTCTAATTGGTGATGATTCTATTCAAGTAAGATACATGAGATGCAAATTGAATGGAAATCAGTTTATTTTTCCCAAAACTGTAGATGAATCTATTGTTGATGTCAATGATTTCATAATATTGCTCCCAGACCCGAAAGTATTTCAGGAAAATTCCAGACTCAATCTTACTCATAAGTATTTTGGAATTTCATTTGCAAATTTTAATGTGCGCTGATTTTTTTGTACTTAAGTAATAACTTCAACTAAATTGCAATTGTTCCTGTATTAATCTGTTGTTATTTTCAAAATATAATAATAATATATATATTTTTTTTTCAAAATGTTACTTGTAAATTTATATTACTATGTTATTTTGCGGATAAAGGGGAAATAAAAAAGAATTAGATTAATGAAAAATAGATTTATATTGCATTTCAGATAATGCCTAACAGCGGTCCACTGTGCCCCGGTGGGTGGACCAGTGTGCCCCATTTCTGGGGCACACTGGTCCAATTTACGGGTGCATATAAAAATTTTTATTTTGAAAAATGTATTGAAAACTATGTTATGAGAAAATTATGATGAATGTATAAAGGTATAAGGAATATTCAAAAATATTTTCATGCAGGGATGCACCCGGTTTGTCCGTTAAAGAGAAAAAAAAAATTAACTGAAAAAGTAGTCCACTGTGTACCAGTCTCCCCTAAATAGTAAGTTTTTATGAAAGGGGGAAATTTTGTTAAAAGGAATTTTGTGAAGGGGCCCATTTTATCAAATTGAGTTTTGTGAAGGGTCCCATTTTATTAAATTGATTTTTGTGAAGGGACCCTAAATAGGCTCCAAATTTTGTCTGGATCGACCCTTGTAGTGTTTTCCCAAGGCGTTTTCAAGAGGGTGCAGCGCCCTGCCTGTTTTTTTTTTTTTATAGTTGTAAATGCGCTCTGCCCATTTTTATATAGCTGGAAAAGTGCCCTGATTATTTTGGGTTTGCAAAAATTTACTGACGCGAATTTCACCAAAAGGTTGCGGGAAAATATCGCACAAAAATTTCACAATATTTGTACTCGTTGGGGAAAAATTATAAATTTTGTTAAGCTATTGCAGGTAAATAGCAAAATTTGCCGATGAGTCGTGAAAACAATAATGAAATTTGACCACAATCGCATGTAAAAAAAAAAGAAAAGAAACATGCAAAAAAAATTGGGAAATTCGCTTATCTGTCACCAAGAAAAGGCAAAATTTGTCAATTAGTAGCAGAAAAAGATCACAAATTTCTTCAATCGATTGCAGGAAAGCAATCATGAAATTCGTCAGTTGGTTACAGTAAATAAACGTGAAATTCGTCAATATGTCGCGTGTAAAAAAAAAAAAAAAAAGAAAAGAAAAAGAAACATGTGAGTTTCACCTGTAAAGTGCAGAAAAAAATGAGAAATTCGTTTATCGGTCGCCAAAAGAAAGCAAAATTTGTCAATTGGTAGCAGGAAAATATCACAAATTTCTTCAATGGATTGCAGGAAAACAATCGCGAAATTTGTCAGTTGGTTACAGTTACAGGAAATAAACGTGAAATTCGTCAATAGTCATGTGTAAAAAAAAAAAAAAAAAAAAAAAAAGAAACACGTAAGTTTCACTTGTAAGGTGTGGGAAAAAAATTGAGAAATTTGCTTATCGGTCGCCAAAAAAAAGCAAAATTTGTCAATTGGTAGCAGGAAAATATCACAAATTTCTTCAATCAATCGCAGGAAAACATTTTCGAAATTCATCAGTTGGTTACAAGAAATAAACGTGAAATTCTTCAATATGTCGCGTGTGAAAAAAAAAAAAAAAGAAAAGAAACATGCCGGTTTCATTTGTAAGGTGCAGAAAAAATTTGAGAAATTCGTTTATCGGTCGCCAAAAAAAAAAAGCAAAATTTGTCAATTGGTAGGAGGAAAATAATCACGAAATTTGTCAGTTGGTTACAGGAAGTAAACGTGAAATTCGTCAATTTGTTGCCAGGAAAAAACTGCTCAATTCGTCAATAGGATGCTGGTAAATATCGCAAAATTAAGTTAAAATTTGCACGTATCAGTAATATTTTACTAAATATTAATTATTGATATACAGTAAAAGACTTTTTAAACATTGCATGTAATGTTGTACTGTTTCATGTAATATGTGTGATATTTAATGTAAAATTTTACATATCAATGTAGCATTTGAGGTTTTTGACTCAAAAATTTAAATAAAAGAATAAATTTGTAATTTCGGCATACTTCAGGTCTCACAAATCTGAAAAATCGGAGTGAAAGGAAGAGACAAAAAAATCAAAACAGTACTGAAGGGACTCAGAAGGTATAAAACTAAACTATTCAAGACAGCCATACTCAACAAGCGGGCATGTGGCCTGGCGACCTTTTATGCGCGATCCAAGACCTCAGAGAAAGAATCTACTAGAGAGTACATTCCTTTGTTATATTGTTGAAAAGCTAGTCCCAGGATCAGCTCGGATTTGGCGCTTTAGAAACTGTCTGTTTTGGCGGTGATCGCTTTCTTGGCAACTTCGATTTCATTCTCGCAATAAAAATAAACGTAAATAAACCAAACTTTTGCTCCTTCTAGGATTTAATCTCAGAGGAAGGATAGAAATAAGTTATGAGAGTCCCACCCCTGATGAAAAAAGGGTTGTTTAATCTTCTGGATGAATTTTCTTTTTCTGTTTTTACTGCTGTATTTTATTTTAATGTTATAAAATGGCTTTGTCCTTGTAATAAATGTTACTTAAATTATATTTTTGAAGTGAATACTTCTTTAGGCGTGTTGGGCATTTTTTGAGATGGGAAAAAACGGGGGGCATTTGCTATAGAAATCTATATATTTACATTACTATACAAGTATGTGTTGCGGCCCACCTAACGTCACAAATATACGTTTGCGGCCCGCGGTAATAAAAGGATGAGTATGGCTGATTCAAGATGTTTAGCGTGCATAATAATTTTTTTTAAAAAGAAATTTCTTATTGATTAAAATTTAATAACTCAAACTGATTTAAAATTTGAGATTTCTTGAGTTTGACATCCTTGGATCTTTGCGAATAATTGTTCCAAAAAAAAAAAAAAAGAAAAGAAAAACCCATAATTAATCATTTTGAGAAAAGTTGGTGTGAAATATAAACACAGTCACATTTTAACTATAATAGATGTTGCTGAATACTAATGAAACTTTCTTTGAATCTTTTTAGACTCCCAGTTGAAACACACCATCACAAACATTTGAAGACAGGAAGACTTGCATGAATATTTGGTTAGTATATTTTTTATTAAAAAATGCCTTGTTTTTTAGAATAATTAGTTTGTTGTGAGATTGCAAAATTTACACTAGATTGCATTATGAAATTCTAGATTAATTTTAAATATCAGATCTTATGTTTTTACTCAAATTTTTTGGAGCAGAGTGGGAAGAGAGATATAAATGGCAATTTATTTACTTATGTATAATTTATAAATCTTAGAAGTTTATACTTTGGAAAATAACAGTACAAGACCTAATTTTTTTTTACATAATATTTAATGTATAATGTAACACATCAAAAATATTTTTTTTCTCTTAAGGTCCAAATCCAAACGGCTCACTTTATGACTTATTTTTTTAATTCTTTTTTTGTTCAGAAATGCATGAAATTTACAGGTATTCTTATTCAGAAATTTTGTAATTGAAAGAAGTTTTCCATTTTTCAAATTTCCAATGCTACAGCACAAAAAAGGTCAGAAACATGTCATCACATGACACAAATCACTTATAACTCGATAAGTGATTTATTGATAAAAAAAAAATGGAAAACTTATTTAGATTCCAAATCCCTTCCATGATCAGACCTGCCAATTTTATGCTTTTGTGTTTAAAAATGAGTCAGAAAGTTTCGTGTTGTTGAGCAGATCATTTGAAAACCAAGAGTAAAAAAAAAAAAAGAAAAAAATAAGTTATATACATGAATTTCTGAGTTTTAAAAAATAAAGATAAAACTGACTTGTTTTTTTATGTATTTCTTAATCCGTAACTATGGTGTAGCAGAAGAAGCTGCTAAAGTTAAGATTATTAACTTTAAAGGATTTTGTAAGTTTTTAAACATAGAAAACAAACATTTAAAGTTCATCATGTCGTATCTTCAAAACATGTATAAGCATGAGATTTCTATATTTTGCATGTATTTTTGTTTCTGTACTTTCGTATTAACTGCATGCCAGCATTTTGCTAAGCGTTTCACTCATTTATTTGTGAAATCATGTATGTATTAATTATGTATCATCGATGTATTCATATGTATGTGTGATGTAGTGGAAAGTTCTGTAATTTGGTTTGCAACCAATTGATGTATTTTAATAAGTGCAACTTAGCACCATTAAGGCTGTTCTCAAATTCAAACAGGCTACTTTATGACACATTTTTTAATTCATTTTTGCTTACAAATGCATGAAATTGGTAGGTGTTTTTATTCAGAAACTATGTAATCTAAACATGATTTCAATTTTTTAGTAAAGGCAGATCTTTTACAAAAGATTGTCAAAGTCGGCATTTTCAACCAAATTACCAAGGTGGTTGGCAGTAAAGTGCGAAAAAGTGTCGCCACATGACCGGAAGCACTTATAACTTGATAAGCAGGGTTGCAAAAAAGCCGGCTAAAATTAATAAAAGCCAGGCCAGCGACTTTTATTGGTTTTAACCGGCTTTTTTTGGTCAAAATTGGCTTTTATACATTGAAGCAATTTATTTATAAACTGTAGATTTTTAAGTATTTTTTAACTAATTTAAAAGACATTTTATTGAGTTAGGATTTAATAAATAATTTCTCAATAATGAAGACATTAATATTGGAATAACACATAGCAGACTGGTGATTTGAGTCAGAATTGTAAATATGTTACCTAAATTTTAACAAGGCATACTTAGTGCTTAACTATTGCTATATTTTTTAAATAAAAGCTTTTTTTTTATTATGATTAATTTAATTTACACTTTTTTTTCAGTTTTACTTCTTTAAATAATTAAATAGGACAACAGTTGTTTAATTACATATTTTATTACTCAACTAATTTTAAAGGCTATTAACCCACTAGTAGAAATAATGCAACATGACAGTGGGCATTGCAGATTTTTGAAGATTAATCTAAAAAATACTGTACTTAAAAAAAAAAAAAAAAAAAAAAAAAAAAAAGCAAAATTTTACTTTGTCATTGGATTACTGTTATCTTCTTACTGTATTTTCTTTGTAATTGAAAATTTTGCTTATTTAATGGGTTACTATTATTTCTTATGATAGTAGACATTGTTGCGTCATAGATATATTTTGTTTTGCTGTAGATTGATACACACACAAATTAGTTAATTGATACATTGATAGGCAAGTTTTAATATTTCTCATATCTTTAAAATCATACATACAACAATTTAATAAAATTACCATTTTCCACTGTTAAAAACAGTAATATGAAAAACATTTGCTTTTCATTTCAACAAGTTTTATTTATTTATTTTTTTAACTGTTCTCTCTTTTTTTATACACTTACATCTACTACAATCTCCTCAAATATTATATATTCATCCTAATTCCTCTTTCAACGTTGATCATTCCATAATTTAATCTCATCATATGGACTTATCTGGCATGAGTTTTATAATTGTTTAGTAAAAAAAAAAAAACATATTGAAATATATTTTTATAAGACATTAGAATACTGATTACTAACTAAATATGGATGCTCTCAAGTATTATATATGCTAATTTCATTTATTAATAATATAAATTATTAAGTTTTAATCCACAACAATTTTAAAAGTAAAAAGCAGTATATGTAAGAATTTTTCATTTTTGATGGTGATGTTTTGTTATTGTTTAATTAAATATAATCTTTAAAATGAACTGATTTAGTAGTTATTTCGCTATTTAAAATAATAATTGTGTCCTTAAACTGCTGCACCATGATATTAAAAGAGAAAATGCATTGAAAAAATGTTATGTTGCATAGTTAAGTGCAATACATCAATTTCAACTGACGTTATATTCACCAGCCAAGAAGGATAATTAAGAAAAATAATGTAAATAAATGAATATCCAAGATTTTTTTTTTTCTATTTTCATTTATATTGTAATTTTTTTGTGTTTAAATTTACTGATAGTTGACACTTAAATGAGTGGGGCTTTTCCATATTTTTTTATTGTATTTATTTTGATATTCCAATGGCAACATTCTTCCATTTGTTTATTTGGCATTACTGTTTGGTGATAATTAATTTTTCTTGAAAAGTGGTCGACGGGATAATGGAAAAATCATTTGATTCCAAATCTTCCATAGTCAAGAGTCTGTGCTAGTCACATGGGCTAATGTTAATCCTATGGGAGTGTTAGTTTGAAATTTCTTGTTTGCATTTCAATATTTGTTTGTTATCTTGTTTGTATTTCAATATACAATGGTTCCGTTTTTATTTTTTAAGTACGTAACCCTAAAAATTAAGAATAACAATAGCGAAGGACATAATGAATGATTGTTATTCAAATGAATCATCCCGGCATACACAAAAGCATTGCTGTTTACTTTCTTGCTATTTTTGATCAATTAAAACCAGAACTTTTGTAAAACAAAAAGAATTTTAAGAGCCTTGACAACTATGCTTTTGTGCATGCCTGAATGATTCATTCAAATATCAAAATCATTCATTATGCCCATCACTAGAAATCACATGCAAAAAATTAAGGAGGAGGAGGGGGCTTACAATTGCTTCATTGAAGATTAATTCAGTTTTCATATAACAAAATGTCATTTTGTGCGATTCGTAAAATGTTATGTAGTAAAACAGTGTTATTATTTTATTATAGGTGCTGCTCGAAGAAATCAGCTCTTACTATTGCAGTGATAATGGAGTAGAATAATAACAATTTTGTCCTGTTCCAAAGATTTTTTTTTTTTCAAATAAAATAAAGTCACTTCTTTTTTTTTTTCCTTTTTCTGTTAGTTATATTCTGTACCACCTAGTACTGTCACCTAGTTACTAATATTGCTGATAAGGAAAAAAAGACTTACATTTTTATTAAAACTTTTATTGAGTAGTAGAGCTGACATGTTTCAAAAATGATATAGCCTAATGAGAAAGCATGCAATAATTTTTAGCATTAATCTAAATCATGTTGTAATATTTAAAACTTAAAATTTTTCTTGTTTTTCTAAAAATGCAAAATTGAGGTAGCAGTAAATTTGTAAATTTCCCTTTGTATCTGAAGCTCACAGAATTGAAATAAGTTTTTGATGTAGGCAGACATTGACTAAAAAATAATTCTGAGTGGTTCTTTCATACAGTGAGTTAATTGGAGTAATATTTTTGTACTGATAAAAAAAATTTAAAATTAGTTCAATATGCAAAATAGATTTTAAAACATTTGTCGAATAATTTTATCAAAATAGAACAAAATAAACAGAATAAGAAATTTATTAATTTGTGTTAACAACTTTGCGACGAGCGTCCCACACATAATTTTGAATCTGATTACTAGTATTTACAAATGGAATCCTTTGCCTAATTTAATTGAAGAAATTATATGATAAAATAAAGAAAAAAATATTCTAAAATATTGGTATGAAAAATTAAAGATTTTATGCATGATGTGTAATGTATGTGTGACATTTATCACAAAGGTTTCTTTTTTTCCCAAGAAAAATTTATCTACCAAAAGTCTTTATCCTCTGCAAGAAAGATTTGTTAAATTTAAATAATATGGGAGAAATAAAAATTTATTAGCCTCTTGTTGCAAAATACTGGAGGATTTAGAAATTTCTCACAAGATAAAATTATCAAACTGATTTTAAATACCATATTTACTTGTGTATAATGTGTACCATGTTATTTTAACTTTAAAAAAAAAAAAAAAAAATCTGTAGAAATCATGATTTACAATCTTGTCTCAAATCTAAATTACTTTTGTATGTGCTCATATATATTTTGCTCTCTTATTAAAATATCATAAAATAAAGTTTCTGCAATATGTATATATACTTTGTGAAAATGTGTGTGGTTTGATGTATACAATTAGAAATATTCAGTGTATCATGTATGTGTATACTGGATTTTAGACCTGAAATTTTTGTAAAAATGTGTGCATTATGCATGAGTAAATATGGTAGATTTTTTAATTTAGCTATGAGATTTTAGTGAATTACAGCACATATTTCATTCGAAATATTAAAAAAAATTAGTCAATGCTTTGATAAATATATTCCAATATAAATATGGCAACAGTCCCTAAAGCAGAATATGCTTAAGAGTGCGACATACATCACAGAACAATGAACTTCTCTGCAGAACATTTCAAATTCTCATTTTCAACACAATTCACTATTCATTCATTTGAAAAAGCACTAAATTTGTCTGTCAATCACCAGAAAAACTTCATCAATCACTCGTTGAAAAAGATTGAAATTCATTAATTGGTCGCAGGAAAAGCTCACACAATTTGTCAGTCGGTCATGGGGAAAAATCGTGAAGTTCTTCAGCTGCTGCAGTTTAAAAAAAAAACATGAATTTCGTCAGTGGATCATCGGAAAAAAATCTGAAATTCACCGGTCAGTCACATAAAAACCTGGCAACTTTTACCAATCGGTCGCAAAAAAGTGATAAAATTTGCCATCCTGTAGAAAGAAGATATTGCAAAATTCACCTATCAGTCGCGGGTCAAAAAATGGGAAATAGGTTTATCAACCGAATGATTTTTGATTGAAATTTCATGTTTTTTGCCAAGAAAAAGCACAAAAATTTCTCAATCTGTTGTGGGTAAAAATCATGAAATTTGTCAGTAAATCGTCGAGAAAAATGGGAAATTCGTCGATCAGTAGCGAAAAAAAAAAACAATTTTCTCCAATTGGTCACAAGAAAAAACTGCAAAATTTTCCAATCGGCAGAAAGAAAATATCGCAAAATTTGGCTATCAGTTACAGCTGAAAAAAAACCCCACTAAATTAGTTGATCAGTTTTGGGAAATCCCTCGATTTTTTTCAATCAATTCCAATATAAAGCGACAAAATTTTCCAATTGATAAAAAGAAAATAATGCAAAATTCGCCTATCAGTCGCAGGTTAAAAAACTAAATTAATCAGTGGATTGTCAGAAAAAAAAAAATCATAAAATTCGTCAATCAGTCATGTAAAAACCCACAATTTTTTCCATTCTGTCACAAGAAAATCCGCAACATTTATCAATCAATAAAGAAAATATCGCAAAAGTTAACAATCAGTTGTGGATTTTTAAAAAAAATCGAGACATTCGGATATTAGTTGCTTGAATTAAAAAAAAATGCAATTTTTGCCCATTGGTCCTAAGAAAGAGCTGAACAAATTTGCCAGTCAGTGAAAAGAAAATATCAAAAATATTTAAAATTCGCCAATCAGTCGTGGATAAAAAAAATGCGAAATTCATCAGTGAAGTGTTGGAAAATATCTCGCAATTCTCGAATTAGTCGTGGGGGAAAAAATTGCGGAGTTCGATGATTGGTTCTGAGAAAAAAAATGTTAAATTCGCCAGTTACCAGAGAGAAAAATCTCAAAAATATTGCAAAAATCGTCTATTACAAGGGGAAAAAAAGCGAAATTCGTCATTCGATCAGAGTAAAATTGTGAAATTCGTCATTTCTTTGGTTTTTGTGTGTGTTAGCGTTTTACGAAATGTCTTTAGCATTTCTATACAAGATGAAATCGCACTCCTACATATACAAGAAAATCTCTCTGTGTTTTATTTTTTTATTCCCACAGAACATTTGTGATCAGTTGAAGGTTCGTTGCAGAACATTGCAAAATATTTGTTTTGGGGGGGAATAATATACTGATATTATTGGAATGAAACATTTAGTATTTTTATCTACAGTTGTCTTTACTAAAATTATTAAGCACCCTCGTATTTTTATCATAACTTATTTCAAAGTGTTAGCAGGCCCATGCTGGATGTCTTGAAAGGGCGGTGGACAGAGGGTTATGTTGGCACTTTCATATTAAATCATGTGCCATCATTAAGGGTGGTTCAGGCAGAGGGTGCAAGGGCACGTATTCCTAAGTGCCAGCAGGGGCCTGAATATTAGTCGTAGTGTCTGATGTTTAGTAATAGTATTCAAGTAATATATATCGCATTTATATAAAAAAATGTTTAATTAAGAAAGAAAATATAATAGTTTATAAAAATTCAATGGCGGTGTATTTTGTACATCAGTGGAGACTTACTGATAAAAATAATGAAAAAGTAGAAAAAATTTTGAACTTCAACATTGAAGGATGTTTAGGAAGAGAGTAAATGAAGCGCAAGTGTTCAACACACAATTATTTTAGAATTCACAACTGCTGTCTGTGTCTTTAATGGTTAAGTTATTACAATTAAAATGACAGCAAACTAACAACTCTACTTTTAATTAAACAATTTGCTTTAAAAAAATGAGTTTTTTAAAAAACTAAACTGCTTTGTTTTTCAGTAAGTTTCAGAAATGAAACTTTCATAGTATAGCAATTGTTATGCTATGCAAGTTAATAGGTAATCATGACAATTAGAATAACTCTTACCGGAAAAGCCAAAGTATATAAATCACTTATCTTCATCAATGAAAATATTTCCTAAAACTTGTATCATTTTTATTAACAGATATTAAAAGTTAAAATAATAAAAGTAACATATAAATTTAAAGTATATTTTAAAAATAAGATTTCTCTATTTTCATTGTTGAAGACAAATTCCTTTATATTTTAACATTTTCTGCAAGAATTATTCTAATTTTCATATAGATATACTTAAGACATGCAAGGAAACAATGTCATTTCATTGGAAATACAGTCTTGGCTGAAAGTATCCAGCACCCCCATATTTTTAATATATTTGTAAAAGTAATAGTTATATACAAATATTTAACTGCATATCATTTAGGAATTTTCTTTTTAAGTTTATGGTTTGTAAAAAAAAAAAAAAAAAAAAAAGACAGTTAACAAGCAACTCGTCTTTTAATGAAGTCATTTTCTTTAAACACCTACTTTTAACCGATCATCGTGGAAATTAAAATATTTCTTGCCTGAAATGCCAAGATCTCTTCAGCAGCATAAATATTTCTTAAAATTTATTTTTGTTATTAACACATGTTAAAAAATAAAATAATAAAAATTGCATATAAATGTTTTTTTTTTTTTTTTTTTTTAACATAAGCTTTCTTTATTTTCGTTTTTGAAGACTAAGTTCATTTTGTCTTTTCTTACAATAATTATTTTCTTGATTATTTATTAACTGGCTTAACAGAACAACAAAATTTAATTTAAAAAAAAGTTTTTTAAAGAAAATAGCTTCATTAAAAGATGAGTTATGCGTTTGCTATCTTTGAAAAAAAATAAAAAACTTATTTTTTAAAGAAAATTCTTAATTGTATACAATTTAATATTTGTATCCATCTATTATTTTTTACCAAATATATTATAAATATGGGGGTGCTCAATACTTTTGTGGCTGTATTTCTGATGAAATTTCTTGGATATCTTAAGTATATCTATAAGAAGTACTGAGTATCAATAAATAGACATGCATTAGACGTCTTATAAATGCATATCAGATGTCCCTGGATATCTACAATCCAAGTCTTAAGCACGGCTATAAGACATACTGCATGTCGAAAAGTGATCTATGCTTGGATGTCTTATAGACGTGGTCTCATAGACTACCTGGATATCTTGGACGTCTAATAGAACTCAGAGAGATCACACATAACATCTCCATAAGAGGTGAAAAGGGTGTATCATGGATATTTGTAGACTTCTTATAGATGTGTCGGTTTTCTTGGGTTTACAGCTTGTAGATGTCTTATAGATGGGTGTGTGCTGTTTGGGTATATATGTCATGATGTAAATCTCTTATTTGAACCGATTTGGATGTGACTGATCATGTGTACAGAACGTACCAATGTCTCGACCAAGTTCGTTGGCCAGCTTCATGGCCCATCTTGTTTCAAAATGATGGCAAGTTAATTTTTTTAATTTAAAAAGATGTATAAAAATTATAAATTCAAAAAGTTGTTTCCGTTAAGTGTTACATCGGGATACAAGGATTCCGGAGCATTTTTTGTTTTCGTTTTATTTTAAAAAATGGCAGAGATATGGCAGTTTGAAATTTTAGGGAGGCTGAAATTTTGAAACAGTCTGATTTTTGTTATGCTGTAATTCTCATGCTGAAATTCGCATTCAAATTCAGTATTAACGAAAACCGGGATTGAATTTTCTATAATCGCGTTCCAAGCAATTTAGCTTCGAGTGTTTGAGTAAAATGAGTTGAATTTTTAAAAACATGGACTATGAAATATAAAATAATTATATGGATATGGTTAACAATTATATTATTATAACAATTATATTATTATAACAGTTATATATATTATCTATGGACTGTGACAGAATTGTTAAACTAAGAAAGGCAGTTTTGAAAATTTAGCTAAAAGTTTAGTTTGTAAAGACATTTATCCACATTGAGTTATATAGAAGTAAATTCGAATTCTGAAATTTCAAGAAGATTGGTTGTTTCTGAAAAAATCATATGACGTATAAAGATGAGAGTTTACGAGAATTAAACTCTAAAAGAAAGAAAAAAAACTGAAATAAATCCAATAATTTTCACCTCTAATTCGAACTTGCTTCTAAAAAATCGGCCTAGAAATAAGACTTGCAGATACTGAACAGTTTAAATTTCAGCCAATAGAATCTGGTGTTCTCGTATCTGTACTGAACGGTAACTGCCTGAAAATTTCAGTGATAAATATCAAAGCTTGTAAACGAGTAAAACCCAAATTCACAACAGTGATAAATATAAAGCACCTGAAGTGTGCCAGATATTTACAAAGACAAGCGTTTAGGATTCCAGACATAGGTAAATATTAAGTAGTTATAAAAATAAGTATTAAATAATAAAGCGATTTTTTTTTCGAAAATAGTAGTTACTCAAGAATCGGAAGTTTCATCAGCTAATAGTTAGTTTTGAACATCTATCGAGGAAGAAATGGAACCAAATATTTTAACACCTCTATTATCTAAACAATAATCTTTGTGGTAGATTTCTGTTGCAAATGTTTTAAAATTTTACGACGACGCAGAATTTGGTTTGAATATATTGGTATTAAAATTTTTGGCGCCATTTTTTCCATGACAAACATTGAACCTCAGCTATAAAGTACGGATTTTTACAGAATTGTTTAACATAAGACAGGCATTTTTGAAGCTTTAGCAAAAAGTGCGGTTTGTGCCTCATTGTCTTGCAAGGTTCATATGGCCCTTGAATTTGAGTATTACTATTTCCAAATATTAATTTTCACTTTATTTAATCGCTAAAAATTATTACACACTCTGCGATTAAATTACAAGAAGATTACTACTTGGAAATAGTGGTAGTCAAATTCAAAGACTGTACGAACACAGGCCTTGGCAAGGAGTTTCATCCAGATTGCGTCACACAGAAAAGAAAGCATCAGAGGCTTAGGTCATGATTTGGTATGTCATAAGCGACAAGGCTGCGGGCCACGTGCATGTGATTAACGATACCTTGAAACATGACCAACACAAGAAGGTGCTGCAAAACCAATTGATTCGGTAGTTAAGATAATGGTTTTCAAATAGAGAGCCATCTGTGTCAACAAGTCTTTCAAAACTGCACGGTAATCAAGGTATGTTTCTTGCAACTAAAGCTGGAATACTTCTCGGATTTGAATGCGATAGAAAAATTAGAGAGTTGACGAAGGGAGATGTGTTATAATAGATGTCACGATCACAAAATTGTAGGAATTAATATTGGGTAAATTAATATATATATATATATATATATATATATATATATATATATATATATATATACTAAGTGGCTCTGTCCCCTGCGCCCTTCGTGCAGACTCAAGTATTGTAAACTTGTTCCTAATTCATCCATAACAGTTGAAAGTACTGTAATACCACTTTACCTCATTAACAAATTTAAAATTCTTATATTTAATAACATTTTTTAGATACTTAAATTGTATATAGACTGACAGGCCACCAGACAGGTTAACTGCATATATGTTGCGTTGAGCTGTTTTATGATAGTTGATTAGTTGATTTTTTAGCAAAAGTAATGAATTGCTAATTTGTAGCTATTTCCATATGAGTAATTTAAATTTTTGTTTGTATTAGAAATTAGTACCAATTCAAAGTAATATACAGAGATATAATATTCACCGCGCCTCTTATATAGTAAAAATTAGTCCTGGGATATCCATCAGTCTTTAAAAGTGGGGAAATGCTACAAATTTCGAAAAAATTAATCTATTTTTCTTATAATGCTTGGGATATTGTCCTGTATGTTTACTAAGCAAAAGTTAAATTTTTGGATCTAAATTTAGTAGGCGAACAAAAGAGGTAAATGTTAATGTGTTGTTAATGTTTGAATAAGATTTTCGTCAAATTAATGTGTGATCACAAAGTTGGTTACATATTTAATGCTGTACATTCAGTACCAAATTTGTCAATATTTTACCAAATGTTACCAAGATAGGCAATCATTTAATGACTTTTGTATTACTCCAGACTTTTCTCGAACACAGTCTGGAATGGCAGACGGACATTCAGTCAAATTGAAGTCCTTTGCGTTTTCAAAGAAAGGAGCAAATTTGAAAATATGTAATGAAACAATGTTTCCCAAAACATAAATTTGACCATGGCTGAAGCTTATTATGAAGATGTGAGCGAAATGTGAGTTTACATTACGTTTGAAAATTTAAAACGAGACATAGTTATATATAGTGATATGTGAAGCATCCTATGTTAAATAAATGTCATTGAAAAAGTATAATGCGTCCGATTTCTTTTCAGTAGCCCTGTACAGTGGCGGCGTTAGGCGTCGGCGACGTCGGCGTCCGCCGACGGCCTCGCGCCTGTAGGGGCCTCGCAAAAACGTTTTTCAAGTTCTTAAAAATTTAGTTATTTAGCTATCCGTATTTATTTCCGTACGAGTGTAGTAGTATTTATATAGAGTCGTCTGGCAACATTATAAAAGTTAGCGTGTGATTCTCGGGTGATAATCCACTCGTGATACTCGGAGAATCGTTAATTCTTTCTGCTTCATTCAATCATCTGTCACAAAACTCGGAGACTCGCATGCGCAAAACGTCTGGCTACGTTTCTTTTTATTACTAACTAGTGTAGGTCCCCAACTGCCAGATCGAGATTTTGTTGAGAGTGGTGTCGTTGGAAAACTCAAGGAAATGTATACAATTACCCGTCCGACTGAAAATGGTGAAGAGTTATAGGCCGATGTGTTTCTGTCATATATTAATTTCTCCAGGCTGCTAGCTATGCAGGAAAGACACTGTGTGTGGTAGAAAAGACAGCTTACAGTAGCACAGTTATATGTAACCTGTTATTTCCAGTGTGAAGTTGGTGAAGTTTCACTGTTTCCTCTAGTAAGAAACAGCAGATTGTGACCACATTTTCACAATCATATATAACAATCAAAAATATTTTTCAATTTTTTCATATTTTTCAATTTTTTCAAAATCAATTTTCACAATCAAAAATAAACTGACAAGTAATTTGGAAATAAATACGGACCCCACTTTGAATATGAAGAGCCTGTGAAAAAAACGACAGGAAGTGAAGGAGTATCCGTAGAAATAATGACGAAAGCAATAGAAACGTATAAGAAGGCAAATAAAAATAAAGGCTGTGCAACATATACGTAGGCATGTAAAAGACCACAAGATGATTCAACGATGGGCACAATATGTAGGGAAAGGTGGGAACATACAGAGTAAAATGTAATTAATTTCCAACACGTGTGGTGATCATCGCAGACAGTTAAAAGCCACCGTTCATGACAGGGACCTCAAAAGGTGGGCCATTGACAAATCATTGGAGATTGGAATTCCCGGATTCACAGCAAGCTCACACTTCATCAAGAATTTCAAACAGCCACATAAAATAACAAGTCGAAAGGTGACACAAATCGTAACAAAAAGAGATTTGTGTCTGGAAGTTTCTTTGCAACCTGTGATCGACAAATTCTGAGAAAACGTGAAGAAAAAAATGATTGAGCAGTGAAAATATCCACTGTCGAAATGTCCTGAACACCGATCAAAGTGGCTTCCAATACGAGATTGTATCTAACAGAAATCTCGATATGAAGGAATCTAAAGACTCGGGTGCATCGGTAATCAGTAAAAACAAAACGACTCATTCCCATACCGTGCAAATGTGTATTACCGCCACTGGAAAATTTATGGGACCTTTACTACTTGTACACAGGAATATCAGAGGAAATTTGGTCCCAAAGCTATGGAAAATGTGCACCGAATATCATCCTCAAATTTGCTCATTACATGCTCCAAGTCAGGAAGGAGCACAAAACAAATAACTGCGGCATACTTCGATAAACTAAAAGAATCTATTGGTAATCAGTAAACAATTACGGTGCTGGATAGTTGTAGTGGCAAACAGATCTACGTTTATGCATTAAGAAATTTGGATTCAATCTGGAGCCTGTTTTTCTTATACCGGTCACGGCAAAATTTCTTCAGCCGTCGTACTCCGTTTCAACAATACAAGTACTTAATAAAGAGAATAGTAGAATATTCAAAAACTCATCAGACTGTTTGTGGAGATGTCGACATGACCACTAGAGAAACCATACTAAAATTCCATAAGTTGGCCTAAAACCAAGTCTCCTCGCCCGCCTTCGATGACATGCGTCGGTATGCCTTCCAAAAGGCATTTAATTAGAGACACAGATCTCTAGACACAGATCTTTCGATCTGTTAAATAGGCATGCTTTAACTTAACGAATAACACCTGTGACAACTGCGAAACACCCCCTTTCATTTCCTGGTTGTTGGAAACACTCGTGCTTCAGCCATTTCTATTCAGAAATGCACTACCATCCGTAAAGTAACTTTTTTTTTATCAAGCATAAACTGTCTTTCTCTATAATCCGTCAACTCTCTTTTCTACCACACAGAGTGTATTTCCTGCATAGCTAGAGAGTGTAATCGAATTATTTTGTTCGCTCCTATAAATAAACTATCAGATCTATCTATCTGTCTCTCTATCTATCACATCATCTATATATCTGTCCGTCTGCATGTCTGTCAGTCTCTCTATCTATGTATATATCTATCTTTCTATCTGTCTGTCTATATATATGCCTGTCTATCTCTCCGCCTGTCATTCTCTCTGCCTGTCTATCTGCTTGTCTGTTTATCTATCATTTAACTAACAGAATGACATAATAACATAAAACATTTTAAGTAATTACTGCCCACAGACGTTAGTGTAATCGAATTCCTTTTTTCGCTCCTATAAAATAACTATCAGATCTATCTATCAACCAAATCTATTTATCTAACTATCTGATCGTCTACCTGTCTGTCTGTCTATGTATCTATCTAATATACATGTCTATCTTTCTATATGTTTGTCTGTCTATCTATCTATTTATCTATGTATATATCTATCTGTCTGTCTGCCTGTCTCTCTATCTATCTATTTGTCGATCTATCTATCATTCAAATAAAAGAATGGCATAACATTTTATCTAATTACTGCCCATAGACGTTAATGTAATCGAATTCTTTTGTGCGCTTATCTAAAATAACTATCAGATCAAACTATCTCTGTTTTTCTATCTGTCTGTCTATCTGTGTGTTTTGTCTCTGCCTGTTTATATGTATATCTATCTATATTTCTATCATCTATCTATCTATCTATCTATCTATCTATCTGGCTACATATCTATCTATCTATCTGGCTACCTATCTATCTATCTGTCTATTTGTCTTTTTGCCTTTCTTTCTGTCTGCTTCTCTACATGTCTGTATATCCATCTGTCTGCTTCTCTACATGCCTGTCTATCCATCTGTCTGTCTGTCTTTCTGTCTGTCTCTCTGTCCGCCTGTCTGTTTCTCTTCCTATATGTCTGTACGTCTGTTCTTCTGTCTGTCTGTATCTCTATCTATCAGATCTATCTATCTAACTATCTGTCCGTCTGCCTGTCTGTCTCTCTGTCTATCTATCTATGTATATGTCTATCTGTCTATTTTTATGCCTGTCTTTGTGTCCATCTATCTATCTATCTGCCTGTCCATCTGCCTGCCTGTCTCTCTATACAGGGTGATTCATAAAAGATGGGCAGAACTTTAAGGGGTTATAGTACACTTAAAGACAAATAATATTAAATAGGAGACTAAGGGTCCCAGACGTATTCCCAAGGAGATAGGGGGCATTAAAGTTTAGGGTCCGAAATTTCAAATGATTATAAAACATGGAAAAATTGGTCGATTCGTTTGCGGTTTTTGCAAAAAATTTTCTTTATGCCAGTATTTTCTTGAAATAAAATTTTAAAGTTCAATTTCAAAAAATGCCGATAGGGGGCGCTTTAGACTTTGGAGTAACAAACAACTATTTTTTAACGTTATTTTTTGTATTTCTTTAAATGATTTCGAAAGCTTAGACTTAAACTTAAATTTTGATCTAAAAATCTGAGTCCTAACGAGTAGTTAAGTAGCGTAAACTGAAATTTGAAATTTGAAACCCTTCTCCCCCCAGAACAAAAATCAGTTATTCCCGATCTTTGTGTCGTAGATTAGGCTCTAACTACTGCCGCGTTTTGCTAAAATTATTCTTTATGTCAGTATTTTCTTGAAAATAAATTTTAAAGAAAATTTTCAAAAAATTCCGATAGAGGGCGCTTTAGACTTTGGAGTAACGAACAACTATTTTATACCGTTATTTTTTGTGTCTCATTAAATGCTTTCTAAAGCTTAGACTTAAACTTAAATTTTCAGCTCAAAATCTGAATCGCTGAGCGTGGTTCAGTAGCGAGGGGAGGGGGTTCAAATTTCAACTTCTGAACATAGTTCAGTTTGCACTACTTAACCATGCCCAACGATTCTGTGCTGTGATACGAGGCAAAAATACAACTTTCGTCAAGGACTGCATAGTCGGAATTCACTCATAAAGGCACTGGCACAGTTGGAAACGTCGCTCATGCAAACGTTAAAGCTCCATTCCTGACGCTAGTCACCGGGTGAAGAAGGAAACAGAAAGTATGCAAATGTCAAATGGGGAAGAAGAAGAACACGTATGCAAAATTTCGACACGATTCAGGCATAAAAACCACTGAACGGTGAGTCAAGTGTAAGTCGCTGTAGTAATGAATCGGAAGATGGTGCCCTTCACGAATAAGGAAAAGGCTGAGATGCATTTAATTTACGGAGCGGCAGATGGAAATGGTGCAGAGGCACAACGAATGTACGGAGAGCGATTTCCTAACAGGCGGTTGCCTAACCGCAAAACTTTCGAGCGCTTGCACAGACAGTTGTGTGAGACGGGATCATTTCTCGCTTCCCGGTCGAATGCAGGTCGTGCAAAAAAGGACGAATCAGTAGTTGTTGCAGAAGCCATTCTGGATGTAGTAGCGGCGCAGCCAAGTACAAGTACACGAACAGTGGCTAGCCAGGTGGATACCTCACAGTCCACGACTTGGAGGGTACTGAAGGATGAACATTTGCTCCCGTTTCATGTGCAACGAGTCCAGAAACTGTCTCCAGGGGATTATCCAAATCGTATTGAATTCGCCCGCTGGTTTCTGCAGCAGAACGCGCTAAATCCACATTTTGGACGAACTGTGCTTTTCACCGATGAATGTACCTTCACACGTGAAGGTACATTTAACACACACAATGCACATGTATGGGCGGATGTCAATCCACATGCTACGTATCCACATGCTCATCAGAGACGCTTTTCCATCAATGTTTGGGCAGGAATCCTCGGAGACCACCTAATCGGACCGTACCTTCTTCCTGAACGCCTCAACGGTAAAACATACCTCACATTTCTGCAACATGTGCTGCCAGACCTGTTAAACGTTGTTCCTCCACGCATCCGGCGGGTCATGTGGTTCCAGCACGATGGAGCGCCAGCCCATTACGTACGAGACGTCCGCAACTATCTGGACATCACATTTCCGAACAGATGGATTGGTCGAGGTGGTCCTGTTGCTTGGCCTGCTCGCTCGCCAGATCTTTCACCCCTCGATTTCTTTTTTTGGGGACGATTGAAGGCTCTTATGTATGAGACACCCATTGAATCCCCCGAGGAACTGGTCGCTAGATTTTCCGCCGCTGTAGGGGAAGTGCTCGAAAAGCCTGATGTTTTCGCGAATGTTCGCCGTTCCATTCGTCGCCGTTGTTCTGCGTGCATAACCTCTGGTGGTCACAATTTTGAACATTTATTGTGATTACATGTTAATAAATATGCTTTGGTAACATAATCCTAATTTGTGTCTTTTTACCTCGTATCACAGCACACAATGTGTGGACATGGTAAACTGAACTGTGCTCAGGAGTAGAAATTTCAAACCCCTCTCCCCAGAAACTTAACCACGTCTAACGATTCAGATTTTGGGCTGAAAATTTAAGTCTAAGCTTTAGAAAGCATTTAATGAGACACAAAAAATAACTGTATAAAATAGTTGTTCGTTACTCCAAAGTCTAAAGTGCCCTCTATCGGAATTTTTTGAAAATTTTCTTTAAAATTTATTTTCAAGAAAATACTGACATAAAGAATAATTTTAGCAAAACGCGGCAGTAGTTAGAGCCTAATCTACGACACAAAGATCGGGAATAACTGATTTTTGTTCTGGGGGGAGAAGGGTTTCAAATTTCAAATTTCAGTTTACGCTACTTAACTACTCGTTAGGACTCAGATTTTTAGATCAAAATTTAAGTTTAAGTCTAAGCTTTCGAAATCATTTAAAGAAATACAAAAAATAACGTTAAAAAATAGTTGTTTGTTACTCCAAAGTCTAAAGCGCCCCCTATCGGCATTTTTTGAAATTGAACTTTAAAATTTTATTTCAAGAAAATACTGGCATAAAGAAAATTTTTTGCAAAAACCGCAAACGAATCGACCAATTTTTCCATGTTTTATAATCATTTGAAATTTCGGACCCTAAACTTTAATGCCCCCTATCTCCTTGGGAATACGTCTGGGACCCTTAGTCTCCTATTTAATATTATTTGTCTTTAAGTGTACTATAACCCCTTAAAGTTCTGCCCATCTTTTATGAATCACCCTGTATATCTATCTATGCATATGTCTACCTTTCTATTTGTATGCCTGTCTCTCTGTCTATATGTCTATCTATCTAGCTATCTGTCTGCCTGTTTGTCTCTCTCTATCTGTCTTTCTGTCTCTCTGTATGTATGTCTATCTGTCTGTCTTTCTATCTGTCATTCAAATAACAGAATGACGTAATAACGTAAAACATTTTATGTAATTACTGCCCAGAGACGTTAGTGTAATTGAATTCTTTTGTGCGCTTCTGTAATATAACTATACGATTTATCTATCTATATATAAGATATCTGTTTGTTTGTCTACTTTTCTATGTGTTTTTCTATCTGTCCGTCTCTGTTTGTCTGTCTGTTTATATGTCTATCTATATCTCCTATCTATCTGTATATGTGTTTGTCTGTCTATGTATCTCTCCGTCTATCTCTCTATCTCTCTATCTAGCTGTCTGCCTGTCTATCTATCTCTCTGTCTGTCTGTCCGTCTGGCTGTTTATATCCCTATATGTTTGTATGTCTCTTTACTGCATGTCTGTCTGTCTTTTTCTGTATCTATCTCTCTGTCTATCTATCTATCTATCTGTCTGTCTGTCTCTGTCTATCTGTCTGTCAAAATTATTCTACAAACCGCGAATTTAAGCCTTTCAAAAATTTGCTTCATATATTCGTTTCAAATAATTTGTTTCATATATTCGTTTCAGATAGTCATTTCATGAAATTGCTTCAAAAAATCGTTACACAAATTTATTTCATCAAATTTATTTCATTAGAATTTTATATATATGGTAGATATATTGAAGATAAAGAATACAACCAATAATATTACTTGTCGATAAAAGGCAGTTTGGTGTAAGGAGGTATGGATTATCCATCTTGCTGCTTGGGGTAATAAAAGGATTGAGAGGACAAAAATTTGTATGTAATCTTTCAGAAAAAAATATAAATGAGTGGATGTTTTTTTTTTTTTTTTTTTTTTTTTTTTTTTTACTTGAAATAGTTCGACGAATTTTGAGAAAATAAGTTAAAATGTTAACAGTAAAATGTTTAATGCAATCTCCTGCAACATATTTCATTTTGGTGAAAAATAGTTTTTAGATTAAAATTTTTTCATTGCTTTCGAATTTTTAAATGTTTCTCCTTAATCTCCTTTTTTTAAATATCAAGGATTAAAGTTTATGGAATACACAAATTGTATGCTGTGTATTTATTTGTATGCCTGTGGGAGAGCGAGAAAAAACAAAAGAACATGAAATAAAACTAGAAAACTTGTCGTATTATTAGACACAAAGGGGAAAAAATCATGCATTGAATTTTTAAACAGATTTTCTTCTGGCCTCTGCTGCCTTTGTTTCTCCTTCGCACATAAAAAACACCCCTTGGTATTGCTATTATGTTGTCTCTTCCGAAGTTTTAAAGATGTACAACAATCCAGTGATTGTGTTCTGTTAATGGATTATAATTTGCAGTCTTTCACCTAATGGTTTAATATTCCATCTAACTGCATATACTTCTGCCATAAAGCATAATTATTCTTTAAAAAAGCATTATTTTTTAATTACACTGTTAATTACCACGTTAAACCTTTTAATATGTATCTATGCTAAATGATTCATTAGCATTTCAAAAGTAGTTTTATTTCATTAAATTTAGCTGTTTTAATAAAACCATCATTATGAAGACAAAAAAAAAAAAAAAAAAAAAAAAGGTGTACGCAGTTCTTTTATTCTTTTTATAAAGAAAATAAATATTTATTTATGCAATTTAATCATCGTACATCTATTATTTTAATGTCATTTGTTATATTAATAATTTTGTGAAACATCTTGAAAATAACGGATATTATTGTTAGGTGGTTTATTTAGGAAATATTCATAGGAATTTAAAACTTTGCTTATGAAAGGCTGCAAAAGTGCTTTCATCTAAGTTTAATTAATCAAATGCCACTAAGCTTAAAATTTTGACGAGAAATCCTGTGGTAGCTTTCTATAATATCTATTGTTAGCATGAGATTAGTTGTGCTATTTATTAAGGTTACTGACATAATGTTCATCATTTATTGGCATATTATTATTAACTCATATCTCTATACTTGTTTTACAATTTCCTAAATATCTATATTTTACTTGCATATTTATCTACTACTTTAATGATGCATTTAATAGTACTTGAAATGTTCACTGTTGGTAAATGTGTCTTTATAAAATATTACGTGCTCATATACTGTTGCCGTGATCACTTTGCACTGAATCACCATTTGTTGTTTACCTTTTTAATCTGGGCCTTGTTTTTACGGCACTGAAAAAAAATATTGTCTATAGAACAAGAATAAATCTCAAACTTGGTTAAGAAAAAAAAAAAGGATTTTATTCACCGATTCTCAACAGCTCTGTTCAGTGTTGATTTTGACCAAAAAAAAAAAAAATTCTATGTATTTTGTTTAACTATGTATCTATGTATAGTAAAACTCCTTTAAATATAAAAAGAAAAAAAAAAAGGTTCCAAAAACTATTGCAAAATCGCAAATTTAAAACGATACCCCTATACTTGCAAAGGGCCAAAAGAAAATGCATTTTATGTATATCTAAACCGTAATAATAAGCTTATTAATGGTTACATCATCTGAAAAGACAAATCATTAAAAAAGCCATTGCATTTGTTTTCAGATATAGTTTTTTCTTTCATATCTAAAGTACAAGGTGTATCAGAAAGAAAGACCCGATTACAAATGTCAATAACTAGAGTAAACAAATGATTCGAAGAAACGCTTTAAACACACTAGTGAAGGAAGCTCAAAGTTTTGTTTGAGTCATAAGTGTTCTAAGTGACTCCATTTAGTCACACATAAAATATACATGAAATCAACCGATCAATCAATATATGTTGTAAGGTCTCAGGTTCAACGGATTTTATACAAAGCTCCTTACTTCTCGAGAAATAGGGGGTATAATATTTTAACACAACTTAAATACTTACTTTGTAACGAAGTTACTGCGTTGGTCATAGCTCAGTTGTTATGGCGTTTGCTCGTTGATACGCGGGTTTGGGTTCGAAACCGGAATGGTCTACGCTTTTTTTTTTATCATTTTTTGTTTTATAAATATACTTGTAATTATAATCTAATAATCTCAATTAAAAATTTTAATACCGTACATTAATTATAATGTTAACATATTTAAATTTAATTTATTTGGTTTTTAAGCCATTATTAAACATTTCTTATCATTTAAAAGAGATTTTTTTTTTAAATGGATCTATTATTGACTAGTAAAAATTACAAAATCGTTACAAAATCATATCTTATTTTATTAATTATAAATTAATTTAAAGCGCAAGCATACATATTACAAATTAAAAAACATTTAATATGCAAAAAAAAATATGTTGTAATTTAATTCTTATGCTAAATTTTAATATAATTATGCTTCTTACTTT
Source organism: Maratus michaelseni (assembly GCA_963931845.1). Lineage (NCBI taxonomy): Eukaryota > Metazoa > Arthropoda > Arachnida > Araneae > Salticidae > Maratus > Maratus michaelseni. Next base: position 219,337,884 of record OZ007586.1, on the reverse strand, counting down.
AAAAACAGAGTAATATTATCATCGCATTGACTTCCCTTGCTAAGGCAATATATAAATGATGTTTCTTTAAAATCACGAATACGAATTGACACAATTGTTTAATATTATTGCATCGATAAAGCATATACGAAATACAGTTTAAGTGATAAAAAAAATTAACTGTTTAATGATGTTTTATACAACGATTTAGATACAAATAAAAAATAAATAGGTTAGCATTATAACTAATACCCAATATTATATTTATAATTAGGATTATTAAATAATAATTACAAGTATATTTATAAAACAGAAAATGAGAAAAACAAAGGTAGCTCGTCCCGGTCTCGAGCCTGCGAATCAACGAGCAGACGCCATAACAACCGAGCTATGACCAACGCAGTAATTTCGTTACAAAGTAAGTATTTAAGTTTCGTTAAAATATTTGACCCCCTATTTCTCGAGAACTAAGGGGTGTTGTATAAAATCCTTTGAACCTGAGTCTAAGGGGCTTCTACCCTACAACATATATAAAAATAATCAAAATCTGTGATTACCAATCTTGGCCCTCTCCTTGTTAGACGTTATAATATTGGGCTATTTTAATGCTAAGAGTTCAGTGTGGGGCAATCCGCTACATAAAAGCGATGTCCGTGGGGAGTTCAAGTTATTTGCTGGAGTTCAGTGTGCAAAACGATCTAATGATCGTAAATTATGCAACCAGCGAGGCCACGTTTCAGTCAGTTAGAGACGACAGATGGATTGACCTGGCTCTAAGTAAGTTCAATAGATCAACTACTCTAATAAGTTGGGAAGCAGAGCAAAGAGAGACAGACACAGGTTATAAATGCATTGCTACGGTTATATCTACGGTTATTAAGAACCCAAATCCCAAATCCAGGGTTAGGTGCAAAGACTTGAACTGCTAAAATTCCGAAAAGCCCTGTCTGAAGAAATAGGGGACATGGCGATCGCCGGGCTAGAAGGGAAGTCGGTTCATTTCTAACGGAAAAAGTTCAAAACCTATGTGGTGAACAAACTAAGAAATGGAAAGTGCATAGGAAGGCAGAACCGTGGTGGATATCCAAATTCCTCATTGAGCGTACGCATGTCTTGGCAGCAAGAAGGCAGTACAGACGCTGTGTAGCTGAAATTAAAAGACAAGACTACGAAATGCTGTTTGTTCTGAAAAATACGCTCAAAATTCAGGAAATCAGTCCGCAGGGCAAAATGGGAGCACTACAGGAAATTCCTCGAAGAGCTCGATATGGGAAAACCCTTTGGTCCGCCTTTTGACTGGATAAGAGGCAAGTCCTCCGAATTCCTAAAACTAAATGTGATAAAAAGAGGAAACGAGGACGAGGAGGAAACCACGGAATTAATGTCAAGCATAGAACAGCTGATGACCTTCCACTTTCCAAAAGATGGACAGGATAATTCAGAACAAATTGCAATTAGAAACGAGGCGCCTGAGCTCGCGGACGATGACCCGAAAGTTTCTCAAAAGGAATTGGATGCAGTATTCAGGTCTGCGAACCAGGGAAAAGCATCAGAATTGGATATCATTTCCGATGGAGGTTGTGAAGATGCTGTACAGGGCTAATAAATCAATGTTCATAGGTGTCATGAACAAGTGTTTGAGAGAGGGGGGTCTTTTCCGCTTCTTGGAAAAAAGCTAACCTCTTTAATAAGGTTGACAAGGATAGCTCGGACGCCAGCTCTTACCGTCCAATATGTTTATTACCAGCCTGGAGTAAAGTGTTGGATAAACTAGAGAATAACATGCTGGTCTTCTATGCCCAGTCACAGGGATTCACGCACAAAAATCAATTTGGTTTTACTCCAGGGAAGAGAATTGAACATGCAATACATGAGTTAAGAAGAACGACTGGGGGCTGTCATAGCAGAGATAACGATCGCTGCGTCATTATGTTGGACGTGAAGGGAACATTTAACAACTTATGTTTGCGATTTATAGTCAACTAACTAGGCAAAATGGATTGATCAGGTAACTTGCACATACTGATCTGGAGCTTCTTGTCGGAACGTTTGGTGTTTTATCGAACGGCTTTCTGGTCCTTGGAGAGTCATTATGATAAGGTCTTTCCGCAGGGCTCAAATTCCAGCCCGTACTTCTGGAATTTGGTCGCAAATTTTCTACTGGAATTGGATTTGGATAATTCGCGAGGATAATTGCAACAAACATTGTCAAAGAGAAAGTTGCTAAAAGGGTAGAGTTGCAGAAGCAAACATTTACTGCGGAGAAGACAATGATTTCCGAAAGATGCGGAAATTGCGGAGAAAGAGAAATCCAAGGACCAATCCTCGGATGATATTCCTAGGAAAAGCCATAAAGATGGCAAATTCAGCGAGATATCTGGGAGTCATCATCGACAACAAGCTAAATGGGATGGCGCACTGAGCATACACCAAAGAATCTCTAGCAAATTATGTGAAAGACACCTGTTCTCTTAGAAGGAGAAATTGGGGCCTAAGTGGTGATGTGCTTAAACGAGAGTACAAAGGTGAAATTGAGCGTTTAGCGATCTACGCCTGCAGTTTCTGGTGGACTGGGACTGCTCACATGCGAGTAAGTCTTGTGTCTTCCTAGAAACTAGCACTCCTGACTATCACTAGGTGCTTCCGTGCCACAAGTACGGCGTCGCTACAGGTGTTGGCCGGTACGTTGTCGTTAAACCTTCAGGTGGAGAAGGAAAGTTTTCTAGATCGAAAGCTCAGATTTGAAGAAAATATGGCCATTGATGACATATTTATTTGTGCAGACAAAGTTCAGTTGCAAAATGAACATCGACGCTTGCATCTTGCGAAGGAACCAAATAGCTGGGAAGACCCTCCTAAAGACGTAGAGAGCACCCTAGATCATCGGGGAATCACGGTTTATACCGATGGGTCCAAAATAGACGGAGGAGTAGGTGAGGGTGTAGCGATCTATGATGATGGGGTTCTTGTAAGCGAACATGCTTATCACCTCCCATCACACGGTACAGTGTTTCAGGCAGAGCTTGTTGCGATGATGAAAGCGCTGGAACTATGCAACTCAGAAGAAAGCCACTCACTTTAAAGTGCTTCGAGATCGTCGCTAATGTCATTATCTAATCCGAATACTAGTGCTGAACTGTGTGTTAGGATCCATGAGGAGAGGGGGAGCAAGGAGGTGAAATGGTACTGGATTAAGGTTCATGTCGGTACTGCAGGAAATGAAACAGCAGATCAAATGGCGAAAAGAGGCGCAAGACAGGAAGAAATAGATGTCCAGGTAAAGATGTCGGCTTAATCAATAAAAACAAGAATAAACCATAAAATACACAGTATGTGGCAAAAGAGATGAGATGAAATCAATACAGGAAGAAATTACTGTCATTTACAAAAAGTGTCACAGAAGAGGGCCTGGACAAACATATTATTAAATTGGGCAACCACAGGACATCTGCCGTTCCCTGATTACTTTCTTCTCTTCCGAGTTAAACGTGTTATTCATGGATATCTTTTCTGCACACCCACAAATCCGGCCACGAGTGAACATCTATTTGTGGATTGTGTAGGCACATGCCCATTACGAGAAAGGTTCTGTACAAACATACAACATTGGGGAACTACTTTCTGGTTCCAGAAGGCAGAAAAGCTTTAACTGCTTTCCTAAAGGAATTGGAACCCATTTAAAATGAGCTCCATTCGCAAGACTCTCCTAGAATGTACCAGCCCAGGTCGGGCATTTGTCACTAAACGGCTCAAAACTACAGCAGAGTCAACGGTTAATTGGTGATGTATAGGTAAGTTGTGAGTTTTCAGAGTAGTGCGTGTTCAACAATGTAATGTAATTATGTGGAGTTTTAATGTATCGTGGTATGTGTGATGCATGATATGCTTAGGTGCTGTTGTGAATTAATGTAGTTGTGGTGAGTGAGTGAGTGGAGAATTAATGTTGTGACTGGCAATAATGTTTAGTTGTAGTGATTTAATGTTATGAGTGATGTTTGTGATAAACGTGTTATAGATGGTGGTGTTACTATTGTGAAATGATTATACAGGCACTAATGTAAAATAAAAGTCCAGTGTAAGTGAGAGAATGTACATTGTAATGTTTTAGACCACAGGGCGGTGTGGTCTTCTCCCTTGTCTGGAATAAAGGGCAAGTCCCCAGGTCGAGTGAGAGACGAGATAGACGGACCTTCTGGGGGATGTGAGTCTCACTTCACCATGCTCTACTAGAGAGGAGTTGCAGTGGTTCGACCAAGTGTGGATGAAATGTATAATGACCTATCAGCAATTCATTGTGATATCCAATTTTGGGCTTATGCAATATCTAATTATTTTTTTTACAGTTCAACATGTAAGGATAAGAAGAAATTTTTTCGTTTATTCCGGGAAAGATTACGATTTGTTTTCCTTCCAGAAATTTCCCACAAAAACATCCGTATGCATACTATATTTTTTCTACAGTTTACAGGAAGGCCACTGGTCACAATTTTAGCTACCACTGCTTTCAAACAACAATCTTTGTGGTGTATTTCTATAGGAAATATTGTAGAAATTGACTACAAAGATTATTGTTTGGTAGACAAAAAAGTAACCAGTGGGCTTCCTGTGTCTAATATACAATCAATTAAAACAGTATAAATTATATTTTCCATGAAAATTCTACATTTAATTATTTTGATACTCTTATTTTCCTCTTTTAGAATATCCATAAATTTTGAACATTGAAAAAAAGTGTGAAGCTGGAAATGCGAAATAAATGTGCTAGAAAAGACAAAGCAAAAATTCGAAAGCTAAGAAAGCATAACATTATTTCAAATTGTTTAATATTGTATCTTTTCAATAAAGTATTTGTAGGTTGACTGAACATTTTCGGATTGTGCTTGTGACTAATATTTTTACTCCTTTTATTTTAAATTTTAGGTAACAGTTATTAGCATGATTTATGCAATTTTTTTTATGCATTGTAATTATGAATTTAGTTTGTCTGAAATAAAAGGAAGCTATGGCAAATATACATAGTATTTTGTATTAAACAGTGGAATGTAACTATTTTAAAATAGAAATTGAAGTCAAGTCGCAGCTAGCTGCCTAACTTACTTACTCAAACTCCTAAAACTTGTTTTACATAAAATAAATACATGTTTTATTAGAAAGTTATATAAATTAAAAATATCTGACAATTTCTGCATTGAAGAAAAAATGATGCGCAGTGAACCCGTTTAGACTATAACATTGCTGTTTCAGGAATATATTCTGTTTTTTTTTTGTTTGTTTGTTTTTTTTTATTCATAAAATAAAAAAAAATATCTTAGAAGACCAAATTTTTTGGGGTACATCGTTGCCCACGGAAGTGAATGTCTTAGCGCTGTATTTGAAACTTTTTACGTATTTACTTCACGAACTGGAGTCGGTTTTACAAGCTTCGGATCAAGTCATGGCTTCGGAAGATAATGATTTGAACCAAAGCTTGATCCAAAACTTAGAAAAGCAACTTAATGTTCGTGGCGTCACAAATCATATCCTAAGGAATTCTCTTCTGGAGACAAGGGCTGCATTGAAGGGAACACGTACTCAATTGGTTCGACTACTTCAAATTTATGTAAGTTGAACTTACAAAACACATCCATAATATAATATAATATAATAGCTGTTTTTTTTTTAATATCTAGACTTATGCAGAAAACCATATGACTCTTTCAATATAAAAAAAATCTTTATTTCATAAATAGTAATAAAAATCTATTTCACTTTAAAAAATTGTTTTCTGCCTATACGCCTTATTTTTCTTATATTTCAGATATATTGTATATGAATTTAACCGTATTAATAAAAAAAAATGTATGCAATTGCAAGGAAGTTTTGCACAAGAATTTTTTTTTAAACAAAGGTGCATAATTTCTCTTTTTTGAGTTATTTTTTACTTGCAATATATTTATCCATCTAATAATCGGAATGCTTCTGAATCTAATAGCTTTAATTCAACGAAAAGGGGACTAACTTTGCACGTATTCTAAATGGATTCTCCATCGAAGGAAATTATAAATGGACTTCATGGGAGAAGGGAAACACGGCTTTCCAATCATCGAGATAGGGGCAGAGGTGCGAAAACTCGATGGGAAATGTCATTTGTTTAAACGATCCCGACCTTTCTTGGAATGCGATTTTCTGACAGTAAGTAATTGTTATCATTAGCAAACTGGGGATAGGAGTTTGGGGGAGGAGAGGTTTCTCCCTTCATCTAAAAAAGAAACAAAATTACCATATTCTCTTATTGCATCTGTGATAAATTTACGCAAAAACATGTGCACTCAAGCACGCATGTTCATATATATTCATAATGTATTATGAAGGAAACTGTCATAAGCGTATCGAATTCTGCAAAGAATGCTATAATTTCATTATTAAATGTTCGTTTCAGAAATACATATGTGGCTTAAAAATTTAAAACGAAAATGAATTTAGTAAATAATTTATTAAATTAATTTTTTTGTAAGAGACATCGTTTGTTTCAATTCCCTTCAAGAATATAATGCTTAATGCTGTGCGAAGCGTATGGAAATTTATGAATATAAATATTTTATCCAACATGTCACCCCCAGCCATCTAAATTTTCTTAGACATTTTTAGGTTATGTTAATTTTTTTTTATCATATTATACATAGGCGACAATTTTGAGTACCACATTTTGCAAACAGGTATACTTCTCTTATGTAATTTGATAATTCGGCGATTATATAATATTATGTAATATTTCATAATGTAACGTTGACAACTAAAAAATATAATAATTCTCGTATTAGCAAAATTTTATGTGCCTTCATTAAATCAATAGTTTTATTATTGAAAAGAAAACGCACTTGAATAAATAAATGCTTGTTTATGTAAAAGGAAAAGTGTTTGTAGATACCTCAGATGCTACTTATCAGCCAGGATCTTTCTAACGTGTGAGGCTATCATGTACCATTATCTCCTAATAGTAATATTTGCATTATTTAATATCAGAAAATTAGTACGAATTCCTACGATTAAATAAAGCAAAGGTACACTGTTAAAACAGAAGGTGACAAATCGGTGCCATTGGGAACCCGGGGTGAAAAACCGGTGCCGTTTGGAACCCTAGCGTGCCACAGAGGCTTGAAAATGCAGTTCGGGTGTCATTTGGCCACTCACTGGGTGATTGAAGCTAATTAGAGTGCCGTACACTACGTATTGCTCGAATCTTTTCACCCTGCCGTTCGATCGGCATCTTGCGCATGCGCTGTGACGTGTTTCCTCTCATTTTTCGCAAGTCACAAGGGAGATCGCACAAGATGGCTGACTTTGAATTGTAGTGTATTGCTGCCGCGCGAGATTTCAATTTTATTAATATAATAACTAAATAACGCCATTTATGGCGAATAAATAAACCAGCGGAGTCAACAAGAATAATCACACTTTATATACAGGTATGTGAAATGTTTCAGTGTTGTTTGTATATTATGTTTTATTATTATAAAAAGATTTTAGATATGTTGTATTACAAATGGCTCCATACATTATTTTCAAGCAGACATTTTAAGTCATAATCTTGATGTGGAAAGTTGAAATTTTTATCTCGTGAAAGTAGAATGATGTCGCCTCACCTATTTGCTTGCGTTTTAAATTATTATTTATGTAGAACTTATAATAATTTCATTTTATTCTTATTTTTATCTAATGAATTTTCTCGCACAGTTTTTGTTGCTTACCATTTAGAAATAAATTTAATGATGCATTATAATAATAATAAAAAAATGTTGAAACATAAGTTCTTATATTAAAAAAAATAGTTTAATTTTTTATTTTTCTGAAATCTGAACAAACTATTTGTAAACAATTGAAGAATTTACAAGTTTTACCGAGAATTGATTTTTACTAACTTGAAACGTATTAATTTGAATATTTGACAATTTTAAATTAGTTGATTTGATAATATGTATACATAAGAAATAGTAAACTTGATAAAATATAAATTTCTGCAGATGTTTTTATTATTCAAATACTTTTTAATATCGAAATTTTTAGAGCTTGTGTTTGATCATGAAATGAACTAAAAATATACCTCATTACATATTATGAATTATTAATAAAATAAATAAATCGTAATTTCTGAATTGATATTTTGACATTTATACATGTGTCTTGAAAAATGTTTTGTGAGTCTCTTGTACTATAACATATTAATAATAATAAATCACTGGGACATTTCACAGTGTGACTGGATGTAAGAATGTCTTGGATGATTGAGTGATTTATGTAAATTATATTTAACTAGCATAGCTAAAATAATTTTTTTCCTTCTTAAAATAATAATGATAAATAAATATCTCTGTACTACATCTAACTTAAAATAACAATAATAATAAAAATGGTAATAAATACTAACCAGTTTTGAAAGTAACACAAATCTTTATTGCTAAGCTGAAAATATCTATTCGCAATTTAGGCTGGAGTTACAAGTTGAAAACATTTATTAACAAATGTAGTTGTAATTAAAATGATTTCTAAATCTTAAACAAAACCAAACATCTTAATCGGCATTTATTTATCTATAGTGTCTATTGGCTATTAACACCTGATGATGTATAATACATTTCTCATATATATTAACCTACACAAGCAGGGGTCGATGCAGGGTTTTTTTTAATTTAAGTTAATTTATTTTTTCTTTTATTTTTTTAGGGGGGGGGGGGCATTTTGTGAAAAATAAAGGTTAATTTTGTGAAATTTATTATATTTTTCACAAAATGCCCACCCCCCCCCCCTTGTATAGAAATTGTATAGAAAAGAATTTGAAAATTCTTATACTTAAAAAAGGGGGAAAAAAGGCTATACATATATAATTATAATGCAATGTTTAACTTTATCTTCAATAAACTGATCAATACTTAATTTTCTCTGCTGAAATTTATACAAAGTTAAAAGTTCATCATCTCATGTCAAGGGTCGATCCAGGCAAAATTTGAAGCCTATTCAGAGCTCCTTCACAAAAATAAATTTAATAAATTGGTCCCCTTCAGTAAAATGTATGGTCCCTTCACAAAATTCCTTTTAATAAAACATCCCCTTCACAAAAATCCATTTAATAAAATGGGTCCCTTCAGAAAAATCAATTTGATAAAATGATCCCCTTCACAAAATTATTTTTAATAAAATAGGCCCTTTCACAAAATTCTATTCCATAAAAGCTTACTATTTTTATTAATTATTTATTATTTTGTTATGTTTTAAAATGTGTAATTTGTAAACAACCTTTCGAACCAAACATTTATTAACATAACAAAAACTTTTTAAAGTCCTATTTGCTAAAGTTTTCCCTTGTGGTGAACTTGATTGTTTACAAATTACACATTTTAAAACATAACAAAATAATAAATAAAAATAGTAAGTTTTATGGAATAGAATTTTGTGAAAGGGCCTATTTTATTAAAAGGAATTTTGTGAAGGGGTACATTTTATCAAATTGATTTTTCTGAAGGGACCCATTTTATTAAATGGATTTTTGTGAAGGGGCCTGTTTTAGTAAATAGATTTTTGTGAAGGAGCTCTGAATAGGCCCCAAATTTTGCCTGGATCGACCCTTGACATGAGATGATCAACTTTTAACTTTGTATCAATTTCAACAGAGAAAATGAAGTATTGATCAGTTGATTGCAGCTAAAGTTCAACATTGCATTATAATTATATATGTATAGCTTTTTTTCTTTTCCTTTTTTAAGTATAAGAATTTTCAAACTCTTTTCAATACAATTGCTAGACAAGGGGGGGGATGCTTTCTTTTGTGGGGTGCCGCTGGGCACCTTGGAGTAGAGGTGGCATTATTCTCCCTTGGGGTGCCATCCTTTCACCCCTTGGAGCACCCTGTATTAGGGGTGCCATCCTTTCATCCTAGTTAAGGGTGCCATTCTGGCTCCCCTAGAGGTGTCACCAGTGAGACAAGCTTTTCAACTCTAGGAGGTGCCAAGTGTCACCTGTAGTTTTAACAGTGTAGTACCACAATTCGAAAATAGTGGTACTCAATTGCAAGGACAGTACGAAGCCTGATTTTGATACATTTAAGAAATATTCATAATAAAGATTAATAAACACAGATCTGTGAAAATTCACATTTACATATTAGTTTTATATTACTTTTACTTTTTAAACTAGATCACTAGTTTGTATATAACCAAGTCTGTACATATTTAAATACTTAATATCGTATACATCTTTCTATGAGGTGTGTTTAAATGGTTACTCGTTTGTTTAGGTGAAAAAGAAAAGTGAATACAAAAGTAAAACATCTGTGTAATCACATAATTGCAATAAATTAGAATGGTTTCTTGTCATTTGCCTGGAAGCAGATTAAACCCTCGTCAATAATAAAAAAAAAACCTCTTTGGTTTAGAAAATAAATATTGAATTAGTATTGTCTCATATTACACTTGTACACCACTTGAAAAGTTGTTTGAAGGAACAAGGAATTTGGCAACGATTAGCAAAAGATGGTATTCCGAAGGAGAAAGGTTCGGGGAATGTGCTAGATGAGGTAAAACTTGAAAATCAGAAGTCGAGTATAGGTTTTCCAACGAATTAAAGCAGCATGATGTCAGATGTTACCATGTTGAAAGACAGTGCTTTTGCGATTGACACGTTCTGTCTGCTTATGCATCATTTTTTACATTTATATATCGAACTATTGGCAGTACATGTCAAGATTATTGGTTTGGTTATATAGTAGGAATTCCCAGTGGATTATTTCCTTCACATCCCACACGATTAATTAAAAAAATCGAGATGTAATCCTTCTTTTGAAGTTGATAGAACGACACACAATTTTTCGACGTTTTACATTACGGTAATGCACTCCTTTCTCATCGTCCGTTTCAATTCGTCCTAAAATGATTCACTTCTGAACAAGAAAGAAAAGAAACACGGGTTCTTGCTTCCACTTGTCGTTGCTTTTCACTCAGCTGATGAGGAATGGAATCCACTGATCTAGCTTTGTCGCTTTGTGATGATTCTCAGTGTATGCATTCGTCTTTCAACTGTTGATTTGTGTATGAATATAATTTCCGCTAATTCCTGAACAGTCCATGTAGGGGTATTCGATATGCCTTAATATAGAATCTCTTAAATATTATCAAAATTGTTATGGGCGGCCAGAATTTGTTTGATATTTACAGCTTTTGTCTCAGCTCATGATTTTCCGAAACCAGCGACGATATGTGTCTGTGCTATCGTTAACCATATCCCCTCAGTACACTTGACTAGTGTTTCTGTATGCTAAGGTTGCAATACTGCTTCTAACAAACTTGTACAACAAATAATGTCTGATATGTTGCTCATTTGACATTTTAAAACACTTAAAGCGATTTATTCTTATAAGTTTGTTGATTTTATGTGCTCTTTGACCACACGTTTTATTGACCGAAAATTCCAGTCATCGTATATGATGACGTCAAATCATAACTGCAATTTCAGAAACAGGTGGAAATTTTGCGCTTGCCTAATATTTAAAAATGTATTTTTATTCATGAAATATGAAATCATGAAGATATATTTTACGGATTGTTGTGGACTGCGGCTACTAAATGCTTTATTCATTGACCTTCGTAGTTAATTTTTTTATCGTAAAACACTATATTTCTTTTTAAAAAAATAATAAGATATTTGTTTCTTAGGAATCATAATATTGTAATGCGTAATTATTTTAATGTTTTGGTTTAATAAACTATTGAGAAAATACTAATAAAAATATAAACAATATTTACCTGACTTTGTTCTATGTACAAAATTAAACTAGCCGTTGAAGAATTTGGCGATTGAACACTGTAGCCTTAAATAGGGATCAATCTTGCCCCTATATATTACAGTTTCTGTCGAAATTTAGAAAGAGAAACTTTCGTATTATATTTATTACTTGTTTCAAAATGAAAATAAATAAATTCTAATAGGCATGATATTTGACATATTAGCCTGCGTCAAATAATTAAAATTCTATAATTTTTAGGATGCGTTTACATTGGTATCATTTCTCATCAACTTCCCATTAATAAAGCTTGAAATTTTATTGTGTTTAGTTATTTTACTCATCTATTTTCAAAACTAGATTGCATGTTATAATTATTCTCTAAGAAAATTTAAATTTTCCTGGCAGTCCAATTTTTACCAGTCGTTTGTCTATTTGCTCGCATTCAAAACAAGATTACATGTCATAATTATTCTCTAAAAAATTAAAAATTTTCTCGACAGTTCAGCTTTAAACAGTCGTTTGTCTATTTACTCGCATCACTTTAAATTTACTCGCTCAAAACATGTTCATAATTGATACACACACCCAATGAGCATCTCCTTGATCAGGCTCTTGGGGTTTGCTGAGAATGATGGATTATCAATTCATGACTTTAATTTCGCCTTTATTTATCTTCAAAATAGTGAATTTAGAAATGCTGTTACGTGATAAGCGCTAGGTTTTCCTAGTACATTTTTTAGATTTTTGAAGTAGTCATATTTTATTTTTTTTCTTTTAATTTGATTGTCAAAAGAAAAAAACGGTGAATTGTTAATGAAACCTATGATTAAATGAGTGAAAGCTTTATCATTTAATAAAACACTACAGTTTTGAAGCAAAAAGAAGTTTACAGTACATTTTATGATAGTGTTGTGTAATAAAATTTATGTTAAGATATGCAAATGTTCTCTCTGAGTGAAATTGAGCATTAACCAATCTCGTAGGCAGGATCCGATCATAAAAAGTTTGGGCCCCGAGTAAAAAAAATGTTTTGTGCCTTAAATGTAGGTCATTATGTTTTCGTAATGATTGCATACCAGAACTGCATTTAATACACTACAATGTATTACTGAATACAAAAATACAAAGTGCTTCACAGGGTATAGCTAAAGAAAACATTGGATAACTTTTGAGCGGAAAAAGATTATTATTTCAAAATTTCAGGATTTACACATGAGAATAACGGAAATTAAAAGATGAGGTTATCGAAATGTTGGCCATCTGAGGAGACAACGATATTCACGATAACCTACTTGAGTTGGTCAGTTAGAATCGACCGTATCACAATTTTTATCGCTGTTTTCAGCTGTTCTATGGTTTTTAGTCGATCTTTGTAGGCTTGATATTTAACATAGTCTCATAAAAAGAAGTCTAGTGAAGATAAGTCAAGGCTATAGGGTGTGGGGCAAAAAAGCCTATAGCCAAAGCGATTCGGGAATCCTCTTGCGATGACACAATTGTCACAGCTAATACTGAGCACTTCATATTGGCTTAGGATGTCTCCTGTGGAATGTGGAGGAGCTCCATCCTGCTGAAACTGTATGTCTTGGATCCAGTGTTCGTAGTAGGCATCAGGAATGAACCATGTTATCCAAAAGTCGAGATAGCGTACAGAATTCACTGTCTGGACAAAAAATACAGACCCAAAATGCCATCAGCACACAGTGTGATCAGACAGTGACCGTTTGCGGTCGAAGAGGCTTGGCAAAGTCAAATTCTGGCTTCGCGCTGTCTCAAATTCGATATGATTTTGACGATTGACATAGCCATGCAACCCGAAGTGTGCCTCTTCAGAAAAAACGATATCGCCACAGTTGAAACCAGTATCGATCATTTCGCACATGATGTTGTCAAACTCCAGTCTTTTTTCAATAGCATATGGGCCGAGAGGTTGTCCTAACTGAATTTTATAAAGGGATATGTAAAGATCTTTGCGGGTTATTTTCTATTATGTGGCTGCACTGACGTCAAGTTGTTGAGCCACGTGTCGAGATGATGTTGAGGGCTCGTTCCACATTATTGTCTTGGCAGCGGTGATGTTTTCGAGCGTGCTTGCTGTCTTTTTTTCGGTCTTCATGCCAACTTTGTCATCAGCCACTGAGCCTGTTATTTTAAACTTGGCAATGAATGGTCTTAACATGTTTAAAGATGCCTTTGGCCTATTTTTAAAGGCACTACCACTTTCTGGGTGTTTCGACAAGTCTCTGGTCAAAAAGACAAAACGTTTTGACTAAAAAGACACACTCTTCAATTGAATATCGGTACATTTTGGCGAAAACAAAGTATTCTTCGACAGTAACCAGAGTCGTAAATAAGTTTCCTTTAGGTCCCTGCGCATGCATGCAGAATTTCGCGTCACTAGCTCCACCCGTTGAAGAGTTATTCAACTAAAAGGTTCGCTATACCATGTGAAGCACCCGGTATAAATGAAAAACTTACATCATTTTTCACACACACACACAGACATATATATATTAATTAATACATATATATATATATATATATATATATATTAATTAATACATATATATATATATATATATATATATATATATATATATTAATTAATACATATATATATATATATATATATATATTAATTAATACAAAGTTTCAAAGCCATGCAGAAACATGCAGAAATGAGAAATGGACTGATTATGAAAAAATCGAAACTTCTCGAAGGCAGCAGTAAAAATATAAATGCACTTACATTTGAAAAGAGCCTTTAAGTGATTCAAAATAATTTGGAAAAAAATTGTAATTCAAAATTTAAAAGTCATAATCATGTCAGTTATTTAAAAGGTAAATTTAAATGTCCATTGTAGCAATTTCTTTTAGAAATTACTTTTTAATGCAATTTTTACATAATTTGTGTAATTAATAAATTAGATTTTTTACAATTTCATCACACAAAGATTTTTTTTGCAAAATTATTCGTTTAGACCAAAAAATCTTTGGGACCTTGCAATCTGTGGGGGACTGGGCAAATGCCCGTGTGTCCTGCTGGTAATAGGGTAGTGATTGTAGGCATTGATAACTAAATATAAAAATAAAACAGAAATAAGTCACCAATAAATAAACCAAACAAATTTTTCAAAACGAGAAAAGAAAAGGAGATCAGTAGTTTTTTTTTTTTTTTTTTTTTTTTTTTTTTATGAAAACATTTTTATTTTGCATATACATTAATGCAATACTTATCTAATGAAATCCTTTATTAATTCATATATACAGGGTGATTAAAAAAACGTGGACAAAATAACATGGTAGATCAGTCATACAACATGGATCAAAAATCGCATAGGAACAGAGGGTCGCAACTGCAATCCGGAGCCGCTATAAGGCGTCTAAAATAATACAAACACAAAGAGAAGAAACAAAACCATTACAGATCATTTTATTGATAACTAGCTAACCCGCCCAGCGTTGCCTGGGCCCGAAATATTAATAATCTGTTCTATACGAATATGACTGAAATCTGTAAGGCTATCGAAATCAAGTCGAATGAGGCAAACCCCGTCGTAATCGGGCTCATAAAATCCAAGATCGGAAAGCGCAACCTGGCGGTCGAAAGTGCAACTAAAATATTTAAGGCTATAGATATCAATTCAAATGATCCAAACCCCGTCGTAATCGGGTCCACAGAACCAGATATACTCCTATAGTTCTACCTTCTACCTCCAGGGCGCGCAGTCTGTTCTGGAAGAGGCCTTTTCAGAACACTCGACCCAACTAAATTTCCTAGTAGAATTGAAATTTAACCACGGGTAAACATTGCCAAAATAGCGGAAATCGCGAAAGTGGGTTACGTAATCGATCGGTTTCTAAACGGTTAATGTAGATATTTTTTAAAACCCAACCGTGCGTTTTGAAGAAAATGAACGTATCTATGATCTGGAGTCTACTGTTTGTCCGTACTCACATTTCCCGAGTCGATGCTGATTTTTAAACCTGGACCGAAAAACGAAAATCGCGTGAGTGAGTTTTGGAAAGGATTTTTTTTCGGAGGGTTAAAACTAAAATTTTTCAAAACGGACACCAGATTTTAAAAAATAAAGGGATATAGATTAGGCGCGGTATTTTTAGTTTTTCGTATCTTGTTTATAAACGCCAATTCGGATTTTTAAAGATAGGAGAAATAGTTAAAAAAGTGAAATTGACTTACGGTAAAAAACGTTTTCGAAAAGGTTAACGTGATTTTTTTTTTAAACTAAAGGTTTCTGCCTAAACTCGATAGAACGTAGATGTTTTTAGGTGTGTTCGTTTTTTGTTTGGTTATTTTAGAGAGCCGATGCCAGATTTTATATTTCGCAGAAAATCAGAATTTGCAAAAGAGAGTCCTGCGCACGAATTTTTTTTGAGGGGTTAATATTCGTATTTAAACAAATACAGATGTCGCAGGAGGAATAAAAGTAGATATTGTCTGGTATATTTAGTTTTTCGTAACTTTCTCTGAATCGCCGATGCAAATTTTTAAAAATTGCCAAAATCGCAAAAATTGCAAAACGGCATACAGAAAATATATTTTTTCGGAGGGTTAATTTTCATATTTTTAAAAACCAACAGTGGCTTTGAAAAGTGCAAACTCAGATCTTTAATTTGGTGACCTACGTTTTTCCGTATCTCTTGTAGTCCGGTGGATGCAAGGCTCGGAAAACGGGAAAAAATGAAAAACATGAATTCGATGCTTTTTGATTATTTCTTTTGAAAGGGTTAAATGTAAAAATTTTTCAAACCAACCAGATCGTTCGAAACGTAATAGTATGTTCTTTCAGAATATGTAGACGGTTTTTCCATATTTCTAGCCGTTCGCCCATGGCGAATTTAGAAAAACTTAAAAAGAAATGGAATGACCCCCGCTTTGTTTCATCTTTTTACGGAGGAACGAATAAATGCCTTCTGGACATGCGCAAGCTGTTTTCGGAAGACAGATTTTTTATTTGCGATCTTTGATCACTTTTTAATTAATAACTACTCTAATTTTCAAAATATTAAAAATCTGAGGTTCAGGTGCACCAGGAGAGGGTTTAGACTTCCTAAATCTAAATTTGCAGGCATCTAGGTGGGCTAGATTTTGCTAGCCATCGCCAACAGTCACACACACACACAGAGCGAAACTTTCTTTTATTAGTATAGATTACTCACTCACATGCTACTAATGCAAGCCAAATATTGAGCCTACAGCAGATGCTCGAAGTTTTTGCCAGATGCATCGAGACACGCCTGGCATCTACGTTCCATGGAACGGCGCACCTTCACCAAGATGCCAGGTGTCTCTCGAACACATCCTGCTGCCACAACGATTCTTCCTACCAAGTCTTCCGGCGTAGCAACAGGTGTTTCATACACAAGTACTTTTAAAAATCCCCACAAGAAAAATCCAAGAGAGACAGGTCTGGTGATCGTGGTGGCCATGCGATTGGTCCGCCACAACCAATCCAGCCGCCAGGAAAAGTAGCCTGCAGATATGCTCTGATGTCTGTGGTGAAATGCGCAGGAGCTCCGTCGTGTTTAAATCGAATGCTTCGACGAATATGAATCGGAACATCATTGAGCATGTCTGGCAAAACCTCTTGCAAGAATGTCAGATAAATGGAACCGTTAAGTCTTTCTGGAAGAATGTACGGACCAAGTAAACAGTTTCCTACAATGCCAGCCCACATGTTAACGAACATTTTTGTTGTACGCCGTGCGGACGTGTAGCATGCGGGTTTTCATCCGCCCGGCTCTAGCGCCCTCTGCAGGCGTTTGCGACCCTCTGTTCCTATGCGATTTTTGATCCTTATTGTATGACTGATCTACCATGTCATTTTGTCCACGTTTTTTTTAATCACCCTGTATATACAAGGTGGCCATAATTAAACTGACGGTACTCAGAGTGTTCTGTAGCGCGATCTAATTGCGAGAATGGTGCCAAATTTTGTATGAAGATTAAACAAGACGGGGGACGAAGGATTCCACGAAAAAAAAATTAGTTCCAAAAATCACCGCCAGGGGAATATGTGGCGCTGTGTATTCGAAAAAGAGAGTTTCAAAAAAGAAGAATCAATACTGAAATAAAATTACCGTTTATTTAGCACATCCAACTCAGGTTCGATGTGGCCGCCGTTTTTATGGACCACGTATTGCATTCTGTGCACAGCATTTATTACAGTAGAGAATAACATGTCTGCAGGAATCTCCCGTACAGTTCGCGATATGTTATCTTTCGACGTAGCCAGGTCCTGGAAAACTCCATGATAGACCTTGGACTTTAGGTAACCCCATAGCCAAAAGTCGCAGGGGGTAAGATCAGAGGACCGAGGTGGCCATGCAGTTGGAAAATAGCGGCTAATGACTCTTTCTGTTGTGAATTTCTGTCGTAGCAGCTGCTGTACCCGCAAAGCAATATGTGGAGGGGCTCCATCTTGCATGAAAATGATTTTCCCCAGGCACTGTCTTTGCTGAAGTGCTGGAATAACAAAGTTGTTTAGCATTTGGCGATATTTGTCTCCGGTAACAGAACAAGTCACAGGTCCTGTCGGAGTAATGTTCTCATAGAAGAATGGACCTATGATCATATCTGCTGTGAAACCACACCAAACAGTTATCTTTGGTGAATGCAAAGGAATTTCCTGGAATGCTGTTGGTGACTTGTTATCCCAAATTCGGCAGTTCTGGGTATTTACAGTTCCATTCAGGTAAAAGTGGGCCTCGTCTCCCCATAAGATTTTCCCGGACCAAGCATCATCCAACTCCATTCTGGCAAGAAAAGTGAGAGAAAAAGTCAATCTCTTATCATGGTCGGTGTGAAGTAACTCTTGTACACGGCTGATCTTGTACGGATAGAAGTGGATAATCTTTCGTAGGATTTTTCATACCGTACAATAAGGCATATCCAGATTCCGAGCTATTCCACGAGCACTGGAAGTGGTAGCGATATTCTCTGGTGCTCTGCCGACAATCGCCGTTGCCACTTCTTCGATTGTATCCTGTGATACGGGTTTTCGTTCTCTGCCTGACTGAACATTTAGAGAACCTGTTTTCTCAAACTTCTCAACCATTCCTTTTAAACCATTAACTGACAAAGGACCGTTACCTTTACGCCTTTTTTGTGGTTTCTAAAAGCACGAAGAGCGGCTGGCGCATTGCACTGGTTGAGGTAAAAGAATTTGACTAGTAGAGCTCGCTCGACTAAAGAAGGAGACATTATGAAAGATAACTTTCAATGAAATTGCTTCTAATAGTAGCACATTACCCTTTAAAGCCGAACAAGCTGGCACTGGGCCAAAAGATGTAACGTGAAATTTGAATAAAGAACTTCTTCTTCTGCTGTTGTTTTCTTTGGGGCTCCGTAAGTGAAATTGCAGATAAAGAAACTTTAGCAGTGTTTAAGTAAATTTTTAGCTTTTTATAAGCTGTTACCATTTTGAGCTTGGTTTAAAATTGCTAAATTCGTTAAATAAACGGTAATTTTATTTCAGTATTGATTCTTCTTTTTTGAAACTCTCTTTTTCGAATACACAGCGCCACATATTCCCCTGGCAGTGACTTTTGGAACTAAATTTTTTTTCGCGGAATCCTTCGTCCCCCGTCTTGTTTAACCTTCCTACAAAATTTGGCGCCATTCTCGCTGTTAGATCGCGCTACAGAACACTATTAAATCTAAAGTCAATTAAATCTAAGTCAATTAAATCTAAAAGAAATGCCATTTAAGTTAAGGTGAATCATGACCTTTTAAATGTATTATAACATATCAAAAGTAATATGACAATTCAAAAATAGAAATTATAAAAGTAAAATCATCAATTGAAATATGCAACCTAAATATTATTAGATTATAAATGGTGCTAAATAAAAATTTAAACGTTTGACAAATTAACTTTTAAGACTAATGTGATTAATGATTAATTGAAAGGAAAACTAATGTAAATATGGTTATTAATTTATATAAAATTGTATAAATATATCTATAGATATACACACATACATATGCAATCCTATATTATTAAAGCAATACAAATTTAAAAGAACGAAGTATATGGGGGCAAAATTTTAATACCATATATTGAATTATCATAATTAATATATAATTAAACATAATGCATAAGAATAATATTAGAAATAACTTAAAATATGTATGAAAAGTTTTGATAATATTTTTAAATTAAAATATATTGATATATATGTCGTAGGCTAATTGGGAAATCCGGATCTTTGCAAAGAGCCTAGGCTGTTTGCAAAGAGAGCCTAGGCTGTTTGCAAAGAGCCGGTCTCATTGGAGAATCATCTCCCTTTTCCCAATCAGCCTGCTATTTTTCAGGCCTATTGCAAAGAGCCTAGACAGCGTTAGGCTAATTGGAATAAAGTAATTTATTTCTGAATCAGACTGGTAATATTTAGGCTTATTGCAAAGAGCATAGATAGCACTACAATAGCACAATAGTTAATTGAAAAATGGCCATGCTTATTTAGAAAATGACCAGTTCTCTGCCAATATATGGTGTTGTACCCAACTCGAACCTGAAAATTCCATTCGAAGTCGACCCGAACTCGACAGAAAAATTCCATTAAACCGTAACCCGATCCTAAAAGGATAAAATAAATTATTTCGAGTCGCAACCCGACCCGAACCAGAATACTGAAATTAACCTGAAACTCGAGCAGAACCCGACAAAAAAATCCATCGATCCGAACCCGACAAAATAAATTCCTTTATGTCGCAACCCGACCCCAACCTAAAGCTTCGAAGTTAACCAGTAACCCAAACCGAACAAGATATAAAAATTCCATCGAGCCGAAACCCGGTCCAAATATGCAAAAATAAATTCCTTCGTGTCGCTACCTGACCCGAACTCAACCCGATCAAAGTCATCCCAAAACCCGAACTGAGCCTGAAAAAAATTTCCATCGAACGTAACCCGATCCGAACACGACAAAATAATTTCCGTCGTCATGTAACCGGACCAGAACCTGAAAATTGAATTTAACTCGAAATCCGACTAGAACACGAAAAAGAAATCCATCGAACCGTAACCCGATTCGAACCCGACAGAATAAAATCCGTCGCAACGCAACCCGATCCGAAGCTGTAATTTCAAGTTAACCCGAAATCCGACTCGAACCTTAAAATTTAAGTTAACCCGAAACCTGACTCAAACCCGAACGAAAATTACCATCGCCCCGTAACCCGACCCAAACCATATAAAAACAACCATTGAACTGTAACCCGTTCCGAACCCGACAAAAGAAATTTCTTTGTCTCGCAAACCGACCCGAACCTAAAAATTGAAGTTAACCCGAAAGCCGACCCGAAACAGACAAATAAAAATCCATCGATACATAACTCGATCCGAACTCGACAAAATAATTTTCTTCGTCATGCAACCCGATCTGAACCAGAAAATTGAAGTTAACCCGAAACCCGGCCCGAACCCGAGAAAACAATCCATCGAACCGTAACCTGATCCGAATCCGACAAAATAAATGCCTTCGTGTCACAACCCAATCCAAACCAGAAAATTCAAGTTAACTCGAAACCCGACCCGAACCAGACAAAGAAATCCAACGAACCGTAGCCCAACCCGAACCCGAAAAATAAATTCCCTGGTCTCGCAACCCGACTCGAACAAGAAAATTGAAGTTAACCCGAAACCCGACGGAACCTGAAAATTTATGCTAACCCGAAAGTCGAACCAAATCTGAAAATTCAAGTTAGCCTGAAACTCGACCCCAACTCGACAAAATTAATCCATCGGACCGTAACCTGATCCGAACCCGACAAATTAAATTCCTTCGTCTCGCAACCCGACTCGAGCCGGAAAATTGATGTTAACCCGAAAGCCGACCAAAACCAGACACATAAAAATCCATCGATAAGTAACCCGATCCGAACCCGAAAAAATAAACTCCTTCGTGTCACAAACCGATCCAGACCAGAAAATTCAAGTTAACCGGAAACTCACCGCTAACCTGAAAATTTAAGATAACCCGACAAAAATGTACCATTGCCCCGAAACCGACCCGAGCCAGACAGAAAATTCTTCGTCTCCCGAATTTTTCTTCGTCATGCAACCCGATCTGAACCAGAAAATTGAAGTTAACCCGAAACCCGGTCCGAACCCGACCCGAACCCTAGAAAAAAATCCATCGAACCGTAACCTGATCCGAATCCGACAAAATAAATGCCTTCGTGTCACAACCCAATCCAAACCAGAAAATTCAAGTTAACCCGAATCCCGACCCGAACCAGACAAAGAAATCCAACGAACCGTAGCCCAATCCGAACCCGAAAAATAAATTCCTTGGTCTCGCAACCCAACTCGAACCTGAAAATTGATGTTAACCCGAAACCTGACGGAACCTGATAATTTATGCTAACCCGAAAGTCGACCCATATCTGAAAATTTAAGTTAGCCCGAAACCCGACCCGAACTCGACAAAATTAATCCATCGGACCGTAATCCGATCCGAAACCGACAAATTAAATTCCTTCGTCTCGCAACCCGACCCGAATCTGAAAATTGGAAGTTAATCCGAAATCCAACTCGAACCAAACAAATAAAAATCCATCGATACGTAATCCAAACCGAACCCGACAAAATAATTTTCGTCGTCACGTAACGCGATCCGAAATAGAGAATTGAAGTTAACCCGAAACCAGACAAAAAAAAAATCCATCGATCCTTAACCCGATCCAAACCTGATAAAATAATTTCCGTCGTCATGCATCCCGACCCGAACCAGAGAATTGAAGATAACTCGAAACCCTAACCGAACTCGACAAAAAATCCATCGAACCGTAACCCAATCCAAACCCGAAAAAAATAAATTCCTTCGTTTCGCAACCCGAGATGAACCTGAAAATTTAAGTTAACCCAAACACCGACCCAAACCTGAAAATTTAATTTAACCCGAAACCTAAAAACCGAAAATTATTTTGTCATTATTACATCAAGAAAGTAAAATAAAATAAAAAGTAAAAATAAGGAATCAGAGAATTATTGTCCCTTCTTATTTTCCTTGTCTTTTTTTATTGCGTTATACTAGCGAATAATGTATATCGCGATTTTGGTATATTTCTCACCACTACCACCACAAAATAGTGAAATAAAATAAAATAAAATAAAATAAAATAAATGAATAAACGTTCTTCTTGAAACTATTTTAAATAATATAAAAGTCTCAAGGTTAAAGCTAAATGTTATTCAGTTTTCATTATTTAAAAAGTATGTATTTATTACTCATTTCGCAATTTACCATTACATAACTCCAAAAGTATTAAAAGATTAGGGTCGTCGAGGCTTTAAAAGTGGCCCTGCAACATGCATGAAAGTTTCAATGTATATTATTAGCTATGTTATTAACTAACAAAATACAATTAAAATTATTATAAAAGCTAAGAATTTTATCTATATAAATGGTATTAAAAATAGACTTAATATAAATTGATGTTGCAGTAAAATAATTTTACTATAGACGCTACGGAATTTTTTTAAATTATTATTGATGCTATTGAAATAGAATTTTAAAGAAATATTATAAAAGTTTATGCAATAAATATATTAAAAATGTATAATAAACTTTATTTATCTTGTAAACGAGAAAGTCTTTTAAGTATTAGAGAATTAAGTTACCAATATTTAATTTTTTTTTTTTTTATAAATCCTTATTACCTTAACATAAACATTTATAAAAGTAAGAATGGTACATTCGTTCGCTTTGTAAGAAATAAATAGATAAAATGTGAAAAAAGAAAAATTGTAGATGCATTTGGCCACCAAGAAAAATCTGCTTAACAATTGCAGTGAACCTAACTATTATATAATATTGAATGGATGTAATAAGCAATTTAAAAGAAAAATTATAATACAAATTGTTTAGAAATTTTTTTTATGTTTACCATTCTATTTAATTTAAATAATTGTAGTTTCATCGTATGAATGGTTATAAAAGTAGATGAGTCAATGACCATCAGTTGTTAACGTGGTTATGAGATTATGTTAAAAATGATTTATTTCTATTTTTATTATCTATTTTCAAACCATAATTTTCGGCATGTATCTCGTTAACAAATACATATTTCAAAGATAATACAAAAAATGGACTATAAAGAAACATATTTGATCCTTTATTATTACTTAAATGTCTATTGTTTTCGAGTGAGTTTATCCAATTTTAATTGAGAAATTCTTTAAGACAAGATTGTCAGTGTGGGTGGGCAAGGAATGATGTCTGTCAAAAAACCTTGGATCAGAGAGGAAAAAAAACGAAATAAAAGGAAACAACTTTTAGCTTGTTAAGACAATCTTTTGTACTGAAACGTATAATTCCGAATGGTTAGTAATTACTGTTAGTTTTTACATCCCCTGGCTTACATTTATATGTAGTATATAAAACATAATCATCAAGTTTAACCAAAATTCATATTTTCGATATCGGATATTATTATTTTAGCAATTTGTGGTATTCTGTTGTTAAGAACCAGATATTATTTCTTGTTCATTTTTTTTACCTCAACGGCCAGAAAAACTGTTTAAAAGCATATATATTTTCTGTAATTGTTTGTTTGGTTAAGGATGTTTTATTTCTATAATACTCACTTGTTAGCATAACAGCATGTTTTCAACTTATATAATGCTGCATTCATGCGCAACACTTTTACATGTTGCACTACTCTAAGAAAACTTAATCATCGTCTTTAATCAAATAAATGTATATTTTCGATAGCGGTAATTATTGTTTTGGCAATATGTGGTGTTTTTAAGACGAATGTATTATTTCTGGTTTATTTTTTCAATAGAACGGAGATATCGTTAAAAATACATATTTTATCAAATTGTTTGTTTAGTTAGGGTTGAAATGTTTCTATTTAATACTTTTTACAAATTACCTACCGCATGATTTCAATTTAATAACGATATGCTCCAATCATGGACAAGAGTTTTACATGTTTCATTACGATAATACATATTTTCTTTACTCATGTTTATTTTATTAATAGAAGCATGCAATACTATAATAATTCTTAATGATTCCCTAGTATGTATAGCAAACTTATTTATCTTACATTGTACTTCCTTTTTAAATGATATAACATGCATCAATCAAACCTAATGGACATGGATAAAAACATAAATAGATAAAAGACACATTTTTGTGTTACTGATTTTTAAATTATGAATTTGTTTACAACAAAAAATAATCCACTGTTTTGAAGGAATTAAATATAGTTTTACGATAAATACTGCTTGAAAACACAAAATGTTTGACATAAAAATAATACATAAAAACATGCACAGAAATGCTCCACTTTTTTTTATTTTGTGCCTGATCGTTTTTCTTAGTTTTTTTAATGACTGATTGATTTTTATGAAAAAGATTATGTATAGAATTTTGCTTATATTTTGCGAATGAATTGATTTAGGAATTTTCTTTTTCTATTTCCTTCCAGATGACTGTTTCAGATAGTATTAGTAACAATTTATAAAATTTTGATATATTAATAAAGTTGACTGCACTGTAAAGAAACTTTTTGTCAAAACTGGAAAATTCCGCTTGCAGAGTTATCTGAAATCCTGTATGATTTAACGGAATTTCCGTGATTAGATTGGAGGAATTCTGGTTAATTTTAACTTAAAAGGAGAATTTAAGCCTATAATGTAAAATTTGATGTTGTTTTTAGCTTCGATTGAAGAACGTTCATTGATTTAGGGGAAAATGGACAAATTGGAAATGCCATCAAGAAAAGCGAAAACTATACTTGCGACACAGTTGCCATCAGTTCTTCGTGATTTCACGGAAATTTGAGAGCTTTATTTGAATTTTAGCTTATATTTCCGAATTACACACGAATTGTGGAAAAATAAACAAATTAAAACGGCAAAGTTCAATCATTTTTAATGGAAAAATATGCGCCAATAGACTGTTAAGTTTTACAGAGTATAGAGAATTACAAACAATAGAAAAAAAGTACTTCAAAAGTACATTATATGAATATAAACTTACGTTTCCTCTTAGTCCATAAGCAATATATATATATATTTATAGCCATAAACAGATTAGGTTGGCTATCTCATCTGGATGAAACTGTATTTTTAGTTATTTTTACTTTATTAAATGTACGCATTACAAATGAAGAAACATTCGGCTGAAAAAGTATGTTATTGCAATGATGTTGAATCGTTTAACATTAGTATTAGACTAATATATGCAAAACTTAACATGAGTTTTGAATGCTGCGATTTTCAGGTTATGGATGAAAATAGAGAATTATTTAAAAAGAAAAAAAAAATAATCTCTCAAAGACAAAAAACATCATTAGACATATATAAAATAGTAAATAATTAACTTCAGGACGAACAGATTTGTTCTCCTACTTCTAGAATTGGAATAATGACATGTGTCTGGGGGGGGGGGGTGTCTTTATTTTTTATTTTTTTAATACTCTGTACATGTTACTTTATAATGCCAACATCAATAAAAAATCCGCGATTTGTATATTTAAGAGGAAAGATTCGAAATATTTATGCGATCTATAAATTATGTAAAAAATAACTTTAAATTTTAAAACAAAAAATACAACATTTTGAAACTTTGTATTTAAAAACGCTGTGAATATTTATTTTTTCAATTATGTCAAACCAATTCAGCTTAAAAAAATTTGGTGTATTTTAGTTTTGTATCAATTTAAAATGTATTTTTTAAGGGTTGTTATTTATTAATGTATCAAAAATATTATTATTATTATTTTCATTATTATTATTATTATTATTATTATTATTATTATTAATTTGTGAAAATTTCTCGTTATATGTTCAACTTTCTTCATACTGCTTTTAAAATAACGTTAACATCCACAAACTCTCTCTGTTCTTTATAGGATCTGATGGATGAAGGAAACTATTAACGGAATTTTATTTTCAGATTCATCCATAATATTTGAAGATTAAGAAAAATATCTACAAAAATGAGTAAAGTACGTGCTAAATTTTTGTTTCTTTTCCCTCTACAGAAAAAGAAAAAAAAGAAATGAAAACGATATAACGAAGACAATCTTTAGTCTTTATTAGGAAGCTCGGATTAACATCCGTGTGCCACGATTGGCAAAATAAAATTATCTTCTGCCATTTGATATCGCAGGATTTTTTCGTGCAGCAAGCCTCACCAGATGGCGCTCTTTCATACTCCACGTTTTTAATTATCATCACCTGAGACCTTTTAATTTAACAGTTGTATCAAATTAGAATAAGATTAAACATTTTTATGAGGTTCTTACTTAATAAATTCCCTCAGATAAAGCATGAAAAATAAATTAAATCTTACAAATTTAATAATGTTATGAGAAAAAAAAAACAATTATTAGAATATAATATTTTTTAGCATACTTCCTAGCTAAACATTGTTTTATAAAATAAACCGGGAACATAATTTATTTTATTTAATGTAATTTCAGAATTTTTTCTATGGAAAGATAAAAACAAGTTCAATGAACATTTCTATCTTGTTTTTTTTCAACATTAAAAAATAAACATTTTACATTGGAGTTTATTTTCTGTGCTATAGATAGAAGAAGTTAATCAGGTACGATTGTTAAACATGCTATATAATCAAAACAAAGAAAGGTGGGAAATAAGTGTAAGGTTTACTAATTATCTAGTGTACTGTAATAAAAATTTAGTAATTTTGTAATGTAAAGAAAGAAAAACATATTCAACGCGCATGCTTGTCACTTCGATCTAGCATGAATTTATTCTTAAATTCATAATATTTTTTTTACTTAAATGTAAGTATAACTCGACAATTTTTTTTTGCTAAGTGAATTAGATTTTAAATTAGACTTTTCAAATCCAAATTCTGCACTTTCTGACACGTTCAGAAAGTTTTTTTTTTTTTTTTTTTTTTTTTTTAATGCACAAAAGTTGCAGGTATTTCATTCAGATACTAAGTAATCGAATTGCATTTCACATTTTCATGTAAAGGCAAATGTTCTTTCAGAAAATACTGCCAAAGTTGGCGAATTTAGAGACAAAGCAGTTCGGAAAATGTCATTAAGGAGTAATTATAACTCAACATTTAACACAGAAAATTAAGCTATTACGATTCCAATTAACTTGAATTGTCAAGCCTGCAAATTGGATGCTTGCGCATATACAGGGTGACAAAAAAAAATAACTTGTTACATAGGTTTTAGCTTATAATTCTTTTAATAACCGCAGAAATCAAAATAAGATTGCTAATACAGAAATTATTAGATGCGCGACTTACAGAAAAACTACAAGTTTCCGAGGTGACCGCCTTTCGCTTTTATGTATAGAAGCGAAATCATTTGATGAAAATTTCTGAAACGGGCCTTTCAGAAAAACTTATTTTTTCATCTGATATTTCGGCCATACCTCTTGTAGAGATTTTTTCCTGCAGATAGAGATCCTACAGAGACTCCAAACGTCTGTGAGTCTTACAACAAATTCTTCTCTTTGTTATGGTCATGCAGAAATAGCATTTGGTTAATATCTAGAGCAGTCATACTCAAACTTTTTTTCTCGTGCGCCGCAAACATATGTTTGGAACGTTTGGCGGACCACAACACAGTTATATTATAATGTAAAAAAGGGGTAATTTAAATAGTAAGATAAAAAAAAAAGTAGTATATAACAAACCTATATATTAAAGTTAATCAGTAAGATTGAACGTTTGTCGAAAGAGAAATATTACTAAAACTTTTAACACCACTATTTCCAAACAATAAACTTTGTGGTACATTTTAATTGCAAATGATGTACAATAGTGGTATAAAACCTTTTGCTGCCATTTTTTCCCCGGTAACCGTTCAATCCTAATAAGCATTATTAGTTAAATGTATGTAATACAACAAATGTAGCATTTCCAAGTTCTAAAGAAAAAAATCAGGTGATTTGCTTTAATAAATTAATCGTTTTCTCAATACAAAACTTATTTTTAAGTGTAGAAATGTATAGTGCAAATGTAATACATTTGGAATAATATTGGTTTGGTGTTGAAGATTAAGAACTGTATACACCACTATAGCACAAATAGAACTACATATAAAAAGAACTTTTGACTAAGGAAACGGTATTTAAGATAATTTTAAATTAGTAATTTTAAATAACAGGACAGTGTTTGTTTTCCCATGAAAATATATAAAAGAACAGTAAAGGTCTTAAAAAATTTTATACACATATCAATTAATGTAATAAATAAATGTTATTGATTATGTATCTTGGGCCGCACATAAAAGGTCTCTGGGCCGCAGGTTGAGTATGACTGATCTAGAGAGTATATGGGATATATTTGTACTCTTAACGAAATCTGTCAGATGAGACTTGCATCAGTCCTGTGTTTTTCTTGTGCTGTGTGCCGCGAAAGAGAGTCTTGCTTCAGCGTCCATTTTCCGTTTCCAAAGTGTGATTGGGGCCATGGAAGTAAAACACTTTATGGTTTATTACAGTTAAGTAACTAAAATAATAATGATGGTATAACGGAACGTTTGTTGATTGATTTTGACGACTTTATCAACAAATGCAAGCGGTGTTTTGACAGTTGAACAAATCCCATCCCAAACTATAACTGAGGGGAGCTTTTACCGTCTTTCAATTATGGCAAATGAACTAAGAGCATATTTCATCAAATTTGATTTCTGTTTCGACTATGGGGCAGCCCAATTGTAAAAATTGTAAAAATTTTTTGATCATGAGCGACTTACAATTGCTTGAATTAGAGATAAATTTGAAACAGATGGAACTGTTCAAAATGTTCACAAGCAACGTTCGGGAAGACCACGGTCATCAAGAAACCCCACAAAAGAAGAGAGGTTGGTAGGTCGGTGTTTTTGATCGCACTGCTTCCACGTTTTCAAGAATGTTGGACCTCGGCCATCAGTTTTAATACTGGCATTAATTTTATAAATCGTTCATTACTGTAATTTCATTTCACATCTCAAAATGAATATATATATATATATATATAACCATTAATTAAACATTACCGTAACACCAACTTAAACTATGAAATTATGATTTAGTATGTAATAATTAATTGACAACGATAGTGTTCCCCAACACACTGAATATAGATACCAAATGCTTATTTAAAAGAAGAAGAAATTAAATTAAAAATTGAATGAATGAAATTGAATGAATGAAATTTGTGGAATTTAGACAGAATTATCAAGTCCCAAATGCCTAAATACCACAAATAAAATGAGTGGTTTCATCATCATATTAGCCATAACATTGCTAAAGAATATGATTTTGGGACTACCAACTCATAAACAATGTATAAAACCTGTGAAAAAATCTTAAAGTTCAAAAAATAAATACAATATTAAAAAGGAAAGAAACCTTACCCATAATAATGAGATAAAAACTTGAAATTTAATCATAAAGGGCGAAATACAATTGGATTAAAAAATATGTTGGTGCACTTCAGTAACCAGATATATGAGCATAACTAAACAGAGGCAATTAATTGCAAAATATTTACATGTTGCCAAAATATACAAATATGTATATACTATATATACATATCGACGTATAGATGTAAATGCACTATCAAATATTTCAAAAACGTTTATTTCTATGTCAATTAAATTATGATTCACATTATTTCAATTTAATACAGCATAGTGAATTACATAAATTTTATATTTATAGAAAATCAGCAAAATATACAGTTTTTGACGTTTGTAATCAAAACACAGAAATTCCTGTTTTAAGTCATTTGAAAATTCAGAATAAGACAATAACATACCTTTAACAGAACAAATTAATTTTTGTATTCGATGATTGAAAAACTAAATTACGATGCTAGACTTACATTTAATGTTTCTCTGACTGCTTGATTCAGTTTCATTTTAACTCAACTGTTTGGCGGAATAGTGGGATCTTTTTTACACTTCGAGTGAACATACCTTTAACAGAGCAAATTAATTTCTGCATTCGATGATTGAAAACTAAATTATGATACTAGGCTTACATTTAAAGCTCCTCTAATTGGTTAATTCAGTTTCCTTTTAAGTCAACTGTTTGGTGGAATAGTGGGATCTCTTTTGCACGTCGAGTGTTTGAGCCACCAATTTAACCCAACCTCTTTGGTATAATAATTAAATTGGAAGGGACGAACTTTTTCAGATGGTTTGCTAGTATATATTCGTAGACCTTAGAAAGGTGAGATAGAAAAGTGTTAGGTCTGAAGCTAGAAGGAGCGTGTTTGTCCTGCTGCGGTTTGGGACTAAGGAAAATCCGTGTTTTCATACAGCAATCAGAAAACATATGAAGATTTAGCATGCACTTAATAAGTATAGTAATAAAAAAAATTAAGTGAAAAAATCTTGTCTTCAAGTCTTTTTTATCTGGCTTAGGAAGTGGTGCATCAATGTCAGCGCAGCAAAAAGTGCCGTCGTGATTTTCTCAAAAAAGACTGTCTCTCTCGACCTTTCACTGAATGGTACTGATTTTTGTTGGATCACCAACTACAAGTACATAGAAGCTTAAATAGATTCTAAATTAAACTGGGTTAGGCAGATTTGTGATGCCCCATCCAAAACAACCAAAGCCCAGGGTTCCGTCAAATCTGTATTAGCTTATCATAGCTGTCTGTCAATTTTGAATAAGTTATTTCTCTATAAGTCTTTCATCAGATCAACCATGACCTACGTGTCTGTTGTTTGGCAATATGTTTGTGAAACTCAGATGCAGAAAATTCAAACTTCCCAAAAGTCCATATCACGTAAGGATTCTCAAAGCAACAAACGTATGCCCGGAACGACGGCATTTATGCCGATTTCAATATTTGGCCTATTTTGCAAGTTATGAAAACGCCGCTCCTCATCTTGAGAATATAGATGACGGTTTTTCTCCACCTTCCAAGAGAAGGAGAAGAAGAACCACCTTAAGCTCCAGGTTTTACTGCAATACAAGCATTATTTAAATTAATATAATTCTAAGGATATAATGCAGTTTTAATACATTAAAAAATGATGAATACTCTCAAGGATTACATTCATATAAAGTTTTTTACATAATGTTGGAATAATCATGTTTTTTTAGCATTTAAAATAAAACACAAAGAACACAACATTACAATTTTGAGCTACATAAATACTTTAATATTTTTGAGCATATGAAAGTTGATCAATATATTATAAAAATATACTGAGAAATAATTGAGCTCAATATATTTTTATAATGTAGTAGTAACAAACATGAAAGAAAAGAATGAGGATGAAAACGTATTTGTTTGTGCAATTTCTTTATTTTTACGGAAAATGTTTTTCCAATGAAAGAGATTTCATTAGTATGTCAGAAATTAGCTAATATGGATTTGAGAATATCCTAGACTAGGTTTTCAACCTGTGGCACGAGGCCACCAAGCTACCACTATTTTAGTATAAAATATTGCCTTATTTATCGAAAGAAACTTTGCTATTAAATAAGGCTAAGAATATCTTTTAGAATTTCTGGTGGGCAACAACTTTCAGGCAAAAAGTTTAAAGATTCCTATTCTAGATAGATAAATGTGCTAAAAGCCTAGTTTAACCTTATAGCGGGCGCGCCATCGACGAAATTTTACGACAAACATGATTTTTCCGAAAATGTGTTCTCATAAATTGCACCTAAATTAAAATTAAATTTTTACTTTTGATATGTATACGTAATTACTCTACTAACATGTCTTTTATTATCGTTATGTAAATTCTTGGATTTTCAATAGCGCAAGTATTCTCCGCAAACAATACTTCACATGCCCGCTGGTGCAAAAAATTTAAGCGCGCTCCCTAAAATGTTAATTTTCATTTCCACTTATGCTGTTTATTTATTTTTATTTTTCACTGTAAAATTGTTTCTGTATTTCTCCAGTACTCAATTTGCTTTACAGCGTAAAAATAAAAATAATCCTATAATCTCCGTGAAAATAACAATTTAGCTAGATTTTCAGTATTGTTACTGGGAAATAACGGTTTACTGTTATATATATATTTGAAATTCATAGATATTATAATTATATATATATATATATATATATGCCGATGCAATACTCTTTGATCCTTATTGCGTTCGTATAAGTTTTTTTGTAACACAAAACATATTTTCCATAATTTTGCGAATAATTAAATCTGGTGGCAGTCAAAGAAATAAAAAATATTTAGTTACGTGATTTTGATTAAGTTATGTTTGAGAAACTAGACAAAGTTTACTTTGTATATTCTTCAAATTAATTCATTTATTCTTCAGGAAGCAGTTTATAAATTTAGAGTAAAATTGAACTCATTTTTCTCCAAAAAATAATACATATAAATATCAATATGCAGAAATACGTATATTTTTTTTACGTCAATATAAACGTACAAATTTGCAATTCCAAAGACAGCAACCAAAAGCCATTATAAAAAAGTTACTTACAAATTTAAAAAGGAGAACAGTTTCTTTTTTGAACATAATTTAATTAACAGTTCACAAGAATAAAATAATTTTTTTTTTAAACTTTAAATGCAGAAAGAACAACACAATGAAGAGCGGTACATATTACTTACTAAATGACTACTTATACCATTAGGCAAAGTTTGTTTGTTTGATAGTATACGCAGTATAGTATAGACAGCAATACATTTTTCAAAGTATTAATGTACACTCGTAAAATAATTACCCCCCCCCCTCTTTTTACTAGTTTTGTCACTGGTGTGTGTGTGATGAAAATGTGACTGGTACCAATCGATTAGCAATGAAATCTGCTAATTAATTATATACGTAAATTTTTCTTAGAGGTTCGTCTACAAATTGAAATTGTAACAAACATGAAAATTTTCAATACGAACACCAATTTTGACATCATAGTTGGATTTTTCGGTTAACTTTTCCTTCGGATACCAAACGGGAAGTCATTTGGTCACGGGAAGTCGAGTGGGGCAGAATACCCCAACTCGTCATTAATAGCCTCATTGAGTCCATGCCTCAAAGGTGTTCAACGTTGCTGGCCGCCCGTGGAAACCATACCCCCTACTGAAAATGATTTTCTTTGAAGAAAACACCTTTTCTTATTCTTTTTTTCTCATATGCACAAATTGTGTTTTTTTCCTTTTGTACACAAATGCGCAATAAAATGCATTTTTTTCTGGCAAACATGTGTAATTTATTCTCATATAACCTACTATGTCTGTCGACCATGTATCAATCAGCTAAAAAGTTTCCCAGATACAAAATCCACCTAAAACTGCAATATCCTTTAATTGTTTTGAGCAGTGTATATATATATATATAACCACACACAAGATTTGCTCGTATTAGAATATATGATAAATATTTCATTATAAATCACAAACCTTTAAAGAAAAAACGCGTCAATTTATCAAGCAGGTGCGATAGATATAAAAATACATTGAATAATCAAAATATTAGTTCGGAATATAGAGGTCTCTACGGGCCCAAATCCGGAGCCCGACCCGGCCCGCGCGACGGGCCAATTTTCTTTCACGAGAATTGGAGCGGGCTCGGTCTTCATTCTTTCCGGGTCAAGCCTTATTTTTTCCTGCAGACACGGGCTGGACCGGGCCAGACTTCTTTTATTCCTGGCCGAGCCGGACATGAACTTCTTTCTTCTCCTTGAGCCCATGTTGCACTTGCATTTTATTTATTTATTTGTGTAAAAATAACGTAATGTTGTACATTTGTTTAACGAAATCGTTGGAAATTTTATCTGGTTTATGAATTACAAAGAAATATTTTTAAAAACCTACTTTTTTTTGTAGCGTTTTTAGATTGTGATTTTCTCTCACCATATTTTTCTTTCTTTCTAAACTTCGTTGATTTTCTTAACTAATCATCATTTGAATGTAATGTGTGTCTAAGTCAATTTTTTTATTGAGTGTTTATATAAATAAATGCCTAAGTGGTCACTAATATTATTGTTATTCCGTATTCCATGAATTGCGGACTTATAATCTGAAAATGAAATTTATGCGTAAGTGTGCTTTTTGAATAATTTCAATTGTAGGATAACGTTGCTTCTGAAATATCGTCATGTATTGTAGAAATTAAACCGGGCTGGCCATGTCGAATTTTTAGTTTTCATAACAGGCCAGGCCGGGTTCGGGTGAATTTTTCAAATTTTAAACCGCGCGGGGCCCGGGCTGAATTTTTAGATTTCATGACAGGCTAGCCTTGATATTTCGGGCCTTGCAGATCTCTAGTTCAGAATACTTTTCAAATTTAGAAATTAAAAGTTCTAATATTCTAAAAGTTCTAATATTCTAAAAGTTCTAATATTCTAAAAGTTCTAATATTCTTAGAAATTAAAAGTTTTATTTTTCCTTTCTTTCTTTTTTTTTTATGAATTCTTAGTGAGTTTAATTCTTTATAGAAATGAGTTGGGACCAACCGGATTCGTTTAATAAACTTTGAATTTGAGCGCGAACCTAACTCATATTTCAGAAGATGAATTTGAATTTGAATTAGTTCTTTTACTTTTGGGAGTTTGCCCAATACTGATGTTTAGTATCCCTCCAGTAAAAGTTTTAGCAGTGGACACTTAAAAATAATTAATCACATTTATTTAATTTTTGTAAAACGGACAGTATTTAAAAGAAGAAGAAAGGAAGGACGGACTAAAAATGATGAGATGAATCATAGCCTGATTATCCTAGGGATAAGCTTTCACCACTTTTTTCGAATAGTCATTTTCGTCTTATTTACGGCAGAAATCATGGGTTTAAATAAATTGACAATTATTATTCAGAAATACTGCACTGTAAAAATAAAATATCTCAAATTGACAGAAAAAAACTGTCAATTTTGGCGTCAGTGGGAAACCGTTTAATTTACAGGAAATATCCGTATATTTTCATTAAAACAGTTTTTTCTGTAAATCATATAGATTTTTTTCTGTAAAAATAACAAAATCCACATTTTTTTACAGGTAAAAACTGTTTTTCCTGTAAAAAAAATACAATACTTTTTTGTGAAAATTACAGTTTTTTTTTTTTTTTTTTTTTTTTTTTTTACAGTGTGGCGGAAGTTTATCGCTCCGGTAATCAGACTCTTAGCTGACTTGCTATTTGAAATTTTATTAAGATTTAAAAATGAATTATTGGCTCACCAGATTTTGAATTTCGTACTTTAAGTTATTATTGTGAACTAAATTGCGATTTATCTCTTTGATTTTTCTGATAAAAAAAGCAAAGAAATAAAAAAAGAAATAAAAAATACTCTATTATTAGAGCCTTTTTAGCGATTTTATTTCTTTTATTAAATTTTTAAAGGCTTAAAATCAACACTGTGAATATTTTTAACGTTTTAACTATCGCTATTTCTGCATCCATATTTCCCGGATCTTTTAGATCCTCTTTATATTTCAAAGAAAATAAGAGGTTCTTAAATCATCTTAATATGCACATTGTTCGCAGAGACCAAACGACTTGGTTGCGGCTCATAAAGAAATGTTTCTTAAAAGAAAAAAAAAATCACAGGTGAAAATTTTTATTTTTTGTAGCTCGCTCTTCCGTAAAACATGTGGTAGTTGTTAAACTAGAGGTTGAAGCATGCAATTTACACAAATAAGTATTATTCAGCACATATAAACGTATTTTTGACGCTATAACGCCTTAAACAGTCTAGATTTTTAAACATAAGCAATTTCAATCGGATTACGTTCCTGACAAGGAATTTTTTTTAGTGTTGTGCATTGTTAGAAAACATATATCATTAGGAAGATAAAGAAAATGTGCATATCGCTTAGAAAATAACTGAGTTTAACTGGGTGTTTTAAATCAATTTCGCAATGAAATGTTATACTCAAGTTTATTTTTCTCACTTCTTTTAGATATAGCTTTTGAAGATCAATTGTTCAGAAGCGAAGTTGAAAATAGTGCAGTTTAGCATAATAAGCTGTTATTTATCCAATTTAACCCTTCTACTTATTTTTCTATGCCACTTTTGATAATATAAGAATACATTTCTATTCTTCGGAATTTCCGATTGATATATTATTTTAATATTTTCTTTGCGTTTTAGGAGTAAGAACAATAAAAAAACTTTATTAATTAAAGAGGTTTTAATTATTTTATTTTTTTTAAATTATCACGAATAAAATAATTTCAAAAGTAAGATTTAATCACAGCCAATTCATTTAAAGCAGACACAGCGACGAAATTTGTTTTTCATTTGATAAATCTTTGACATAATATAATGAATATCATTTAGTAATGAAAATTCGTCGTTTAAATTGCAACGTTAATCATCACATTAGAATGATATTCAATCAACGATAAAAATAAAGGATACGATTTAAGATTAAAGTAGTTAAAACTTTAATAATTTAAAATTTGTAATATTTCTTTACTTACAGTTTTTCTTGTGTCGAGTAGTGCAATTATTCGGATCCAGCTAAATTAAATTTTTTTACACCCCTGCTCTTCCTATTCTTAAAGTGAATTAATAAACTGTTGCATAAACTTTTTACATTATATTTTAGTTACATATTCTTTAAATTTATAATAATCTTTTCAGGATTGTTAGCTTCTTCTCGACCTTGCAATTGCTCGTGAGATAAGAGGATTTACTACGCCATGCCAAGAGTTTCGCATACTATAATTTTGTCTCTAAACCAACTTTTCTCAAAATGTCATTTTTTTGGAAACGGTTCCCACTGTAACTCAAAAACCTTTGATCAGAAACTATGCTTCTGTATGAGGTGAACCCAAAATTTTAATCCTCTGTTAGTAATTCAGAATATTTGTCGATTGTTGCAAAATTATCAAAATGGGTATTCAGAATATTCTAAAATGTTTAAGATATGATGAAAGGGCTATGTATTTAGTCACGAGAGCTAACCAGATCTGTTTAGAACTGCCCTCTCCCCTTTTTAGTATCTAAAGTAGGTTTTTTTTTTTAATTCAACTTTTCTTGTAATCACCTTATACTTACCCATCATACGTAGTATAGGGTAAGTCTTGTAATAGTTTTAAAAATCGAAACAAAAATTTTGGGACGGATTTACACGTTTCAGACACTGGAGATTCCGCAAAACCTATTTTTAGAAAAAAAAATTGTCATCCGTCTGTCTGTGTGTCTGTGTGTCTATAAACGCTCTATCTCTCGAACAAATTGAGATACAGACTTGAAATTTGGAGTGCACTTAGTATGTATTAATGGGGAGAAGTTTATTGAATTTCAGTAACCTCGATTATCCGAAACTTTTTTTTCGGACTCTCGAAATATTCGTTCTGATAAAAGCTATATAAAAATTTTCGAAATTGTTTATTTTAAAGAGTGAATATAAAATACAATAAAAAAAAAACTTAAATTTTTATAAAGAATGAAGTCGGTCAGATAATTAGTTGCCGAGATATTTGTAATACTACTTTCCATACTCTTCGAGTTTTCATGACCCTGTATTTCATTCAAATTTCAATTCAAAGATATATTTTAATTGGAAAAGAGACGCTTAATCCGACGCACTAAACCCTTAGTTAATATGATTATCAATTTTGGAGTTATAAGGATGTTTCTTTTACGCAATTCAGTAATAGAGCATTTAAAGTTTATGACGTCATCAAGCCACGATTTTATTCGAATTGCAATGCATTTTACAAATAGTTTCCACATGTTTTATTTTCATATTTTATATTATGCATATCCATGAAGGGTAAGTATTACGGTGGCCCCCAACGACTAGTTTTAGTATAAAAATAGTTATTCAGAATATTCTAAAATATTTAAGATATGGTGAAAGGGCTTTATTTAGTCGTGAGAGCTAACCAGACCAGCTTAGAACTGTCCTCTCCCTTTTTTAGTATTTTTATTCAAATGGAATCAGTAGTGACGAATTTCGACGACTTAGATGACTTAAAGAAATTATCATCAAGTTATAAATAAACATTTTAAAAGTAATAACTAATTTTTGTTCTTAACTTTTTGAAAATTACATAGGTAAAGTTACAACTTTGTTCGAATTTGTACCATTTTTATTTGTTCATTGGTTTTGAAGAATAACATTTAATTTTTATTCATCGAAAACCACTCATTCAAGAGAACTTTCCTGCCTAAACTTATCCAATTATTTAACAACGATAACTTGTGTTTAAAATCTATAAGCTAAGAAGCACGATTCGTTAAAATAAATGTCAATAATTGAATCAATTCTTATTAAGTAACATTTTATAACATTCCTCTTAGTTCTTCGTGAAATGTCTTCTTTCTAAATAGAAAAATATATTTAAAAAAATGATGCATTGGTAAAGAGAACATATAAACTTTTAAAATTTTTTATTACAAAATTTAGAAGACTTGTCTTGATATTTGGAAATCTATCTCATGTGATATAATTTGAACAAAGTATTACAATAAACCCTCGAAATCTCAATTTTGATATATTTAATAAAAATAATATAATATTATATAATTATTCTGTTGACAAACAGTAGATAATTTACGTATTTTTGTCTTTTTTTTTTTCCCTTTTTTGTTAATTATTCGATTGCTTGCCAAGGCATTAAGTTGTTCCAAGACAAAAATCTCGAAAAGAAAAAGAAAAAAAAAAAAAAAAAAAAAAAAAGCAAACAAATTTACATTTTGGCTAAAAAAATTCTCCGGAATTCTTAGAAAATGATGCAGGTCACATACACGATAATTAGACAAACTAGTCGTTGGGGACCACCGTAATACTTACCCATCATGGATATGCATAATGTAAAATATTAAAATAAAAATGTGTAAACTACTTATAAAATGCATTGCAATTCAAATAAAATCGTGGATTGATGACGTCATAAACTTTAAAGTTTCTATTACTGAATTGCTTGAAAGAGGTTTTTCCTTATAACTCCAAAAACAATAATTCTATTAACTAGCGGTTTATTGCATCTGATTAAGCGTCAAATTTCCAATTAAAATATATCTTTGAAGTGAAATTTGGATGAAATACAGGGTCATGAAAAATTGAAGAGTGTGGAAAATAGGATACCAAATATCTCGGCAACTAATTATCCGATCGACTTCATGCTTTATGCAAAATTTATGTTTTTTTATTGTCTTTTATGTTCATTTCTTAAAATAAACAATTTCGAAAATTTTTATATACCTTTTATCAGAACGAATATTTCGACAGTTCGAAAAAAATTGTTCTGGTTAATCGAGGTTATTGAAATGAAATAGGCTTCTTCCCATTATTACATACTAAGTACATACCAAATTGCAAGTCTCTATCTCAAATTTTTCGGGAGATAGAGCGTTTACAGACACACAGACACACAGACACACAGACGGACGGCAAATTTTTTTTTCTAAAAATATGTTTTTCGTAATCTCCAGTGTCTGAAACGTGTAAATCCGTCAAAAAAAAATTTTCGATTTTCAAAACGATTACGACTTACCCTATACTACGTATGATGCGTAAGTAAAAGGTACAATGTTTTTTTTGTTGAACTATACGTGGGTGGAGGAATTAAATCAGGAATTAAATCCATTTATCTCAGAATTTATTTTGTCAGGATTTGCCATATTTAAAATGACATAGTATATAAATTTCTACGAAAGGTAAAGTTATGAAACTTTTGTACAATATTTTTCAGTTACATATTCTTTAAATTTGCAATAACCCTTTCAGGGCTGTTAGCTTCAACGGAGTACATGATACATTTAATAACAAAAACAACTGTTTATTAATTCATTTTAAGAAGAGGAAGAGCAGCGGAGTAAAGCAGTTTGGATGGTTCCAAGCAAGCGTAATAAGGAAAAAAACATAAGACGGGAAGAAATCCTTCCCATTTCACCAAAACTCAAATACTTCACTAAACTCACAATGTTTCTAAAACAAATTTTTTTTTGTAGAAGCAAAATCCTCATATTTAATATCATTTAAATAAGTAGACTCCTTGAGCCTAAATTTTATTCTAAGTAGATGAAAACACATCTTCTTGCCAATACTCGTTAGTCTTGTAGTTAATCTGTTTTGCAGCTGTAGTATACCTTATACGGTGAGATCCGCTAGAAAATCTGACGTTTATTGCTATCACCTCACTATATAACCACTACACAACCACAGTAACTTAACTAACATATATTTTCAATATAAACGTGACAACTAATTCTGGAGATCCCTTCACCCTTTGCGAGACTTAAAGAAAGACAAAATACACTGCTCAAAACAATTAAAGGATATTTGAAGTTTTATATAAAATAAAGATATAAATGAAATTTTTTTTGCCGAAAATAGAAGAAGGGAATCACAACTGCAAATTTTTCTGGTTTTCAAACTGTGGAGTAAGCAAATTTTGAGTTCGACGTCAAAAACGTCGCTTCAGCGGCAGCGATTGAAATTTGACTTTCAACTGGATAAAAGAGAATGAAGACAAGGATGATCGGCATTCAGTGATTGCTTTGTTTCGATGAGTACGATGTCTCAGCGAAGTCATTTCACAGATTCAGAAGCTTGGAGAATTGTTGGTAGGTTAGAAGGGGGCCAAACTCAAGCCGAAGTAGCGCAAGCCATTGGAGTGTCACAAAGTGTCATTTCCAGGATCTGGAACCGTTTTTTGGAGAGTGGATGTGCAGGCCGAAGACCAGGGCAAGGTCGTAGACGGGCAACAACGCCCAATGAAGATCGGTATTTAGCGTTAACAGCTCGGAGACACCGAAACATGAACGCTACTCTTCTCCAACAACACCTTCGCTCGGCTACAGGCACCACGATTTCAACTCAGACTGTCCGAAACCGGCTCCATGCTGTAGGTCTGTATACTCGCCGACCGATGGTATGTGTTAGATTAACATCAAGGCATCGTCGCGGCCGCAGGGACTGGGCAACCGAGCATATCAACTGGAGGAGAAATGAATGGAGCAATATTCTGTTTTCTGACGAGTCCCGTTTTTCTGTGCATCCGGATAATAGGCGTATTTTCATCTGGAGGGACCGTCGCAGTAGGAATAATCCTGCGTTCGTGCACGAAAGTGTCAGATTTGGCGGTGGAGGAGTGTTGGTGTATGGTGGCATCTCCATTGACGGGCGCACTGACCTCTACATCATTCGAGATGGAGCTCTGACTGGTCGCCGATATAGGGATGAGATCCTCAGACCTATTGTAGTCCCTTACGCTGCAGCAATCGGAGATAACTTCATTTTAATGGACGATAACTGCAGGCCACATCGTGCAAACCTGGTAGAGGATTTCCTTTTCGAGGAAGGAATCGTTCGAATGGAATGGCCAGCGTGTTCTCCAGACATGAATCCAATCGAGCACGTTTGGGACGCTCTAGGAAGACGAGTTTCTGGCCGCCAGCAACCCCCACAAACTCTCCAAGAACTGGAAAGAGCTCTTCTGGAAGAGTGGGGCAGAATACCCCAACTCGTCATTAATAGCCTCATTGAGTCCATGCCTCAAAGGTGTTCAACGTTGCTGGCCGACCGTGGAAACCATACCCCCTACTGAAAATGATTTTCTTTGAAGAAAACACCTTTTCTTATTCTTTTTTTCTCATATGCACAAATTGTGTTTTTTTCCTTTTGTACACAAATGCGCAATAAAATGCATTTTTTCTGCCAAACATGTGTAATTTATTCTCATATAACCTACTATGTCTGTTGACCATGTATCAATCAGCTAAAAAGTTTCCCAGATACAAAATCCACCTAAAACTGCAATATCCTTTAATTGTTTTGAGCAGTGTAGATTTCTCATTCACGCACAAATACAAACGATTCAGGACAACACGATCGCACGCAAACATACAAAATCACACTTGTCCACTAGAGTACCCTTATAAAAGAGTATCCAGGCATACTGACACAAATTGTTTTCAGAAATTTTTGTGTGAGAGAAAAATTTGTAAATATGATTATCAATAATAGAATGTGCTTTTAAAAATTACCTTGATCTTTTAAAAATTTTAAATGAATATATTTGTAAATACCGAAGACAAATATATATTTTCTTTTTTCCTGAACTGAAAAAAAAGTATGCAAAATAAGATGTTCTTTCAAAAAGTTTATCAAAATTAAGAAAAAAAAAATAAAATTTTTAATTTTTATAATTAATTTTTAGTTGTTTTAAAGAATTTACATTTGAAAAGGAAAACATGTAAGAATATATATTTCAAGAAAAAAGGACTAAAAAAATATTTATAAGTAAGATTTTGTGTCTTGGATTACTTGGCATGGAGTAATTAAAATTAGACACAAAAATCGCAATAGTTTTAATTCAGTAAATAAAAATTCTTTTCCGAAACTTCTAATACTTAAAATTTTATATAACTGACGTGCTATGTTACTAAGATTATACTATTCTTCTCATTGATATTGCTTACAATAAAATTGCTAAAATAAATCTTTAAGGAATAAAATAACAAATTTGGTTATTTTTAAATAATCAAATTTAGATTATCAGTAGAAAGCTAGTCATTTGTTATTGTCATGCGATGCCGTTTTAAAACTTAAAATGTAGTTGTAACTTTTATAATCTTTGAATGACAATTTTACCAACTCCGATATCGTGAGTGTGAAAAGAAATCTTCGTCTTTGTTGCTGATAAATAATTGTCTATTCACAGAAGCATAGGATTTCATCCATAAAAGAGGAAGCTGAAAGCATTGCGAGAAAGTGGTAGATTAGTTCGGTTTGATGCTAAGTTGGTACAAGAAAGTTTTTTGTAAAGGGAGGGATAATTTTTAATGATTAGGGTTTTGTAAGTCATTCTTATATTTGTTAAGTGGTCTCGTTAGTTTTAAACCTTCAAAAGATCTATTTTTATTTTTCATTTTTTAAAAGATTATACAAATCTGAATCAATCAAAAGAAAAACAAGAACGAAAAATCATGCGTGAAGCATAGATTATGTAGCACTTTCCAAAACTTCCAAATTAATTTTACAAATCTTTACCGTTTAATAAAGTGAAAGATGATATCTAAGTAATTTGGAAAACTCGTAAAATATTTAAAAACACAATTTCAGGAATTACCAACAATATTCGGAAAAATATTCGATTATTTTGTGCAGACCTGCATATGATCTATAGATTTGTATATATG
The DNA here is from genome assembly GCA_963931845.1 of Maratus michaelseni. Taxonomy (NCBI): domain Eukaryota; kingdom Metazoa; phylum Arthropoda; class Arachnida; order Araneae; family Salticidae; genus Maratus; species Maratus michaelseni. The sequence continues at coordinate 219,294,108 of OZ007586.1, read as the reverse complement.
CTACAGAGAATGCTAAATTTCAGTTCAGTTTGGAAACACGTAGCACAGTTTAAAATTCTCCTCCTGGAATTTCCGTCAATAAACGGAAATATACTTGGGAACTTTTGTACTGCCCTGTATATGATCTATAGAATTTATACAAGTAATAGACAAAAAAATGAGTTAAATTTGAAAACGCGTTCACACACAGCAACTGAAAACGCACTTCTAGCATTATTAACAGACAGTACCGAATTCTTTTGTGCGTCCCTGTAAATGAACGATTAATGCTATACACACAATATTCTGTAGTAAGCCTCTTGTAATGCACCTTAGTAAATATATATAAATTTCCATACATTTGAAATCGTGTAATATCCTTAAAATAAACCACTAATGATCCCCCCCCCCCATAGACCGTAATGCAATGGAATTATTTTGAGTGTCCCTGTAAAAAAAACTATAAATGCTACACACTTCATTTTCAATACCGAACATGCTATAGTAAACCTCAATAACTTATATCAACTGCATGACAATCCGAATATATTTACGTGAGTTAGAGCCCGGACAGACAGACAGATAGACAGACGACAGATAGACAGAAAAATCGAATTCATAAACACTTTTCAACTAGGTTGGAAAGGGTTAAAAAGCTTGAAAATATTAAAATTAGAACCTGTTCAATTTGGAATTGAATATGTATTCTGTAACACAGACTGCAGTTAACTTTTAACACTTTCCAACCTAGTTGAAACATTAAGCGCATTAAAATAGGATTTTTGTAGAATATGGGGTGTAAAGCATTCATTATTCATTTACAGGGTCAAACAAAAGAATTCTATTACACATCGTTCTATGGGGAACAATCGTTTGCAGTGTAATTTAGTGATATTTCACTATTTCAAACATAATGGAGATTATATGCATTACTGAGGTGCACTATAAATTGCTCTCTTGCGTGCATTCCATTTATTTACAGGGCCACACAAAAGATATTGGTTACAGTACATGTGCGATATTTACAGTCTATGTGTGATAAGTGCGTTTTCAACTTTGGTTTGCGTTTTTAAGTTCAACTAAATTTTTCCTAGAACGTGTGTGTTTATAAACTTGGTTGGTCATATACAGGGCTACACAAGGGAATTCGTAAGTATTACAGACTATGGGAGTGAATTGCTTAAGGGTAGTTTTTAATTGTGTTTACGCATTTTACTGCTGAACTATATTTAGTAGACCAATAGAAGTTTGTGGAATATCAATAAATTCATATGCAGGGCTACGAAAAGAAAAAGATACATTGTCGTTTACGGTTGGTAATTGCTGCGAGTGTGTTTTAATTTGCCTTTTAGCTTAATATGTGGTGTGTACAAAAGTCTTCACATAATATACAGGGCTGTAGAAAAGATTTCGAGTGGCTTTCTATCGATTGGCGAAAATTGCTAAATGTGAATATTCTAACTGAACTAAATTTTATCATACCATATATCCACATCTATTGATGATATACAGGGCTGCACAGAATAATTCGACTACTTTTGTGGCACTGGAAGGTAATTTCGAAAACTTTATTTTTCAATGTGTTATATGTTTTCTAAACTGTCTACTTACATATCTTATTTCACCTTATTTAACGGTGAAATTTCGTTACAGTTTTCTAGCTGTGTTGGAAAGTGTTTCATAATCTATGCTGGACGCATGATTTTTCGTTCTTGTTAACTTTGCATGCACTTTTTTACAACTGCATTTTTGGTACTTGCGCGCACGGAAAGAAAAAAAAAAAAGATATATATGTTTCAGACATATCTTTGCACAGGTTATGTATAAAATGATCATTCTACAATCTCTACATATGTTTTATCAATTAAACGACGCAAAATTTGTGTGTTGTGATTTAAATGTGCTTTTTAAATTGCACCATGTTAAAAAACACATTCTAATCTCAACAAATAAAAATTACGTCATTTAATTGACAAAACAATCTTCGGAATGATGATTTTATACATATCTGTGCAAAGATATCTCTGCATACGATATTTTTTACAGTTCACGCAAGTAGCAAACACAGAGTTTTGAGATAAGTGCACGCAAAGTTGAAAATCAATCGGAGCCCATGTTAAAGTACACATTTCCAATTTTAAATTGACCAAGTTCTGATTTGCATATTTGTATGCGGCTTTAAGTTCATTTCTTTAGAAATTGATGTATTACAATCGCTTCAATTAATATATATATATATATATATATATATATATATATATATATATATATATATATATATTATTTATATGGTAAAGCTAGGATAGTCTGCGCACAATTCAAAAGAATAATGATATAAAGTCTAAATGTTAATTTTTTGCTAAACTATCCATGAATAATTTTTACTTCATTTGTTTTTTATGCATTTCCATTGCTATTTTGTTGTTATGTTGCAATTTAATAGAACAGTTGTAATAAAACCAAGAAAGTTATTTTGCGCAATCTGTCCGTTCAGGGTTGGTGTGATTGCGCACATGGGTAGGAGAGATTGTTACTAAAAATAACTACAATTAAATTGTTAACAATAATAATTACACTTAAATGACAGTTATGCAAGGTTTTTGTGAACAAATATTATTGTATTAGGAATGAATATTTCAAACTAATGATTAAATAATCAGAAAAAGGAAATAATTTTAAACGATTAAAAATTTTTAATTAAAGGAAAAAAAATTAAAGAATCAGAAAAATCAAGTCCAAATAAGATTACAAAATAACATTAAGTTACTTGATAACACGTTTAACTTAAAATTAGTCCATTTTCATTTTTCATTTTTTTAAGCAAATTTACCAATAAGCTGCGGAATCTCTCCTAGTATTGAAATTAATGAGAACAATGCGCCATCTCTCCTAAGTAGCAGATGCGCAAACTGTCCAATTTAGGTAGGAGAGATTGCGCGGCCTTTTATTTAAACATGGCCGCGCTACTAAAACGAACCGCTGATGTTCACATTGTTAGTCTAGATTAGTAGCTTATGAGAAATCGTTTAAGTTTAAAATAGTTTGTACTACTGACATTGTATAGAAATTCTGATGAATAGCTATGAAAATTCAAGCACTTACTTTAAGAAAACAAAACATAATAGCAATGCTTTATCTTAGACGTTCAAAACAATCAAAGTGCATTTTCAAATAGACACTCCACTACTGCTGTTGTACAAGTACCTGAGTCGCTGCGCGCTCACTCTACTCCTTCCCCCTGTACCTGTATGTACGCAATCTCTCCTGGCTTTACCTTAAGTAATTATATGTATATGTAATTGTATGTGTAATATGTATATGTAATTGTATATATATATATATATATATATATATTATAATGCAAATATTGTCATCTGAACCAGTTCGAATGTAATTGGGACAGTGGAAGTATCTTGGATGAGTTCGTTAATTTATGTAGCTGTTATACATCGTTCACACAATCTCACAAAAGAATTCCGTTGCATTATGGTCTGTGGAGAAAAATCGTTTGCGGTGCATGTTAATGCTGGTACATTATACAAATCCTTCCAACGAAGACTAGGTATTTTCTTTATTTTAAGGTAAAATATCTTGGATGAGTTGGTTAATTAAGAAAATTCAGTAATTTGGTAAAAAAAAATAATAGCCTTTTGAAAATTCAAATAACATTATTGTCAACGGGGGCCACATTTTTAGTTTATTATTAATACATATTCAGATTCTTCGATTTTAATAGACTTTTTAAACGTTGTTTACTTGGTTAGGTGAGACACATTAAAAATTTTCGATCTCATTCATTGAATTTGTTTGGGTTCAAGCCTCGCTTGAGCGTCGAGAACCTCATATCTATTTATCTCATACGTTTACTTAATATTCATAGGTAAACAAATGGGTATGAGATAAAAATAGATAATGATGTAAAGATCGATACGAAATATGGATATGGGGAAATTTTACATTTAGTAAGCCAAATTAAAAAAAAAATCTACAAATTACTTTTCCCGTCAAAATAGCGAAAGGAATAAGACCAATTTGTTTAATTTTATATTAAATCTGATGTATGTACCTTAACTGTTTCTAAAACAATGAAATATATGCTTCCCCTTTAATCCCCAAATGTCAGATTTCTTCCAGAATTATTGAATGTAATTTTGCTTTTATAATGTACGTGACGAAATGCATTTATTTACTGTTAAATGAATTTGGTCCTTAAATTCTAGTTGAAAATAATTTCAACATTTTAGCAACATCATTAATGACAATTATAAAGGGTAAAAATAATAAAAAACAAATAAATCAACCTATACTCTTCCGAATAAGCTGGAAGGACGATTTTTTGGAAGGCTTAAAATTGATGAGTCCCGTTAAATTGCTTACATCACATTTTTTGGAACTTTATAACGTCTTATAAGAGAAGCTAGGGCTTTCGTTGCTGTTGAGATACAAAAAGGAAAATAATCGGGATAGGTTTTCCAAGCACTTCAGGCTTTACCCCGTCGTGATGAGCGGCACGTATACGTGCCGTTTAGGATGCACGAAATCCTCGAATTTATAGCAAATTTGAATAGAAATTTTTACCTTACCTAATCGCAGATTTTCAGAGATTCAATAAGGCAAAAAATCCTCTTCAGAAAACTGGTGCTCAAAATTTAAAAGAAGTGTGAAGCACGTTCGTCGCGAAGGTGTTAAGAATAATTTAGGTAACAAATCTGGCATTAAGAATTTGAAATCATTCGTCAGAACTGATAGTGATAAAACAATAAATTTCGGTTTCTTTTTATGGGCTTTATTTAAGACATAAAATTGATTTTCAACATTTAAAATTTTTAATTACTGATTTGGACGTATTGGTCGCAGGTTTTCAAAATACCGAAAGGATATCACTATGACGAACTGAAATGTTCAATGTCATTTTGACAATATCATTTCTGATGGTCAAGTATTTCTTGTAAATATCTTCATTCAGCGTGTCCCACAATTTTATAGACGCAGAAAGGGTAACATTGCTTCAATTTTCAATGTTTGTTAAAATGAATGAGAAAATTGGTTTTTAACACTTTCCAATCTAGTTGAAAAGTGTTTATGACTTCCGTTTGTCTGTCCGTCTGCCGTCTGGCCCTCTGTCCGTCTGTCCGTGCTATAACTCCCGTAAATATGCTCGGATTTCCCCAAAATTTTTGTATTTTATTGTCGTTTACTATAGCATGTTCCCTATTTCAACTGAAGTGTGTAGCACTTATAGTTTTTACACAAGGACAGTCAAAAGTATTCCGTTACATTACAGTCAATGGGAAATAATCGTTTCAAGTGCATTTTGATGACGCTACGTCATTTAAAATATAACCATTAAATATTATCCATTTACAGGGTCAAACAAAAGAATTCTGTTACACACCGTTTGAAGGGGAAAAATGGTTTGCAGTGTAATTTAGTGATATATCACTATTTCAAACATAATGAAAATGATATGCACAGCTGAGGTGCACTTTAAATTGCTCTCTTGTGCGCATTGCGTTTATTTACAGGGACACACAAAAGATATCGGTTACAATACACGTACGATATTTACTGTCTATGTGTGATAAGTGCGTTTTCAACTTTAGTTTGCTTTTTTAAGTGTAACTAATTTTTTTTTCATAGTACGTGTGTATTTATAAACTCGGTTGATCATATACAGGGCTACACAAGGGTATTCGTAAGTATTACAGACTATGGGGGTGAATTGCTTAAGGGTAGTTTTTAATTGTGTTTACGCATTTTCCTGCTGAACTATATTTAGTAGACTAATAGAAGTTTGTGGAATATAAATAAATTCATATACAGGGCTACGCGAAGAAAGAGATACATTGTCATTTACGGTTGGTAATTGCTGCGAGTGAGTTTTAAGTTGCCTTTTAGCCTAATACGTGGTGTGTACAAAAGTCTTCAGATAATATACAGGGCTTTACAAACGATTTCGAGTGCATTTCCATCGATTGGCAAAAATTGCTATATGTGAATATTCTAACTGAACTAAATTTTATCATACTGTATATCCACATATATTGATCATATACAGGGCTGCACAAAAGAATTCGACAGCTTTTTTGATACTGGAAGGTAATTTCAAAAACTGTATACTTCAATGTGTTATATGTTTTCTAAACTGTTTACTTACATGTCTTTTTCACCTTATTTAACGGTGAAGTTTCGTTACAGTTTTCTGGCTGTGTTGGAAAGTGTTTCATAATCTATGCTTGACGCATGATTTTTCGTTCTTGTTTTAATTACGTCTGAAATTTCACAGCAACGTTACTTAAAAAAACTGTTAGTAAATTCAATGGGTTTTCACAGTTTTGGTCATTAAAAAATGCCATTATTATACTTCTACTGACATAATTTTATGAGCTAGAAAATTTCTGTTAAATATCATTTTTATTTATTTATTTTTTAAATGACGAAGCATCCTGTTATGAAAAAAATCAAGACTGCTAATCAGCATCATTTGAATTTCATTTAAATCTTAAGAAATATACTTCATTGATTGAAACTGCAGTTTTCTGTCATTAAATTCCATCATTAAAGATTGTAAATGAATAGATATTTTATCAACATAATTGTTAATGTTATGCAATTGGAAATAATTCCGTTATTGTGCTTCTGCTGAGAGAATTTCACGAGTCAGAAAATTACTGTCAGATATCGATTTTATTTTTAAATAACGAAGTATTCAGTTAAGAAAAATATCATGAATTCTATACAACTTTCTTTGAATTTCATTTAATTCTTAGACAATATACTTGATTGGTTGAAACTGCAGTCTTCTGTCATTAAGTTTTCATCATTAAAGATTGTATAAGAATAAATATGTTATCAAAATCACCGTTAAGTTTGTGTAATTGAAAAGAATGACTATACCCAATTAATACAATATAATATTTATACTGAGCAATGTTCATTATTTAGCTGATAATTCTCTGCTTTTACAAAATTTCAACGTAATATACTCGATATGAAGAAATAACAAGTTTATATTATAAAAAAATTGCAAATATTAACCAATTTTAATAAAATTACAATCAGCGTTGAAAAACTTGGCCGCTGTATAGTTCTTTCAAAAATTGCAATACAATGTAAAATGATCACTGTCTTCTTTTTTCTCTATCATTTATCTCAACTTTTTGACAAAATAGTTATGACAAGATAGTTAATCTACAAAAATACAGGTTTATATTTTTAAGGAAAAAACAAACAAACAAATAAACAAGAAATACTTTATTTTGTAAGTATACTATGGTTTGCACCAATTATCCCCTAAACCTAGACAAATAAAGAAACAAAGAAACAAAAAATATACCTTGGTCTTTTCATATGAAGTTAAAAGCATCAGTCGAGACAAACAACTCATAAATAAATACGAAAATCATTGTTTTATAGCATGAAAAATGTAATGTAATATTGGATTAGGAGTTTTAGAACTTCTTTTTATTACGTCACTCATAACTATGCAAAAGTACTACAACTGATAAAAAAGCTTGACTATACCTATCACTTATACAGGGTGTAACTGAAATGCTTCAACAAACTTTGAGGGATGATAGTACTCATGAAGACGAACAAAAAATGCAATGGAACATGGGGTCGCAAATGACGTTTAACCCCTTCAGGGGCAGTGGTATGTTTATGAAAGCGCTTAATTTTAATTCCAAAACGCCATTGTGGCACCAGAATTTTGCTAAAATCTTTTCCATTTAATATGTATGTGAAATATTGATTTTTTCTTATTTACAAACAAATTTTTTTTATAAATTCCGGTGCCAGTCATTTATTTCAACATTTTAGTACTAAAAGTAGTTTGCCCCTAAAAGGCTTAAAGGATAAAAATAGAGAAAATGCGTTTGAAAATGGACTGGCACCAGAATTTACAAAAAAAATTGTTTGTAAATACGAAAAAGGCTATATTTCACATAAATATTAAATGGAAAAGATTTTAGCAAAATTCTGGTGCCATTGTGGCGTTTTGGAATTAAAATTAAGTGGTTTTTTAGACATACCACTGTCTCTGAAAGCGTTAAATGTCATTTGCGACCCCGTGTTCTGTTGCATTTTTTGTTCATCTTCATGAGTACTATCATCCCTCAAAGTTTGTTGAAGCATTTTAGTTACACCCTGTATATATATATATATATATATATATATATATCATCCGAACATTACATAACACAAACTATTTATTATATTTCAATTCTCCAAGACGGAACTACGACGGCATATACTTTCCACCCTTTTGAGAACTTCAGATTTTTATGAAAATACATTTATTAATTTTTATTTTGCATTTATTTTACAGAAGGAGAGAAAAAAAACAATCTTTTTGACAGCAAGGATTGATTTGTCAAGAAGTTATGGAATTGTTTATCTAATACATATAGTTAACTTCATTTATAAAGGAAGTGTTGTATAAAGAGAATTCTTAACGGAAATTCAAGCTTATTACTATGAAAATATAATCTATAAAACTGAGAAAATGCGTGAAAAAAATTACATTCCCAATTTTCTTAACTTGACAAAGAATTTAATAACACATATGATTTAAAGCCATAAGGCATTTGTAAACGAAAACTATATCCGTCTATCTAATACAGATTTGCTTTACTCTTCACATTTTCAAGACGGAAGTTAATCAAGTGCTCAAAAATTTTCCCATTATTATTGTAGTTAATACTAATCTATTGAAGATTAAGCAGGTGTACATCACTTTAAAAAAAAACATGTAGATTTAACGGAAGAAAACTGTCAGATATGCTACCAGATTTCCAATGTAGTTTGTACAGAGAAAATATGTTAAATTGATACAGACTTTCCCTGTATGTAACAGAATTTCTCTGTAGTATAGACAGAGGAAACCTGTTATCCGGTATAGTCTTTCTCTGTATGCAACAGAATTTCTTCGTAGTAATAGACAGAGGAAACCTGTAATCTGGTACAGAATTTCTCCGTAGTATAGACAGAGGAGACTTGTTATTTAAATTTTTAATGAAACTAATGAGATTATGTATTTATTTTAATTTTTAATCTTTGTATTTTCTGTTTACTTCTTATAATTTATAATGGCGTAAAGAATACGATTATTTCAAAAGATATTATTTTCTGAAACAGTGGATATATTTGTTTTATTTAAAATTTAATGTGTTCAACAATTTGATTTAATTAAATATTTATTATATCAGGTTAATATTTATACAGATAGTTTTTTTTTTTTACAAAAAATTCGTATTCTTAAGAAGTAAACAGAAAAAAGATTAAATTTAAAAGAAATACATAATCTGTTTAGTTTTCAGTAAAAATTAAAATATTTTAGCACTCTTTTAATTAAAAGATTGAAAGTTTTTGATTGACGTTACTGTCATACTGCCGTGAAATAAACGAAAATTTCATAAATTACTGAGTGAAAAATGTATTCTGTACCCTGTTTATGAAACCATGAAATAATTGTTTATGATTTTTGTGTTTTTTTTCCTTTTTTTTAAAATGCTGATAAGTCTGTTATAAATATGCTCAATTGTTTAAGTTTTATTAAATCCATCAAAATCTCAGCAAGTTAAATATTTCTGCATAATTTTATTTCGTAAAGATTAATCTCTTTTTAATTAATATATAGACAAAATGTAGAGTTTATATAATTCCGGTACAAAATTAGAAAAATACATTTCTGTAGCACTACTAAAAATATTATTACATGATCTACATGTGGCATATTTTCTTAATTTTAGTTTTTATTAAATTCTTTAAATATATTTTCATTTATACAGAAGGACAATAGTTTTTTTTTTTCAGAATCATTTGCATCTTACATTATATCTAACTTGATGCTCCATAATTTCATTCTTATTTAAATCAAATAACATTATTCACATTTTCCTCTTAATTTTTTTTCTACATTTTTCTTTTTTAAATATAAATATAGTACATTTTCAAAATTTCTCATTATATTATTATATAAATTTAATATGTCCAATATTTAATCAAAATTAACTTATTTTAAAGTTTAAAAAATAAAATGTATTAAACAAATTCAATAATAATACTTTAAAATTCAAGCAACTTGTACAACAAAAATTTAATAAATTAAGATTGCGCATACAAAATTATCTGCTGTTGAATAGTATTATTAAATGAAAAATTATACAGCATCAAAGTATTAGTATACGGGAAAAATGGTTTAAATAATTTGAAAAATAAATGAATTAGTAACTTTGAATAAGTTATAAAGTTCAAATATTATAAATTATTATTATTAAACAATCGAAATTTGTGACCACATTTTAAGTATATTAGTGTTTTAAAATTGCGGAGAAACGAATAGATAAGAATGTAAACATATAATAACCAAATGTCAGTCTGTAATTATTAGAATAAAAATACGTTTAAAGAATTCGCACTAATTAAAAAGAACTAAAGATATAAAACTATGCTACATATCATAAAAGATTAAATAATAAAAAGATTAATGGAAGCTGCAGAAACATATTTTCCCAATTTCACGACAACTACAATTTTCTACAACGAGAATATCTACGGAAATTTAATTCTTAAAAGAGATTAAAACTTTACGAAATAAAATATATTAAAAAATAATGAACTTAATTAAGACTAAAGTGGATTTAACAAAACAAAATGAATGAGCATAATATGAAAACAGACTTAGCGAAATATCACCACGTTCAGAGTCAAAGTGCATGAAGAGAACACCAGTGTTACATTTCCCCTTCAAACCTACTGGCTGTACACAAGATACGAAGATCGTATACAAATAACTGTACCGTCAATGCAAATTTAGGGCGAGTTTCGAAAGTTTGAAAATTTTCCTTTTCCTCATAGAGGGCGCTGAATGTTGCCGGGAAATTTGATTGTGGACATTACTTTTTAAAAAGGGAAAAGCAAAGAATGCTATGACTAAAAACTTTCCATCAGAGGGCGAAAACGATACCTGTGCTGGGTAGCAGAGAAAATCTATTACATTACATAAAATGGAGACATTCTGTTAAAAGTATTGTAGAATATGTTAAAACAACAGGATTTTTTTAGAGTGTATATATAGAGATCATATGTAAGATATTTTTAATAAAGCATAATGATACATAAATCTTTATTACGAATTTAAGCAATTTTTCATACCATACACAAAATCAGGATTTTTACAATGGTAGTGCAACGGAAAATAATTTTACAATTGAAAATGATCTTTTTTTTATTTCTAACATTCTAGAATGAAACGAACTTATTTATATATGATATGCATTTGCCAACTGCTGCTTATATTTCCTAGTTGTTTAACTTGATAAAGATTTCAGCAACACATGTACTTTAAAGCCATAGGCAATTTGTAAACGAAAACTATATCCTTTTAATGCGTGTTTACTGTACTCTTTGTGTTTTCATGAAGGAATTTAATCCAGTGCTCAAACAAAAAATATTCCGTTAATTGATGTATTGAATAGTAATAGACAGGTGTACATAGAGATCATATTTAAGGTCATTTAAATGAAGCATAATGATACTGAGATCTTTATTAAAAACTCAAGCACCGGTAGTGCAACGTGAAAAAATTTTACAATTTAAAGTTATCTTTTATTGATCACTAACAACTAAAAACATACTTTTTTTATATAGATAGAAAAAGTGTGCAGAAAAATTATATTTTCTAGTTGTTATTTTAAAGCCATAGACAATTTTAAACGAAAACTATATCATTCTAGTACAGGTTTGCTTTACTCTTCGTATTTTCCTGACGGAAGTTACACTCAATTTTTTTTTCTATTAACCAATTCATTCAAAAGTAAACAAGTATCTACAGAGATCATACTTAAGATATTTCTAACGAAACATAATGATACTGAAATCTTTATTAAAAACTCGAGCATTTCCTCATATGATACACAAAATCATGCTTTTTACGCTGGTAGTGAAACAATTTTACAATTTAAAATTATCTTTTATCGATCGCTAACAAACTAGAATGACATGTACTTTTTTATATAGATATATGAAATGCATTTGCCAACTGCTCATCCACTCTACACCCCCGCTTCTCGTTGCACTCCTTTCTATCATATCTGAAATAAAAGAATGCACTTTGAGAGAAGTAGGCGGTGGAATCACGAATGATAGATGGTTCGCGGGCTTTACTTGTCATAGGTATAGATCCGGAACTAAATTATATAGTAGGACTTTAAAAGTTTCGGAAACAGTGGAGAGGTGCTTAAAAGAGAAGAGAGATAGAGAAAAAAAAATACTCTTGTTTAGTTTGAAACGCAAGAAAAATACATGCAGCTTTACTTCCAGTTTTCAAGAAGAATAAATTTAGTCTGTGAAAATGTCGAAAAATCTTTCTTTTGCATCAAAGAAGCATTTTATCATACACAGTGTAGCTCTTATTACTAGAAGGGGCAGAGCCGGGATCTTCGACCGTGAACACTTCAATTAGTCAATTTTTTTTTTTTAACAGCATGCAAAAATAACAAACTTGTCTGCTTGCGTGACATGATTTAAACAGTTTTGAATAAATTAGTTGAATATGAACTTTAAAACTGAAACATATTCCTATCAGATTATTATCTATATATAAAAATTTATCTACAAAGTTTATATTTTTAAGAATTACGCGAGCTTACAAGTTATCTATTTCTTAACTTTTACACATTTTTCTGTTGTAAGCGATCTTTCTGGTTTTTTTTTTCTCATTAAAAATACACATATGTGTAATTCACGTTTGTACTTCAAATGTAAATTAAAGTGGTGTCAGAATAAATCAGTAAATAAAAAATATATACATATAAAACACATAATAATTTCCAGTGCATTACCACTGAGTCGCCGATATATTTCTGATATTTCATTTGAATCAAATGGAATTTTTAAATAAGTAGCGTTATATAGTTGGTTATCAAATTATGAAAGAAAATTGTTATATTTTGGGGTAAAAAGTACTTTCCATAAATAGTCATATCATCGAACTTTCAATGTATTGATTTAATTTTTTTATATTAATTGTTATTGCTGTTATATTATTATTTAATATTTCTCTTGTATTTTGTCATGTTTTGTGTAAATTTCGGGAGATTTGGTTGAAAATTGGGCATGTTAGAAACAAAGAAATTGCGAAAAAAAATCAAATGAAAAAAGTTTACATCTTCATAAATATATGTACTGTTATTACAATTATGCCTACAGACATTGTCCATATAACAATTAAACTAATTTGTGAAACTTACTGATCGTTTGCAGCATCACATGTTACAGAGTGATCAATCACGAGTATATATTTTTTCAATTTGTTGTTGAATCCATAAATGCACTAGAGACTAAATCTTTGCTGAACAGTGTGAGCATGTTCTTTACAGGACCGAAGTTGAAAAACAATTATTTTTGCACTTCTCTAGAAATTCAAAATAATGTTTAAAATCGAAAGTGCCCAGTCAGTTTTGGTTATATAGGGTATGTTGCTTCCAAAATACTTTAAGGAGTAAAAAAATGAAATAATTCAATATGCAAGTGTACTTTAGTCTATTCAAAATTCTATCTCCGTCGACATATCTTAAATTAGCTTTCGTTAATAATAGAATATAAAAAATAAAAAGGAATAAAAATATGAGCCTAGTTAAAAAAATTAATAAAAAAATAAATAAATAGCAATGCAGTTTTAAAAACCATCAGAAGACGATATACCTAAAAATACAAATAAAAAATCAGAAACATTAGTCGTTTAAGAGTTCGTAGCGCCATGATTTTATAAAGCAATTTGTTCCGATTTATTGAGGACAGGAGATATCTGATTGCTTTAATTTGTGAACTGAACATTTTGTAGTTTGACATGGAGGGTGAGAAAAATCTACTAAATGTTTATTTGGTTAGTTGAAGAATCCCTAATAAATTGGCAAAAAAAAAATTACGTATATTTAGTTCATTTACAAAGTTCATTTAAAATTAACATCTAACTTACCCTGTAAATTGAAATGTATGAAATTGAGACACTTACGTGTCTGAAACGGATGGTTCAAAAAAGAGACACATTAAAATGTCTTACTTTTTTAGACACTTTTTTCTGTCTAAATTTCAGACACTAGAAACTTCTGAATTATCGACATTTTTGTCCACTGCAACCATTTTAAGCACATTTTTTAAAGCATCATTAAAGACCTGATTAAAAGCATGGAAAACTGGGCTTACCCGCCCCTCTCCCTGGAAGATTTTTGGCGCCACCAAATTTGGAATGCACCTTCTGTAAAGGTCACATTTTAAATCTCTTTAACACTGCAATAATTATAATAAATAGTTTGCACTTTTAATGTAGATTAACATAATATATATATATATATATATCCATATAATAGTAAATTTCTCGCATCGGGACCACGGAATTTATCGGCTATTTGGTAGAGTCCGATTTTCAGAGGTAAAAGTATACAAGTATGTTGTAGACTGAATAAGGTATCCGCTATTTGGAAGTGTATTATGGGGGATTTACAGTTAAACCTCCGTAACGGACATTCCTGAATAGCAGACCAGACAGCTCCATTTTGCGTACAGCCACTTTTTTCAATCCACAACACATACATATTTGTATATATTTACTTCAGGAAAGCGGACACCACCGAATAGTGGACAATATGCTCGGTTCTGAGGTGTCCGCTATTGAGCGATTTTACTGTATTCGAATAAATATACTGTTTTTGTATTTAATCTTATCTTACTCCAAACTTCAAAACATTGATTATAACCAGCACAATGTAGAAAGAGATTCAAAACATCAGCTTTACGGAATCTGCATACCAAATTTTGGGGGCCCTAACATCAGAGGAGAGGGGGAGGGGAGTGGAGCAGATCCAAGTCCTAGTTTGCCCATGCTTTCATCAGATCTTTTTTCTGGAACCAATCCAACCATGCTGTATGGTTCGCTAAATGGAGGTGTTGTCTATTTTAATTCTAACTTCTTTTTTGTCTTAAATATACATCATAAATTGTCTAACTGACATTTTTGCGATTTTCGTGTAAATGAATATAAATAAACTTATAAAACAAACAATTTTTAAGTGCAAAATGCAGTTGTATAAGTAAATAAATAAAATTCTGACTGTTTTCTAATTTCCTTTGTTGATTTGAAATCACTTTTTTACTAAAAATAATCAAAAACTCAATATAAAGTAATATTTTCATTTTCTCAAGTTTTGCATAACCTAAACCAAAAATTTTAAGCACTAAACCAAAAATAAAAAATGATTTGTAGATTAATTTATTTTATATGAAATCAAATTAAAACTATGAAAATATGTATTATTGATACTAAAATTATATGTTAAATAATAAAAAAATTGAATACCAATTTTAATAATAATACAAAGCCACAAAAATTTGTTTCTTTTCGTTGTCATATACAGTTAATGGGACATAAATAGGATACACAGAGGAATTGAAATTTAATTTATAACCTTGTAATTATGAGGAATTTGACACTTTTTTAGAATTAGTTTGAATGGCAATTTTAAATTAAGAATGCAATTATTAAAATTTTTGAAGAGACAAAACAGGAAAAAAAAAAACAGTTTTTGCTTCGAAAATTTCGCATCTCTAATTATAAAATATAAAAATTAGATCACAACAGATGTTTGATCATTTATTTTTTTAAAAAATCCAATATTAAAAATTGAATAATTTACACGTCTTTCATAACGAACGAACAATTAAAATCAATTGTTAATAGAATATTATTTTAACTGGAAGAGAGAATGTTATTAGAAATTTAACACATCGATCAACACATTAAACTCGTTAATACATGAGCGTTTTACTTTCTTACGGAAATGTGTTTTGATTACAGCATTTTTTCTTTAGCAAGAGATTCTACAATTTTCCGTTTCTACTTTTTTATTAAAACAATAAAATAGATATATTAAGCAAATATATATATATATATATTCAACTATAATAAAGAACGAAGTTTGTGTGTGTATCTGTCTGTTTCTCCGTTGTGTTCTGAAGAGACCGCTGCACGCAGCGCTACAAAATTTGGTGGGCTATGCATGTAGTTTTGCAGTTTTGAACCTCGAAGCCAGATTTTGGAATTTTTGAATAGATTTTTTTAAATTTAAATTTTAATGCTATTTTTAGTATTTATTCATGTTTAGTTGCGATTTTTCCACATTAGTAATGGGAATCTTGTTCCAATCTTTTAGCCCAAAATAGTAAATTTTATCTTCTCTTCAATAAAGTTTATGCAAAATTCGTACAGCGATGTTTGAATTTTTGGCGAATTTTTTCCTTCGACACTAAGAAATTTTGCCAGAATGCTTGATTGGTTCGGTGGTTCCGCTTCATTTTCAGCCTCAGATAAGCTCAGAATCGTCTTTTTGTTTTCTCTTTTTAGCTTGGAGAAAGTTGATAATTCTTTGCAGATAAAAAATCATGATTTAAAAAATGCGATTTTTAGTGTTTTTTGACGTTTTGCTGCGATTTACCCATATTAGTAAACGGAATCCCGTTCCAATCTTTTTGCCCAATATAGTAAATTTTATCCTCTTTTCAATAAAGTTTATGCTAAATTCATATAGCAATTTTTGATTTTTTTTGGCGAATTTTTTCCTTCGACACTAAGTAATTTTGCCCAGAATGCTTGATTGGTTCGGTGGTTGCTTCCATTTCAGCTGCAGATACGCTTAGAATCGTCATTTTTGTTTACTCTTTTTAGCTTGGAGAAAGTTGACAATTCTTTACAGATCAAAAATCATAATTTTAAAAGGGAAGGGCGGATTATTTATTATCCCGATTTTTTTATTAGATTTTTTCTTTTAATTTAATTTTTTATGCGTTTTTTAAGATTTTTTTTTTCATGTTTTGCAGCGATTTTTGTTTCAAATGACGTCACAAATCGCCCACTACAAGTCAAACACCATTGGAGGGCAGTTGCTGATAGAATTGTAGGCACAGCTGGAAATCAACCGGACTGTTGCGATTGGCAGATGACAAGGTCGTCAGCTGATTACAATTCGAACAGCGAGTTGTGAATTTTTGCGATTTGTTTTATGAGATTTTTAGAGTTTCTTCATGTGTACGTCATCTATGTATTTGATTTCAGAAATTAACAACGGTAACTTACTGTTTTTGTATGTAAAAAAAAAGTAATTTTGTTTCTGTTTAGAAAGTTAATGATAATTCATAATTTTTCAACGTCATTGGTTAAATTCTGTGCGAGAGGGAAGGTAAATGCTCGGTGGTAGTTTAAATATCGCGTTCATGCTCTGATGGAAACTCCCTCCTTCACCCCCTACCTCCAAAATCAGAACTAATTAATTATTAGTCCGATTCAAACGAAACCTTTTCTCCTGCCCCCAGATACTAGATAAACTTCAGTATAATTTTTTTTGAGCTCTTAGTTACCACTATTTCTTAAAATTAATGACCAGGGAGGGGTATTTTCTCGGGTTCTATGGGCCTAATTTCAATCAGAATTAGTTCATTCAACTTAACACGAACTAATTAAGATATAAATTACTAATTAAGATACAGATTTAGCGCCACCCTGCGGTAGAAAATGGAACTGAAAGATTTTGAAGCGCGTACGCAACACGCCTGCTATACGGTGTCATAGGCAGCAGGGACACGTGCCGGAGATTCGATGGGAAAGAGTTTTATTTAGAACTGAGCACACCCCTAGCGGTGGAAAGTGAAACTAAACAATTTTGCGTTTAAAATTTGTCCAGTTCAAACAAAGGACCCGATTTCAATGACAATTGATTCATTCAACTTAATTTGAACTAATTAACGTATAGATATCTAATTAAGACATAGATTTGGTGCCTCCTGTCGGTGGAAAGTATAATTAAAGTTTTTCTGAGTGTGCACAGAACGCCTTCTGTACGTTGTCATAAGCAGCGGGGACACGTGGACGGAGTTTCGTTCGGAAAGAGGCTTGTTTAGAACACCCCCTTGTCCACCCCCTGACAGTGGACAATGTAACTAAAAGATTTTGCATTTAATCTTGGTCCGATTCAAACGAAATATTTTCTGACATTCTTCTGAGGTCTCCCAGGTACTAAATAAACTTCGGTATAATTTTTTTAGCTCTTGGTTACCACCATTTATGAATATTAATATCCAGGGGCTGAGTTATTTTCTCGGGTTCTGTGGGTCCGATTTCAACGGGAATCGATTCATTCAACTTAACATGAACTAATTAAGATATAGCTAATTATTTAAGACATAGATTTGGTACTCCCTGGCGGTGGAAAGTGGAACAGATTTTTTTGCGCGTGCGCGGCACGCCTTCTACACGGTGCTGTAAGCAGCAGGAACGAGTGCCGGAGTTCCGTTCGGAAATAGGTATATTTAGAACAGAATGCTCCACCTGGTGGTAGAAACTAGAAGTAAAAGATTTTGCAGCGCGTGCCTAGAACGTCTGTTATACACGGTATCGTAGGCAGCAGGGACACGTGTGGCATAGTTTGTTTAGAAAAAAATGCATCCACTGACGGTGGAACTAAAAGACTTTCCTGCGCGTGCGCCGAAAATGATTATTTTTATTGAAACCGCAAAAGAAAGTTACCGATATGATAATCCCAGAAAACGAAAAAAAGTTTCATTTTCACTCATCCTCGAGTATTAAGAAAAGTATCGGATTATTTGAATCGAAACTCACAGTTTATGTTTCTAATTCCGAAAATGCAAATTTTGTGAAAATCCGAGGGTAACTTTTTTAAAATTTTGACCAAAAACTGACCCGTTTTGAATCAAATGATCCAGACACGTGAGGGGGTGGTATTAAATTTACTTCCACTTCGGGTAAGTCTCTGTGTTTAATTTCCGAAAGACAAAGAGTTACCAGAGGAAGGCAGCGATTTTTAGAGTGATTTAGTGTTTCGTATTAATTTTTTTGACGGGACCGGGCAACGCCAGGCGGATTTGCTACTATATATATAAATTTCTGACATAATTGAATCGGACTGATTCGTATTTTTCGACCTCTTGTTTAAAAACTGGAGTAGCTACCTATGCACTCTTAAAAAAGTAAAATGTTTCTTAATCTACGAAAGTATAATATACACTGTAAAAATTTTTTCCTGAAAATAAAAACGGGAATTGTATTGGCAATCGAGACGCCAGTACTATTTCCGTATTTTAACGGGAAAAAAATCCGTAAATTCCAGGACATTTTCCGTGATTTCTGAAATATCCGTTTTTAAATTTCCGTTTTTCAGCAGATATCTTCCGTATTTTTTAGATATTTTTATATCGTTAAAATAAATTTTATAGGACAAAAAAAAAAATATATTTCTCAAGGAACATCTTATAACACTTTTTATTTTTTTCTTTCATTTCTGTGCGAGTTTTCAGTAAATAACCAACACTTGCCACAAAGGGGTTCGAACGCGGAAACTTCTGTGTAGTAAACTGGCGGGCACCATTACGCTAAGACCGGACACTTCGTTCCCTCAAATGTTGTTATTTATTTTACATACTTTTAATGATGCAAAAACTTAAAGGTTTATAGTTAGATGGATTTTTTCAATATTTTATTTTCATAATTTTTAATATCTTGCTTTATTATTTGATACTTTATAACAGATAAATTTTAACTTTTTATGTATTATATGCGTAAAACATTGTATTAAGACTAATGATTGTTTCTTTTTGCAATAGTACATATACTTTTTAAAATCATTTGTCTGTTGATCTATTTATCAATTCTAAAAACAATAATTATCTTAAGTAGACGTATTTATTACATGCTATTAAAGTAAAAATTTTCTTTATCTCTTATTTTAAAAACTTATGTGAATAAACAATTTTATAATAAATTAAATTATTATATTTAATCTTTACTGAGAGCTTTTGTGTACGATTCTGTTAAACGGAATAATTTTAAAAAATCAAAACAAAAAAAATAGATTTTTAGAGAAAATTTTGAAATTAATGACCTTAGGATAGGTAAGTTTAAATTTGGACTTGATAATTTAGTTTAATTTATAAAATTATAAACTAACGAAATAAATTATAACCTTTATAAAATTATAAACTTCATTTTTATAAAAGTAAACAAAAAGTTATTAATTATTTTTTATAAATTTAAAGAAAAAAATATGAACTTCGTAAAATTATAATTTATAAAATAATAAATTTTAGTTTAATTCACAAATTTATAAGACAAATCAGCTTAGTTTAACACCTACATACCGATAATTTGCAAAAATATTATTTTATGAAACCTTTAAAAAAAAAAAAAAAAAAAAAAAAAAAAAATAGATTTTTAGCGAAATTTTTGAAATTAGTGACCTTGGGATAGGTATGTTTAAATTTGGATTTATTAATTTAGTCTAAATTTATAAAATTAGTTTAATTTATAAAATTATAAACTAACTAAATATATTATAAACTTTTTAAAATTATAAACTTCATTTTTATAAAAGTAAAGAAAAAATCATTAATTATTTTTATAAATTTAAAGAAAAAAATATAAACTTTATAAAATTATAATTTACAAAATAATAAATTTTAGGTTAATTCACAAATTTATAAGACAAATCAGTTTTGTTCAATACCAATAATTTGCAAAGATATTATTTTACGAAACCTTTAATAACATAATATTGCCTCACGTTAATAAAATTAAAATAAAATTTTAAAATGTCAGTGAAAAAATTCATAATTTGAAGCACTATAAAGAAAAAAAAGTAGATTTAAAACAAAAAAATTTCTGTAATTTATATAAATAAAGTAAATTTCTAAAGATTTTACTAAAAAATAAAAAAATCATTATTATTTTCACAAAAAATTACCGTCCAAACACGGGCCCCGGTTAGATTGAGCTCCGGGATTAACCCGAGTCTAATGACAGAAAATAGGCCCACGGGTAGGACCGGTCCAGGCCTGGATCCTAGAAGACCCTGTACCCTAGTAAATACAACAATCTTAATTCGCATTTCAAACAAGACGATATCTGTATACAAACCTCTGAACGTTATTTCCGGAAATGGGGCAATACGGACATTGTACTGTTTTGAAAAAAATCCATCACATTTACGGAAAACTTTCTGCATATCTACGGATTTGAAATCTCCTTTACGGAACTAATGTCATTTACGGAAATTGTACTGTTGTTTTGGAAAAATGAAACTTCTCCGTAAAATTTTACGGAAAATCTCCTGTATTTTCACGGATTTTAACCACGAACCAAAATATACAAAAATCGTTTTCGAGTTACCCACGATTCCGAAAAGCGTTCTTCATATTTAGAAACCCCAGAAACAAATATACAATATTTTCAAGATTTAAAGAAGCATTTATAAAAGCAAAATTTCTTTAGCTGTCACTGATATTTGGAAACATTACCGAGTAGTTTATTTAGTGTATTAATCCGTTTTCTCAACCCGGAGCATAGGTTATTTGAATGCTATCAATTCTCAAGTAAACCTTTTAATGTTCAACAAATATGTTTTACAGACAAACATGATAAATTAACAGTATTAACATTTACATTAAAAATAATATTATTTGTTACTGTCGCATGTGTACATTCAGTTACACGGCTGAAAATGTGTAATTGATAATCGATAGCGTACTAAAAGCCTAATATTCTGTGATGAGAAAACTGATTTATATTTTAAAAACTACTCGGAAACGTTTCCGAAGATAGGTGGCAGTAAAATAAACTTTGTTTTTATAAATACTTCTTGAAATCTCGAAAATATATTGTTTTTTTCTGAGGTTTCTAAAAATAAAGAACGCTTTTTGGAATTCTCGGTTACTCGGAAGAAGTTATTGTATTTTCCATTTGTGGTTATATTATGTTTCCATAGATAAAACCTTTGATTACGTGTTGGGACATATATATCCCTGTGGACTATTTTTTAATCTATCCCTACCGCTTTTTGAAAAATAATATCTGCCATGCAGTTATACTAGGATATTTTCAAGCGAAATCTACCAGAAAGAAAACTTTTTTAAATTGTGGTAACGATTGAATATAAAAATTGTCCAGGCCCGTAATCAAAGGGTTACGAAACATCTGTCTTTTTTTACAGAGTGCGATTTTTTATGCTTGATTACATCACCTCAATTTTTATCACTTGTACACTTGTCACATTTCCTTGTTTATTTTCACTGTAAAATCGCTTACAAAATGGTTTAAGAACGATTTAAAAACCTAATCCGAAGGCCGATTTGTACGAAAATCTATAAATTTCTTATGACAGTGGTTTATAACATATTTGCCAACTGGGAGCTCTTTCATAAGTTACGGCGTTTACTCATACACACATAAATAATAAGTACAATACTTTCCTTACATGCGTTCGGAAAGTAAAAGTTAAAGAAGCCTTTTGTATAATTTCTGTTTACACACTAATTAATTTTTCAGTTCTGCAGTTTTTCAGCTCTGCTGAAAAATTAATTAGTGTATAAATATTCACCGATACTGGGTTTAATTTGTCTCATACATGCCAACGGTGTTGTGCTCATGATTGACTTTCCATCTTGTGTTGCGTGGTTGTAGCCTTACCATATAAGAGTGAGAGAATGCTAGACTGGCTGTCGTCTGGATGGCTTAATAAGTAAAGCACTTGGTGCGCTATACCAAGGGGTCCGGGATCGAACCTCGGTCCTGACATTTTTTCACTCTAATGGTTGTACGCTGTTTAGTAAAGTGATAATTCACATCCTTTGTATTTTATTCTATTTGCAGCAAAGTATCCGGTCATTCGACCGTTTTTATAGAAAACTGTTACATAACCGTAATTTAATGCTACTCTGACCATAATATTGTCCATATTATGGTCAAAATAATATTAAATTACGGTTATGTAACCGTTTTCTTTAAAAACGGTCGAATGACCAGATACTTTGCTGCAATTTTTTTGCAGTGTATATTTAAATAATACTTGTATTTATTAGAAAATTACTAGAAATAAATGATTATAGCACCAATTTTGGCTGGATGAAAATGAGTCTGAAATGCTGGCGGAAACCTGAAATGCATATTGATTTTACGGGAAATTATTTTTTCAGATTTTTCGTAAAATGAAGGAAAAGAAGGGTGCGTAAAGTTTTAAAGAACTTAAATTGCACATGAAAAAAAAAAAAAAAAAAAAAATAAAAGACAAAAAAAAATTATTTAAGTAGTATTTAGAAAACTCCTTGTAATTAAGTCGCTAAAATTACATACAGAACATTTTTCCTTTACTAAATTATATAGTTCCTTAAAACAAGTCGTCTAGAAAGTTCAAATATAACATTTCCCTATAAGTGTTTAGTAAAGTATGAGCAAGCGTAAATCTTATTGTTTCTAGTCTCGTGGATTAGAACTAAGACTTGTGAGAATGAACGTTAAAAAATAATTCTAATTTTGAAATCGCTATCTTAAACACAGGGCTGCCATGAGCGATTATTATTTTATTATTTTACTTACCACTATTTCAAAACAATAATCTTCGTGGACTTTCTACTAATATTCAAGAATTTCGAAGACTATTTCTAGAATTTTAGATGATTTTCGGATTTTTTATTATTGCTTAGAAATAGTGGTAGACAAAATAATAATACAAAAATCAGCCTGCATGTTATAACTGTAAGAAAAACATCAAAAATATAAGTCACGATTATTTGAATATTATAAAAAATGATAGATCAATACAGTTATACATTGCTACTGACTGAAAACTCTGATAATGTTTAGGTGATATAGTTTAAATGAATATTTCCATTAACAAAGAACCTGCCGTATTCGCCTCGAGATTTTCATTTATCAATTTATTTATTTAATCGTTTCATCTATGAATTAGTTTTAAATGGATAAAAAGCCTATCCTGCACTTAAAATATTTTTTAAATGGTTTACTAAGAACAAGTAATGTTGAATTCATTTAAATTTTACGTTTATTACAAAATTAGAAACCGAAGCTCATATGAAGTTCACAAGACAATGAAAATTATTAATATTAATTAAATCATCTTTGTGATAATTTAAACTTTGAATTTATTAACACAACTTTGAAAGTAAAAAGAAAATGGCCATGTTTGTGCTTAGATCTAAGAGAAGAAATTCTTTGAGAAAATCTTCTGTTACACAGAACAGAAACAAATTTTTCAAAGGCGGTTTTTCCAACTGAATATTTGTCTCTTTCATGTATTTCTATATTTCAGAGCATTTTTGAAATTCATATGAGATTTATGTGATATAAAACTAAAAATAAATTATACAGAGTTCTCTGAGGACTGTGTCTTAATATAACCTTATACGCGGTTATCATGCACGATAGGGTTAAATTTGTGCTATAACATATCTAATCACATTGCAGCTCTAGTGTATTATTTGCATTTATTGAAGAATATACGCACGTTACAAATATTTGTAATGTACAGTTTATCTCAATATTTTGGTTTTAATAAATTCTTTTCTGTGGTTTCTTATCATTTTGCGAACGAAGTACTTGCATTTCGACCGGGAAAAGCAGGTAAATTGCTAGTCACATTTATTCTGCTTTCAGAATATGATGTTCTTGTCAACTTTATTTGAAAATGATAGAAAAATCTTACAATAAAGGGACGTATGGAATATTTAAAAGTTTGACATTACGATAGACATGCCTGGTCACAGTTAAATAATATTTAAATACGTTGTTTAGCCAATTTGAACTCTTTAATTATTATGAAGACTTGCCTGAGTACAATTGACAAAATTACATTGATTAAATTGAACTTCTTCTTCTGTAATTTAATTAAAATGATCCATTTACTGAAATTAAGTTTTTCATTTGCACATTAGTGTAGATTCTACACCCTGAGACAAGGGGGAGGGGGGGATAATAAAGCTGCACCTTGAAATTTTCGAATTTATATTTTTTTTTCTAATCGGCAAATTTTTGTTTGACGTACTTGCCATAATCTTTAAATAGACAAATAAACATTTCAAAGTCTTCAGTGGGGAAAAACACATCTTTGAAAAGTTTACATTTCCAGGCAAAATTGACGATTTGTAAAATCAATAACTTTTATTCTTGACAAAAAAAAAGACATATTTTGGTTAAAAAAATAGTTTACAGAGCAACAAATAAACAAAATAGTACAAAAATAGTTTAGTTAACATACAGATCAATATATATATATATTTAATTTAGATATATTTTTACAAGGAACGTCTTATGTAATTTAATTATTAATATGGATTAGTAACAGTTTAGATTTAAATACAATAGAAAATGTATCGTCTGAAATAGGGAGAATAATTCGATTAAACTCGGAACTTTCAGAGTTGCAAACTCTTATTTACAGTGTAAAGTATAATGAAATAGTTGCACATTACGTAAAACAACTATATAATTTAATACCAAATTGTATAAATTTGTTTAATTTAAAAAAAAAGAATAATTAAATTCTGCGGAATTTTCATGAATACACATTTTTGAAATACGTTTTTTAATCTTTATATTTCATTAAATTTCATGGATACAGATATTTTCATTAATTTATATTTAATAAGAACACTTCATTTGATATTGTTGGGAATTCTGCAGAAACTAAGTAATAGATTTTTCAAAAATGCTATCTTTCATTTATTGTTTCATGTTTTTTTTTTTTAATTTATTAATGTGTAAATGAATAATCTACAAATAGTGAATCTATTCAACTCTATCTTAAGAAAATGTTATGTTATTGCAATTTATTTGGAAGATATTTGAAATATAATATCAAAGCTCAAATTGAGCTCAAAATCCTATTTTCTACTGTGCGGCTTTTTTTTTTCCTAGGCTGTATTTAGAAGAATCATGCAACAAAACTTTAATATGATTTTACTTTATATTCAATGAATCAAATGACTTTTAAAATTTATTTAGTTAACAGATAAATGGTAATTTTCATTCTTGTGAGAATTTAATAATGAAATATTCATACCTCGAAATAGAATAAAAATTCAAAAACATCGTAAATTGTTAACACATAAAAAATTACAAAATCTAATTCGGGAAACTTGGTAAAAGAGCTATGAATATGTATTTTCAAATGTACAAGTCTACCTACCAAACCATACGCGTGTAAATAAAACGAGGAATTATATTATTCGGGAGAAATGTGTTAGTACACAAGTTTTCTGTAAAGATTATTTGTTTGCATTGTTAATCTACTGTTGTAACAGAATAAAAGAGCTTTCATTCTATGAAGTGTTGCATGTAATAGTTATAACGTGCATATGGAGAAGATATAAATCACAGTCAAAATGTATCTGAAAAATGCGCCCGTTGCGACGAGTCTAAATACTGTGAAGTCATTGCGTTACGCTTTGATTCTCAACAATGGATATAAAACGCTGGATGGTTCTGCCCAGTGGCGCGTGATAAGCACTCTGCTACTAAAATGTCTGTGTAATAGCTCTTCGCGGAAGTCTAATGATTTAGATTTTGCCAGTTTAAATGATTATTATATATCATCTTCAATGTTGAAGAGGTTTGAAAAATGCTCCAATGAAATTTTCAAGTTTATTTTTTTTTAAAGCTTAGAATTAATTTGAGGGCGAAATTAGTATAGGGTGATTATAAAAAAAACTATCCCGATATATGAGCCCCCAGCTATCATACCGTTCACAGAAACTGAATGAAATTTTGGATTAAAATATTTTGAGGTAATGCGTTATAGAATCATATGCAAAACGACAGTTAAGCTGTAACAGTTATGGTTACAGTGACGAAATTTCATAAATTTCAAGTGACAACACCTACTTTTTTTTATTGGAATATGACCTTCATAGTGAAAAATCATAAAAAACGTTATAACGGTACCTGTAGCACGAAAATCGCCGGCGCTAGACAGACTAAGAAGAAAAATGAAAACATCGAATAAAGAACAGAGAAGCAACAGTAAGTAAAACATTTTATTGTTCAGTGCTATCCACCATCTGCCGCATGCAAAGTGTCATCGTGTGTAAAGTGGAAAATTTGTGAACACAGTAAAATGTTTTGTTTCCGTTGCTTCTCTGCGCTTCTCTGAGCAATCACATGGCGCCATGAGTTAGCCTGTATTCGACATGACTTTGTAGTCATCATGGCAACACTTGAAAATGAACCCAGTTACGGAAGATTAATCAATCCTATTTTTAAAAAATGTGAAAGAAAATGTTTTTTTTTTAATGTTATCTGGACAGTCTAAGGCTGACTTAAATTGGCAGTGCCAATTTTAGTCAGTCTACCACTGGGTACTTGACATTAGTGTAGCAGACAAATGTTCATTGCTGAGATAGATATAAAAAAAATCATGTTTAAAAATTATTTAAAAGTTCGAAAATCGCTGAATTGAACTACAATTTTCAAAAGAATTCAATTTTAAGTAAATTTTTCTTTATGTCTGATGATGTAAAAATTGAATTTATAGATATAATGACATACATCACTTCCAAATATAAAACTGACGTATGAATGATAAAACAAAAGCGATATCGTATTAGTTGCCGTCAACGTTATGATAATGGCATAACGTACTACGTTTTAGAATGCATTTTTAGTATTAAGTGGAAGAAATGAAACATTGTCACTAATAGGATAATGATAGAATAATTCAATTTAAAAATGATAAAGTGAAGGCGGTTTGATGAGGGGAGACATTTTCTGGTGAGAATGAAATTCCATCCCGTACACCTTAAATTGGAGGTCCCTTTCGGTCCCTTTAGCTCACTTGGGCATGGCATAACTGTAACACATAAACTTGCAATAACCGGTTACTTTAGTGATGAGAACATAATTTTAAAATAACAAGAGCCGTCGAGGAGACAATAAAAACTTTCTGAATAAATGTGGAGCTGACAATAAGTGATAGTTACATAAAAAATCCGATACATCAGGGATGTCTAACGCAACGCCCTTGGGTGCAGTGGTGCTCTTTGACGATTTTCTCGGCGACCTTTCGAATATTTCCTGTTATAAACTTTTAATTGTTATTGTGGTCATGTTCAGGAAAATCGTGGAAGAAGGTTGCCAGAAGTTCAAGAGAAATTGGATTTCTAATGCGCCCCTTAATTTGGATCCTGAGCCAAAGGACATTGCTCTGAAAGCTGGCAATTCACTCCCCGCGGACTTTGCATCGACAACCAATTTAGCGTGCATAGGACGCCATTAGCATACACGGCAATATATGGTTATAGTCGTGCATTGAACACACAATCCTAAAGGACTAGCTAAAAAAAAATTCATTTTAAAGGACGCTTTCTTTCAAATTACTAATATGTGTATGTATTTTATAATAGGCACGATTACGGTTTTTGTCTCCTATCCCTGGAAAAATATTTGCAGTAGGCTCCTTTCAGAAATGCATAAAATTAAATTTACTATCATTTATGTTTTTTTTTTTTTTTTTTTGGAAATATTTTATTGCATGGAGTTTCTGAATAGTAGGGCTAAATGGCTGTTACCAATATTACCAATTTAACGCGTTTTTTTATTCCACATTTCTACCAGAATTTCGGAATAGTAGTCTTTCGTTCTTTTATCTAATGACGGAATGTCTGGCGTAATAAAGC
Source organism: Maratus michaelseni (assembly GCA_963931845.1). NCBI lineage: Eukaryota > Metazoa > Arthropoda > Arachnida > Araneae > Salticidae > Maratus > Maratus michaelseni. Next base: position 219,265,602 of record OZ007586.1, on the reverse strand, counting down.
AAAAATTATCATTCCATGATTTTGGTAGACATTTTGAGAAAAAAAAACGAAATAAATTAAAAACAGTGTTATGTTACTGTGGGATGTATACGCATCGTAAAAAACGTGTTTGTATTGCTACTACTACTACACAACAATAATGTTGATAATAATGTTTACTACTACCTAATAATGTAAGATAATAATGTTGCATGTTTCGTGTCTTGTGCACAATAGCGTCCTTCATTATTTGTGACCAGCAGAGGTATGCCCCTGCTTACTGAAATGTTTGACGATTATCGATAGACTGAAAAAATGTGTAGCTTCGTATAGAAATAAGTACAAAGCAGAGTTCCTTGAAATCTTCTCAAACTACTGGATATTTGAAGATCATAAAAATGTACAGTATTACTGATCGTTTGAAAAATGCAAAAGGGGAATTGAGGAAGTGACTGGCGACGTAACCAACTTGTGTCCTAGCATTGAAATTTTTTTCTCGTTTAAGATGAGAGTTGTAATGTAAATGATATCGCCCAGCCTTGTGCACATTATGTTGATATAACAGCTATTCGCGTTGCATTAACAAAAGATTCGATGTACTTGAAAAAAAAATCATATTAACCCATAGGAAGTTCTCGATTGTAAATAACAGTACTCCCACTCAGCCTGATTTTGAATACCATTTTTTGAAAGTATATTCTTCTTTTCAGATTTCTCTTGCAATTTTTTTAGAAACTTACCGCGAAGGTTATTTTTATTGCAAATGTTATAAAAACCTACCATGAGAAATTCCCTTTGGAAATACTGGTATTCAAAAAATGGGCCAGTAGGTGGCCCTGAAATACTAGAAATTTTCATCAATAATAGACTCAGTTGTTCCATGGGCCAGTAAAATTCTAACATCATATTTACACAGATGGAAGTTTTGAAAAATTTTCCCAAGAAGACTAACCACAAGGAGAATTTTTATTTCATTGCAATATCCATTTGCTGTGAAGAAATTATACACACTAGGAAAGTTTTGAAGAAAAAATGTTTTGGTATTTAGAAGAAAATGGTAATTTCCTTGCAGACAGTTCTTCCTTAAAGAATTGGTAAGGTGACAGCATTGTGTATAATGGGTTATCTTATACAATCCCCATTTTCAAGCCAAAAAATAATAAATATCACTATTGTTTAGTGCGGTTGAGAAATTGAAAAAATAGTCAGGTTTTAAATACATTTTACTAAGAACGGTTTCGTCCATTCTTCTTATATGAAATAATTATCAGAAACTGAATCTCACAAACTCTCAAACTTCTGTAAATTTCAGAAGAATTTTTTTTTTTAAATATATCCATCCAGTTATGATTTACTGAGCTATTGAAATGAATCCACATTGAAAAAAAATAATACCCTCGGTCATATCACTCTCTTTTCTTTCTACAACGAGAGGATGTTGCAGTTTACTTACATTACTTTCCACTGATTCATAGATATTAGACAAAAACTCTTTTATGTAGTTTCCCAGACACTTTCAAAATATATAAATTTTTATGCCATATTGTAAAGGTAACTTATTATGCTCAGTTGAATATGCTCTTTAAAATTTATTTGTGCTGTCCAACTATCGGTGGTCGGGTCCTTAAACGAAATCGTAATAATATTTCCATTCTTTCACTTACTTTTTGTATCTGCGAAATATATAAACTTTTTTCTTTTCCTTTTTTACCTCTTCCATGAGATCTGAAGAAACTGAACTGATTTAAAGTCTGTATTTCTAACTTGTCGTGTACCCATGAAATTCTCTAAGTTTTTCTTTTCTACCACCACAAGACAGTTGTGAATATAGGTTCATTTAAAGTATTCTTTCGCTTGATGAGTACTGACATTTAGAGTGTACTGACATTTACTAGCTGACTCGCCCGGTGTTGCTCGGGCCCGTGATAATAAAATTAAACAAACCTAAAATTTGTATGATTTTATATCTATAACCCGATTTTGTATGGAATTATTTATTTAAAAGTGGCGAAAGAAAATGCTTTATTTCCACCTTACGCTGACAGGGGACGCATTCTGATCTAAACGAATCTCCGGCACGTGTTCCCGCTGACTGCGGCGCGTATAGTATTCGTGCAGTGCACGCTCTGCAAAATCTTTTAGTTCCATCTCCCACCGCCAGGGGACGCACGGTGTTCCAAACAAACCACCTTCAAAACGAAACTCCGACATGTGTCCCCGCTGCCTCTGGCACCGTATAGCAGGCGTGTTGCGCACGCGCTGCAAAATTCTTTGGTTCCACTTTACACCATCAGAGGCGCAATTTGTTCCATACAAACGACTGATATGGGTACCCGTTTTATCAAGGAAGTTGAATGAACCAATTCCCGTCGAAATCGAGCCCATGTAAATCGAGAAAATAATGCAATAATAATCGAAAACCAAGTCGAATCATCCAAACCCCGTTGTGATCGGGTCCCTAGAACCCGGCATAAGAATACAGAGTTAGAAAAAAAAAACTTGTAGGATTGCCAGCCAGGGGGCGCTTGGTCAAGTGCTCAACAACAAATCATTTACTTTAATTGTTGGTATGTATCAAGTAAATACTGGTTGTGTACTTTTATTAGGAAGATAAATTTAATTTTTACGAAAATCGTTATTTGAAATTTCCGATATTCTCTATCTATAACTTTTATAAAACGCTACGGGAGAATCTAAATTGTGAAATTTCTTAAATGGATTTTGTTTTGTAGAATCAGAGCAAGGCGTTAACCCCCTTTTCCCATCCCCGCAAATATAACGAATAATTTGTTCAAGAAAACCCCCTTTCCTACATTAACGCGATCATTAAAAAAATAATTATATTTTTCTGATAATTAGAACATAACGAAGACGCTACGCTAAAATAGCCGCCAGATGGCACCCCTTCCCATCCTCTAATTCAAATCTATATCTTAATTATTTATCTTATTTTTTTTCATTAGTGAAAATTGGCAATTATTTCCTTTCATTTTCGCAAAGTAAATGGAGGGATCGGCCAGAGAAGCAGATCTCTTTGCAGTTAAGTTTTTTATGAAATCCGATCCTTGGCTGAAATTTTCTCGGATTTTTTTGATTGGCGCCGCCAAATTTTTGCAGTTTTTTGCAAAATTTAAGCAAAATTACTGGCCGAATTTTACAAAAATTGCATTGTCGGATGCAGATTTTTTTCTACATATCCTCAGAAAATTTCAAATCGATATCTTAATTTGTTTTCTTAAAATTTGCTAATTAGTAAATAAATTTCAAATTCGTTCATTTCTGCTTATAAATCGACAACAGGTGTTCTTTTCTTTTGTCATTTTGATAAAAAAGATGGCATTTTCGATGCGATTTCTAATAAGATTTAATTAATGTTTTGCTTAATTTTCAAAATATTAAAGATAATGTTGAATATTATTCTGAGACGCAGGTGCATCAGGAGAGGCCTTGGACTATCCTCACCTAAATTTTCAGACTTCTAGGTACGCTAGATTTTGCTAGCCATCGCAGACAGGCACACACACAGAGAGAAACTTTCTTTTATTAATATAGATATATTTTTTCTAGAATAATTTTGTAACCACTCTTATAATGAAATTGAAATAAAGACATTCCGTTGAATTGTGTATAAGGCAGTGTAACAAATAATCTGGAGATCAAAGTCTAAAGCAGCAATATTTGATGGATTTAAACGTTCAACCCCTTCAGAACGAGCATCCTGGAAGAATATTTTATTTTTTAGTTACTAGTATTTCTGAATTGTAATCTTCGTGTTATTTACTCTAGAAATTTTATGATTAGAGAAGGCGAAGATTATTTATTAAAAAATAGTAGTACTTAAAAATTAAAATCGCATGCACCATATACGGACCTATTTGTGAAATGTGACACCGATCCCAAAAGAGTTAAATTTTTGCAATCAATAATTGACTAGTTGAATAGTCCTATCTATACATTAGTATAATCAAGATAGGTGCAGTAATTTTCACTTATTGTTAAATATATTTGATTTAAAAAATTAAAATTAAGTTTAATTTTTCACCACTTTAGAAGGAATTCTCAGAATTAAAACGAGAATTACACGTTTCTTACAGTAACAAAAATTTGTAGTTACTTTAATCGTTATACTTTCAGACATTTCAGCCACTATTTTGGGAATAAATAAACATTAAATCAATAGTTTGAGTCAAATGCATCCATATAAATGTAACTTAAAAATATTTTTTTTATATAGAAAACAAAACTAAACAAAATATATTTCCAAATATGTAAATATTTTAATATAGTAATTGAACAATAGCTTTCATTGCCATTTTCCATGTTTTTTACGAATAAATCATGTTCTGTCCAATAATGGAAGTAGGCGGAAGTCAACTGTTTGTTCACCAATTGATCGGATCACTTGACCATACATCACTGAGATTCATTACCTAATAGTACTAGCATTTTCCGTGTATGAACAATATTTGCTGAGTATGTTTGCTTATGTGCGTAATCATGCAATAATTTGCTGAGTATGTTTGCTTATGTGCGTAATCATGCAATAAAAATTTGTCAATAAGTTTAGCTTATGAAAATTTAATAATGATTCTTTCAGTATTTTGTGTGAAGAATTGCAATAAGACTTCTATAGTGATGGAAAAAGCAATATGTTTTGTATAATTTTTTGAGTTTTGGATAAACAGTTGATTTCTAATTTCATTTCAATATTTAATGATAAATATTTGATTTAGAATGATTTCTATAGGAAAGAAAATCAGAATTTGAGCCGCTGGCATATTGATCTTCCTGTTATTCAATACACTTTTGAAGTAGAAAAAAGAGTTTAGTTGTAATGCATAATTATACATGCGGAAAAAATGAGAATTTTTTATGAACACAATGCAAAAGAAAATCTTGCAGAAGGTAAAAAAGCTGATTTAAATTTTTTTTCAAAAACCAGAATAAGCTTGTTTCATTATTGAAGCTTTTATTTCGTATTGTTGTATGTTATTTGCATTAAGTCATTCAGTATAGAATTTATATAAAAATTAACCAATATAGTTTGAAACAATATAATACATCATAAAAATAACATTAAAAATATATATTGAAATGAGAACAAATACGCATTTATTTTTATTTTAAGTTTCAGAAATTATTGCCACATATTCGTATAAATATATTTTATGCTAAATTAAAATTTAGAGCTAACATAAGCAAAAAATTATACATTAGTTAATGTGAAAAGTTATCTCAAGTGTTTTGATGAAGTTTGAACATTATAAGTAATTCTAACAACACAATTAATAATAAAAATACCGACTTCAAGGGATTGTTTCCATGAGGATAATATGAGGAGGGCAACGAGGGATGGGCCACTTGCCCCTTCATTTTTTAAGAGCAGCAGCAAGACTTATGTTTTTGTCCATACAGTTTTTTTGGGTTGTTTTCTTGTTAAAAAACTTTTTGGTATTTCTTTTTTCTTTTAGTTTATTTAACCATTTATGTATTATTTTAAATACAAACTAGAATACATATTAAATGATTTGAAACCCACGGAATTAACATTTTCCTCATTAATAGCCCATCCCCCCCCCCTCCAGTTAGTGAACTACATTGAGATATAAAAATAAATTGCAGATACTCAAAATTCTGTTTTTAAACTTTTAAGGAATTAGCTAGCAATAACAGTGGGAATGCCAGGTATTGCAAAAGTCTCTCATATCGCAGGAAACTTCTTGCCACTTCATCAACCCAGTAACTCCCAAGCAATCCTAAATATACCCAGTTTTATCGAGAGAATCTTATGATATCATCAGAGGTTATTTGGAACATTCTTGATAATATACAACTACCATAGGTCTTACAGGCTTGATTTCTGGAAGTTTCCAAAAAAGTGTTTGCCGCCAAATTTTGTGTTCAAAGTCGTCAAGTTCTCGTAAAAATTCCCCTTTTTAACCCCTTAACTGTTGGGCTTTTTCGACACCATAAACTAAAAATAGGAACGATACACCACTTTTTCCGTACTAAAATATTTGTTGTTTTATATAATCGAAAAATGTCTGCCAAATAATAAAGCAAAGATTGCAATTAAAAATTAGTGGTGTCCAAAAGCTTTTAGTAACGAAACAAGCAAAACAAAGAGAAAAAAATAGAAAAGGAAATTACTGTTCTGAAATAATGGTGATAGAGAAATTTTAATAAAAATTTAAATGAATTAAAATTTGGAATTTTTAAAATAGATGATAGAAAAATTTGGCCCATGATCGAAATAATATAGGGGTAATAAAAGGAAATACATTACACATGTAAAAAGGTAAAAATATGAAAGTAAAATTTTAAATAATCACTTCATGGTAAAAATGAAAAAATATAACATATATGAAACGAGAAATGGAACACTAAAATTTACATATAAACATAATAAGAAATGTGATGTGCCAGATTATTCTTTTAAATTTTTTGTATACTTTTAAATAGATTATGTTTAAAATGAAATTTCAATTCTGATAATTTTAACAATGATAAAAGAAACTGCAATCGTTAGATATGTAAAATCTTAATTTATAAAGTATCTTATAACATTATAATATACTATTTCTTATCCTATTTTAGATAATTGATTTTCACATGTTTAATTTTCAAATTTATTAACTTTAATCTTATATAAACAAATAATACATTCATTATAAAATAGTGCGTAAATACATAAATAAACAAACAAAAATTATAAAATATTGATTATTTTATTGCATTGAAAATTGTAATCAAAATGAAAAAAAAAGTATATCTGTGCAGATTTCCTGAACAAATTTATAAAATTCTTAAATTTAAATACTTTGTAATATTTTATATATAAATTATATTCTTAAAATTCACAAGTTATTCATCATGAAATTTCACTGAAATCCAATTAACATTCATATGCTATTGGTCTTAAAAGATGTATTTTAGGTGTTTAAAATAAATGCTCACTCCAGGAAGATCAAAATACTGTCTCTGACTAATGGTAAAGTTCATGGCAATTTTTTAATAAAGAAGACTTCTCTTTTGAGTATGAGACAAACTATCCTTTTAGAGATATTTAGGTTTCAAAGGTTGAACGTGTGTGAATGAAAAATGTAACTGTTCTGCATTCCAAAGATACATATATGAAAAAGTTTATATTATCATACTCGGGACGAACCATCACATATTCTCATACCTTCTTGAAATCAAAATCAGCCGATCATAAATTTCTATCGTGTAGACTTCCCATCAGGGCAGCTGACTTCAAAGCACATTAAGAAGGGATATTTCCAAGATATAGTCGATCATTGTGCCGGACAACCCGACTTCATCGCAGCTAGCAATTTTCTGATCTGTCTTTATTCAGAACATTTTTTATCAACAATTCTACCCCAGCAGAAATACATCTGTGAAATTAATGTTTGCAAGAGTGTGGGTGGAATTGATTTTTATACTTATAATAAAGTACTTGTACCCAATATGGACAGTGCTATCAATATGGACACCCCTAATATCTTTAAAAGTAACAATTTTGATCGAGAAATGGCGCTACATGTCCGTGAAGAAAAGCAGTTGGAAAGATAATTAAGCCTGGAAAGTGCAAAAAAGCGCACTGTTCGCCATTTGGAAGAAAACTTGTTGTTTCGTGGTGTGCTGATCGTAATTACAGGTAAGTTTAAATTTTTATTAGCTATGGTAAAATTACTTTAAATATTGAAAAGTGCAGTGTTTTAGAAAGCTGATAAAGCATATTTTCGATTGCTATTGCATATATTGCTTAAAAATGTTTTCTTTGTTTATTTATTAGAAGATTTCGTAAAACTACGCCCGATTCCCAATATGGACACCTTATGTCCACATTGGAAGTACAGCAAGTAGATTCACAAATTTGTAAAATATCTGTTTAATGTTATTTTATTTAGCTAATTCATAATAAAATAATGTTTATATTTATTTTTAATCTTAATTATAGTATCCGCACATTATATTAAGAATTAAGACTGGATGTACACCTTTTTACAGGTTTGTCAGTGATTACTTGAACGACTTTTATTTTTTGAACTGTTACTTAAAATGTTTGTTTTCAATTGCAAAAATGATTAAAATCAGATGCTGAGATAGTAATGTAAAAAATTTGCATCGAGAAATTTTCATTTTTAAGGTGAGGTGGGACCTGGGGGCAGAGGCAAAACATTAAAAAAAAATTCAAAAGAGAAAATAAAGGTCGTCCAAATTATCTGTGAATAAACTGTCAAATTTTTCCTTCTTATGTGTTTACTGTTTTTTTTTTCAGATTTTTTAAAGATTTGCTCATTATGGGGCCGATAAAAAGAGGCAAGTGGACAGAGGAAAAGTTGCAGAATGCCATTCGAGCCGTACACAGTGGGACATCATTTGCCAGTGCTGCTAAAGCAGCAGGGATTCCAAGGACAACTCTCATGAGAATTTTTAAGACAATCCAGGTGAATGATCAAATCCGAAAGCCAAAGTTGGACTGCAAATTCATGCTCACAGAAAAGCAGCAAGCTGAACTTTGTGCAAGAATATTTAGACTAGCAGACGTTGGCATGCCAATTATTGGAAGATTACTACGAAGGTGTATTTTCACCTATGCTGAGAAAATGGGTTTGAAACACAATTTCAGCCAAGCAACAAAGATGGATGGAAGGAAGTGGTTGGCAGCTTTCTTGAAAAACAACACACTTGTTGCTAAAAGGAAGTCTCAGAACCTCAATCCAGGGGGAGCCCAGAAGCTGAACCGGGCAATTGCTTCTGATCATTTTCAGAAACTGCAAGCGTGCTTGGAAGAATTGGATATTGTACATCAATCGCAGCACATTTATAACATGGATGAAAAAGGGTGCCGGTGTACTATCCACGACCAACAGAATGTTCTTGCACGAAAAGGGGCAAAAAGGGTGCATTTTATTATTGCACCAGAGCCTGCAGAAAATGTAACAATTGTTTCTTGCTGCCTTCGACCACAGCATTCCTCCCATGGTGCTTTTCAAATGAAAGAGGATGACACAAGAATGGTAGGATAACATGCCTCCAGGAACAGAAGTTATTATGACCCCTAAAGGCAGCATGACCACTGAGGTATTCTGCACTTGGTTGGAACCACGGTATCTAAAATACACTTTAGGGACCACGAAAATGTGCGCAGTAGCAAATTCCTTCCTCTGACGTCACCTGGACACCAGCGCGCGGTTTGACTCCCTCATTCTTGTAATTCTAAGTATTGGTCAGTTGAGTTTTATTGGAGATTTACGTACGTTGCTATTTTTTCTTCTTGCAGTTAATCATTTAATGCTAACCAAGGTTTGCCAGCTGTAGTCATCAAGATAGACAACAGAAAAAATCCAGTATTAAATTCTATAGGTTTTCGAAAAAACATTTGTAAGAACCCGGATTTTCATTAAAATAAAAGCCTTGAATAAACAAAAAATATTCTAAAGGAAATAAGAATAATATAAACGAAGAAAGAAAAAAATGAACACAATTTTACTAGATTTCAGTGAAATGATTCATAAAAATTCTGTTTTTAAGAAATTTATATGTGCATAAAAAAGTTATTTAATAATGTATAAACCAAGTCAATTTGTAAAATATGTATATAATCTTTGAAAAATATCAAGTAACTCTTAACATGTGTAAAACACATCAAATAATCATAGAATGAGATGCATATGTGCGAGATCATTTCCATCCATAATGGCAATGTATACAGTTATTAGCAGAGCCCTGTATATGAATTTATTTGTAATCTAGAAACATATTTTAATGCACTAAATATAATTCAGCTGGAAAATGCATTACACAATTAAAACAACCATTAAGCAATCCTCGCCCACAAACAGCTTTCAATTTTTTTTGTGTAGCCCTGTATCTTATCAATAGAATTTTTACACACCATGCAGAATGAAAAAATTTAGTTAAACTGAAAAACACAAGCCAAAGTTGAAAATGCACTTCCAGTAATTATCGCTCATAAAGTACTGTAACCGAATTATTTTGTGTCCTTGTAAATGAACGATAAATGCTACGTACTCTATATTTTACAGTAAGAATCTTGTACTGCACTCCAGTAATGTATATAAATGCCATTATGTTTGAAATAGAGTAACATCATTAATTTACGCTGGAAACGATATTTCCTTGCAGGACGTTATGTAATTGAATTATTTTGTGTGACCTTGAAAACGAATGATAATTGCTTAGCACTCCATAATATTTAGAAAGCATGTTTTAGTGCACCTCATAAATACATATCAATTTTATTATGCTTGAAATGGGATAACATCATTAAAATACATCGAGAAATATTTTCTTCATAGATCATAATGTAACGGAATTCTTTCGAGTGTACCTGTAAATATAAAATATAAATGCTACATACTTCATTTTCAATACGGGACATGGTCATGATAAATCTCAATGACATATATGAATAATATAGAAATCAAAGCATCTTTACGAGAGTTAGAGCGCAGAAAGACATACGGATGAACACACAAACAGATAAACAGAATTCATAAATACTTTTCAACTTTATTGGAAAGTGTTAAAAAGAATGAACTACAAAATGGTGGAAGATATTGATATAACATCATTTTACCTGCAATTAAAAAAATCAAAATATGCTAATATAATTATGAAAGCATGTGTGATTTTTTTCTTTCCTTTCGTTTGCCCACTTGATTTAGAAGTTAGCGTATTTGCATAATAAGGTTTGACCTAGCATTAAAATACAAAAATTCAAATCCATTCTCCTTAAAAAGTCCACCCCCAATTCGTTCTGACAGGCAACATGGTATTTATCTAATAATCCAATTTTCTTTTCTAGCATTACCAGTCTGTCAATATGCTAGTCATTATTTAACGTATTCGCGAAAAAGCAAAAATACTCCTTTAATATATTAAAGTTATTAATCATTTTTCCCTTATCGCGATGATTTCTTATTTAAAAATTAAAATTATTCTCCTTTAGTTCATAAGCCACAAATGTACATTTCATTTTATAATACATTAAACGTATCCTTTACTGTATTGAATTCCATATACACAAAATATTCGGGGATAAATAAAATTGAAGATAACGAGTAAAATAACAATAGCTATAGCTAAAAAAAAAATGAATTTTTACATCAAAATGTTCAACCAAAAATTCTAAATTATGACATTAAATTCCGGTGTTTCACACATAGCTATATATGTGTATGTGTGTGTATTAATATAAAAACTCAGTTGACTAAAAATATGCAGAATGGAAAATATATATTTGTCATCAGAGACGAAATAATGCAGCGCTTTATTAACAACAATCTATTTTCACATTGAAAAGATAGTACAAATAGTAATTATTTAGGAGCTGGGATAAAGAACGTTGGTGAGTAGTAGAAGAATGTTCGTTTCGCATCAGCAGGCGCTGTGTGCGTGGTGGAGGTGGGTACCGGAAGTGAGCCTGGCAGTGGAAGCGGAAGTGATTCTGGAAGCGGAAGTGCGTGTGGAAGATAAGACAGGAAGTGAACCGGAAGTGTTGGAAGATAAGAGAGGAAGTGAAGTAGGGGAGGGCTTAATTTTTTTTAACCGATAAGGGAGAGAGGGGAGGGCTTATTTTTAGGGGGCTTAATTTTTTTGTGAAAAATAAAGGGTTTTAATCACATTCTTTCTTGTCAGGGAATTTTTTTTTTTAAATTGTGGGCCCACCATAACCACCCGCTACGAAAAACAATTCATAACGCCACAATTTTTTTAAATCTGCCAATCCTGCTTCATCAGTCATCTGCGAGAGACCTGTAACGAAATAAAAGGGTTTAATTATTATTATTATGTTTAAGCGAGAGTTGTGTCATACAGGAAATCAGATGTGTGACGTCTGCTAAAGACGTAGAGTGTCTATGAGGAAATCCAGCTTCACGAAACCTAGAAATATAAAAAAACAAGTCTCGCTTGATATATGTGATAGCTAAAGGCCCCCCAACCTATACAAAATTTTAAATAATTTTATATTGGTTGTATTATCTGACTAAGCAGGGGTCGCATGGCCGCCACACCACTCATTGTTGCCTTCGATAATAATGTTAACAGAATGCTAGTAGAGTTGAGGGGTAGGAAGCCTAGTATAATTCTTTAAAGCAACAGAATGTACAACTTCCCCCCCCCCCCTTTAAACACTAACTTAAATGTGAATGAGATTAAAATAGATGTGAGGGCTAAATTTTTAGTAACATAATGTCAACAGTGCTAGTGGAGTTGAGGGGTAGGAACCCTGCTATAAAAAATAATGCCTGTAAAAGAAATATATATCTGCTACCTTTCGCACTCGGCGACCTAACTGTTTAGAGTTTAACATGAAATTTACTTATAATTCACCTGTAAAAGAATTTTTTTCCCTTCTTTAAACATTAACTTAAATATGAATGAGATTAAAATAGATGTGAAGGCTAAATTTTTAGAGAGTTAAAATGAAAATCCACTGAGGGTTGTGTTAAATAAAAGGAGATGATCGACTTTGACAGCATTTTTCTAAAAGTTTATTTATTGAAAAAGGAATCATACGTTTCGTGTTCGTCGACCTAACTGTTCGGAATTTTCTTCGAACCCATTATTTTTGACTTTATAAAAGTTTCATGTAAAAAATTATTCTTTAAGTTTTAACTGAAATGAGATTGAAATAGATGTAATGGCTAAATTTTTAAAGATTTAAAATAAAAATTGTTGATAGCCATGTAAATGAAAGTAATGCGATTACTTTGTTTTATAAAAATCTAACATGAAAATAGCTGGTAGACGTTTACCTTTCGCACTCGTCGACCTAACCGTTCGGAATTTTGTTTAAACTTACGAGTTAGGATCCCTTAGAAAGACCTACATGAAGACACTTATCCCTAACGTAGATAATAAACCCTATATTTAACTAACCAGTTACAACACACTAGTATACCTGTAAAAGAAAAATAATACTTACAAAAGGAAAAAATTAATATCTGTAAAAGAAAAATAATACCTACAAAAGGAAAAAATAATATCTGTGAAAGAAAAATAATACCTATAAAATAATACCTGTAAAAGAAATATCTTTTTTAAGTTTGAAAAAACAGAGATACAAATTTTTTTTAATTCGAACCTTGTGTCAATACGAGTTAGGATCCCTTAAAAAGACCTACATAGAGACACTTATCCCTAACGTAGATAATAAACCCTATATTTAACTAACCAGTTACAACACACTAGTATACCTGTAAAAGAAAAATAATACTTACAAAAGGAAAAAAATAATATCTGTAAAAGAAAAATAATACCTACAAAAGGAAAAAATAATATCTGTGAAAGAAAAATAATACCTGTAAAAGAAATATTTTTTTTTAAGTTTGAAAAAACAGAGATACAAAATTTTTTAAATTCGAACCTTGTGTCAATACGAGTTAGGATCCCTTAGAAAGACCTACATAGAGACACTTATCCCTAACGTAGATAATAAACCCTATATTTAACTAACCAGTTACAACATACAAGACATAATCGTTACATTCAGTTAATAAGTGATTTGACATGTAAAATATTAGATATAAAAACATGCAATTTGATATATACAACACACAAAACAAATTTAAAGATTTTTTCCTGTTCATATGAACAATTTTTAACAAGAATTTAGCAATTAATTTAACTTGAGAGCAGGTATTTTGTTTAGAGTTATACAATTATAATAAATTTTAACCCTATTTTACTTAATAGAACCAACATTTAAAAAAAAGAGAACGACATCTAGTTTTTTAACGTCACATATTTGAATTATTAACCTATTTTAGTTAAAAGTATGATACTTAAGTGATTTTATTTGAAAAATCAATACAACATTTTAAAAGCAGTCGAAAGATTTTTGCTTTTGAAAAATAACTAACAGAATTTTAATTTTTTAAGCATTGGGTAGATGACACTAACTTTAAATTAATTTTTAATAGGTCACTTTAAATAAAATACATATTTTTTATTATTATTAAAGAAATATAAACTACTCCCACATTATTATTATGCTGCATTTTAACATAACAACATTCACAGTAATAGACATGCGATTAAGACCATTGGAATTCTACAAGTTTTCTGTTGTCATGTGTTCACAGAGGAAATCTTTTCATATAGAAGGCAAAATAAGATAATGATAAACATGATTCGTTATGCATATGTTTAATCAGGAAATTATTTAAGACCATTTTACATGGTATTACAGAATAAATCTTTTCATAGGATGCAAGATAAGATAATATCACATAAGGTATTGATAAACGCGATTCGTTATGCATATGTTTAAACAGGAAATTTGTTTAAGAGATAACATTACTTTATTTATATAAAGTGTCCAATTATAAATTTTGCTGATTTAATTAATTTTATTTCGAATTTGAAAATAGTATTGACAGAACATTCAAATTTTACTTTTGCACAATATTTAAATAAGGGAAATTGTATACAATATTTAAAAAAAATTAATTAGGAATGTTAGAAAAGGAGAGTGCTTTAAGGAAAATACGTTGCGATTTTAAAACTTTTTTTTAATACATTTCTAAGTTTTATAAACTTTATCGAAAAAAAAAAAGAAACTTTTTGCATGTGACTTTTTTTAACCAATAAAATGCTAGTATTTTGAAACAAGCACCCCCTACATGAGAATGTTATTTTACGAACAAAGTGTTTAATGCTATACAATACTTTGTGATTGATGTAAAAGGTTGTGATTTTCGTCTAAGTATTAAAGTTGATATGGAACGCGCGATGCAATCTTGTATAGCGGATAAAGCCATGTCACCTAAAGCAATTAAAAAGGTACCCTATTTCTGCAAGTCGTGTAACAAAACATTTTCACGAAAAGTTCACTTAGTGTTTTTTATGAAAAATCATCTAAAGGAAAAGTGTTTTCGCTGTGAGGTGTGTGGTGAAGTTTTTTCGCAAAAGATTCACAAATCGCCCAAACAATTCAAGTGTAGTGATTGCAACGAATTGTTTTCAAGAAAGACAGACTCATTGAAAGATAAGAAAACTCACAACTTAGCAAAACAACATTCATGTACAAAGTGTTGTGAAATATTTAATTGTGAATCGGATTTTTTACAACATTGTGATACATTTCATAAAGCTTTACCTAACATTGCGAAATCACCTTGTTTAAAAGATTTGTTATTTGAACTGATAGTGAAGCTTATAGATTAGTTCGAACTTATAGTGAATTAAAAGACAAAATGATAAACAAAATATGTAAAGTGGAATTAACAGATCAAAACGTGCATGTATAGAATGTCTTTTTCAAGTTGTTTAACTGATTTTAAGATTGTCACTGAACGAGTGACTTATTGGACATTACAAAAATTTTGAAATTAGAATTGTATACATCTTATTTGATGTGTGTTATTTTAAATGATGAATAAAATAGTTTGATTGCGAAAAAAGTGTTTTCTTTAACCCACACTGTTAAAACTGATGTTGTGTATTTTGAATGACTTAGACAAAATGTTAATTTAAAAAAAGATTTTAACATGAGATAAATAAAAATTGACTCACCTAAAATTTTTTCAAGATAGTCTATCTACGTTTCCAATCTAAACTTGTTATCAGCTTGCTATATGCATGTTTGAGTGACTCATTTTTACCTGTGTCGAACTGTCTGTTGGGAAAATGATTGCCATTTTTAACACGTGTAGACGATTTTTACCCGGAAGCTGTTTGAACTATTAAATTTCAGATATCACCCATTTTTCTACAACATTTAAATATTTTAATGTATTTTCACTTGTATATTGGAAACTTGGGATTATCACCTTTATATCGGAACATGGAAGCTAGAAAAAATAATAACTTTACACTGAGACAATATTTTAATCTAACAAAAATAGACTTAACACATTGTTAGAGGTTTTGGAAAAATATATAGTTGGTTAAAAATTTTAGAAAATTTAACATAAAGTAACAAATTTTAAAAAATAAACATTTCGATAAATGAAAAAAATTAAATTTTGGTAAACTTTACACTTAGACAATACTTCAAACTAGGAAAAAATAATAACTTTACACTGAGACAATATTTTAAACTAAGGAAAAATTAGACATAACACATTGTTAGAGTTTTTTTAAACTATCTAGTTAGTTATAAATTTTAGAAAATTAGCAACAAATAAATATTTCATTAGATTGACAAAAGAAAATAATTAAATTTAAGTAAATTTTACACTTAGACAATACTTCAAACTAAGAAAAATAATAACTTTACACTTATACAATATTTTCAACTAAGGAAAATTAATAACTTATCACATTGTTAAAGGATTTTTGAAAACAACACAACATTTTCAAAGCAGTGGAAATTGCATACCTGCAAAAAATTCAACTTAGTGGAATTTAATAGTGAAATTTTTAATCTCACTCAATTAAAAAATAAAACTTTATAAAATTTTCACCTTTTTTAAAATAAACAACTGTTAAAAATTTTGAATGTCTTAGACAAAGTAGGAATAAATTTGTTAAAATTCTATAAAACATGAAAAATTTCATAACTTTTAAAGGAAATTTTATTTATGGTGAAATAAACTCGAGGTATTTATTATATGTTACTTAAACTACAAGAGAATTGATTGAAAATGTGTTACTTTTAATCACTCACAAGATAAGACATGATGTTAGGAAATATATATGGGGTTTTCCCCCACACATGACGTCACTGGTAACATATTTACTGTTCAAGTCATAAATTTATAGTTTAAAGTAGGTTTTTGAGCACGAAGTTTAGATTTAAGATATTTGAGAAATATAAACTACAACTTTGACTACTTTTTGAAATTTCCCCCTACATAAGAAAAAGGACATAGGAAAATAAATTGAAAAGTCGTATTTGAATGGAATCGAATTATTATCCTTTCACTTAATAGCTGAATGCGTTGGCAATTACACCACAAAGGTACTGATTGAATATATTGTGTTTCTTTTTTAAGGCTAATTTGATTTAATATTCAAGTTATTTCTTAATGTTACACTTAAAAACAGTAAATTTAATTAGCATTCAAAAAGCAAACGATCACATTATTGTATAAATCAAATGTTTTAAAAGTCACGAGTTAAAATTTGAAATGACTTAGAGTTTAATTAGAATTTAGATGTGAACCTTTTAAAATGAAATAATAGTTTTTTTGTATCGCCCTCTATCGGTGGGTAATAGAATTAAGAGATAATTAAAAGTTTTAACTTGAATTCGAACCCACAACAAAAATTATTTTTCGGTTTTATAATTTAGGGTAGGTTTAATTGAGCAAGCCATGATATAACAGTATTTATAGACGATTTAAGATATTCGATAAAGGAAATCATCTAAATTTCTAATTTAATTGAAGGGTTTACTGCTTAAAGTACTACAAAATGAGTACAACACGATGCATAGTTTTTTAATTAATTATATTTTTCGAAAGGTTAAATTGAATTATTGATAAACTTAGGATTTATGTTTAAAGTGAATAAATTTGATATGTTAGGTTCACTTAATAACAGAGGGTTGAATAAGTTATTTTTAATAAAAATAAAGTTTACTAAAAGTTTTTAAAGTTAAAAAAAAAAAAAAGTAAGTTACGTTAAAAAAGTTAACAAAAATATAGTTTTAAGAAATTTAAAGTTTACAAAAAGTTTGAAAATCTCTATGTTAATCAAAATTAACTTTTTAATTTTAACTATTGAGAAACTATAATCTGTTTATCCTTGTAACCAACTGGTGCATATCAACTATCTGCACATGAGCAGTAAAAACATACACTTTTAAACTAACTTGAGTTCGATTTTAAATTATTTGCTAATTTTTATACAGCTCGATTACCTTTCAGAAACAAAACAGAATGAAATACTTACCAAAAAACACGTCAACGTCTTATACTTGCTTTCACTTAACTAATCTTTCTACATTAGCTTTGCTAGGGGGCGCTGCAATCGCCGCTAGAGGCGCTACTAGTTTCCGGTTTGTGACGTAGTTTCCGGTTTGCGATAAGAACAAGGTTAAAATAAAACCCACGTGCATTCAGTTGGTGTTGTTTACCTGTACATTGTTATAAGCCGTTTGCCTTCTCTTGCTCACTTATCACTCGCTTGTCCAGACTTGTTTCTGTGCTGCACGCCTGTTTTGCTGACTCATCTCTTGCTTTAACTGTTTGGACTTGCCTGATGTGAACTATCTCAGGTCTTTTGTCATAGCTTGAATGTACTTTATGTCGATCACTTTAATATAAAAGTTATGTCCCAACTTACTTAAACTTTAATAAAAATATTATTTATTTATAAATTACATGAAATTCTTATTTTTCTAACACATTTACTAAGTCACTTTCGTTCAAAAATATGGTAAAACCCGATTTTAAATTGAAGTTTAGGATAAATTCCCCAAATTTTGTAACATTTTAGCACTAATAATAAATATTGTAAACGCCCTGTACATACAAGTTTTGTAAAAATAATATTACTTATAGCTAACTCGTTTAGTCCCATGATAAGAACCTTCAATATCGCTAAAATCAGTGTTAAACAAAAATGCAACCATAGGTTTAACCGTCTAATTACATGTCTTTACATATTATTTTAAAATGTAAAGCATTATAGCTGAACGAATGATATAAGAAAAAGTTAGAATAGATCACATATTTTTGTTATTAAAAAAACTTATATGCAAACAAACTTTTTAAACTTAGTAAAATATTTTTAATTTATAAATTTAATTTAAAATACTTTAAAAATTCTTAAATATTCTTATTTAAAAATATTTTATTTTTAATTTAAATTTATAAATTAAAAATATTTTACTAAGTTTAAAAAGTTTGTTTGCATATAAGTTTTTTTAATAACAAAAATATGTGATCTATTCTAACTTTTTCTTATATCATTCGTTCAGCTATAATGCTTTACATTTTAAAATAATATGTAAAGACATGTAATTAGACGGTTAAACCTATGGTTGCATTTTTGTTTAACACTGATTTTAGCGATATTGAAGGTTCTTATCATGGGACTAAACGAGTTAGCTATAAGTAATATTATTTTTACAAAACTTGTATGTACAGGGCGTTTACAATATTTATTATTAGTGCTAAAATGTTACAAAATTTGGGGAATTTAATATTATTTTTATAAAACTTGTATGTACAGGGTGTTTACAATATTTCTTATTAGTGCTAAAATGTTACAAAATTTGGGGAATTTATCCTAAACTTCGATTTAAAATCGGGTTTTACCATATTTTTGAACGAAAGTGACTAAGTAAATGTGTTAGAAAAATAAGAATTTCATGTAATTTATAAATAAATAATATTTTTATTAAAGTTTAAGTAAGTTGGGACATAACTTTTATATTAAAGTGATCGACATAAAGTACATTCAAGCTATGACAAAAGACCTGAGATAGTTCACATCAGGCAAGTCCAAACAGTTAAAGCAAGAGATGAGTCAGCAAAACAGGCGTGCAGCACAGAAACAAGTCTGGACAAGCGAGTGATAAGTGAGCAAGAGAAGGCAAACGGCTTATAACAAGGTACAGGTAAACAACACCAACTGAATGCACGTGGGTTTTATTTTAACCTTGTTCTTATCGCAAACCGGAAACTACGTCACAAACCGGAAACTAGTAGCGCCTCTAGCGGCGATTGCAGCGCCCCCTAGCAAAGCTAATGTAGAAAGATTAGTTAAGTGAAAGCAAGTATAAGACGTTGACGTGTTTTTTGGTTAGTATTTCATTCTGTTTTGTTTCTGAAAGGTAATCGAGCTGTATAAAAATTAGCAAATAATTTAAAATCGGACTCAAGTTAGTTTAAAAGTGTATGTTTTTACTGCACATGTGCAGATAGTTGATATGCACCAGTTGGTTACAAGCATAAACAGATTATAGTTTCTCAATAGTTAAAATTAAAAAGTTAATTTTGATTAACATGGAGATTTTCAAACTTTTTGTAAACTTTAAATTTCTTAAAACTATATTTTTGTTAACTTTTTTAACGTAACTTACTTTTTTTTTTTTAACTTTAAAAAACTTTTAGTAAACTTTATTTTTATTAAAAATAACTTATTCAACCCTCTGTTATTAAGTGAACCTAACATATCAAATTTATTCACTTTAAACATAAATCCTAAGTTTATCAATAATTCAATTTAACCTTTCGAAAAATATAATTAATTAAAAAACTATGCATCGTGTTGTACTCATTTTGTAGTACTTTAAGCAGTAAACCCTTCAATTAAATTAGAAATTTAGATGATTTCCTTTATCGAATATCTTAAATCGTCTATAAATACTGTTATATCATGGCTTGCTCAGTTAAACCTACCCTAAATTATAAAACCGAAAAATAATTTTGGTTGTGGGTTCGAATTCAAGTTAAAACTTTTAATTATCTCTTAATTCTATTACCCACCGATAGAGGGCGATACAAAAAAAACTATTATTTCATTTTAAAAGGTTCACATCTAAATTCTAATTAAACTCTAAGTCATTACAAATTTTAACTCGTGACTTTTAAAACATTTGATTTATACAATAATGTGATCGTTTGCTTTTTGAATGCTAATTAAATTTACTGTTTTTAAGTGTAACATTAAGAAATAACTTGAATATTAAATCAATTTAGCCTTAAAAAAGAAACACAATATATTCAATCAGTACCTTTGTGGTGTAATTGCCAACGCATTCAGCTATTAAGTGAAAGGATAATAATTCGATTCCATTCAAATACGACTTTTCAATTTATTTTCCTATGTCCTTTTTCTTATGTAGGGGGAAATTTCAAAAAGTAGTCAAAGTTGTAGTTTATATTTCTCAAATATCTTAAATCTAAACTTCGTGCTCAAAAACCTACTTTAAACTATAAATTTATGACTTGAACAGTAAATATGTTACCAGTGACGTCATGTGTGGGGGAAAACCCCATATATATTTCCTAACATCTTGTCTTATCTTGTGAGTGATTAAAAGTAACACATTTTCAATCAATTCTCTTGTAGTTTAAGTAACATATAATAAATACCTCGAGTTTATTTCACCATAAATAAAATTTCCTTTAAAAGTTATGAAATTTTTCATGTTTTATAGAATTTTAACAAATTTATTCCTACTTTGTCTAAGACATTCAAAATGTTTAACAGTTGTTTATTTTAAAAAAGGTGAAAATTTTATAAAGTTTTATTTTTTAATTGAGTGAGATTAAAAATTTCACTATTAAATTCCACTAAGTTGAATTTTTTGCAGGTATGCAATTTCCACTGCTTTGAAAATGTTGTGTTGTTTTCAAAAAACCTTTAACAATATGATAAGTTATTAATTTTCCTTAGTTGAAAATATTGTATAAGTGTAAAGTTATTATTTTTCTTAGTTTGAAGTATTGTCTAAGTGTAAAATTTACTTAAATTTAATTATTTTCTTTTGTCAATCTAATGAAATATTTATTTGTTGCTAATTTTCTAAAATTTATAACTAACTAGATAGTTTAAAAAAACTCTAACAATGTGTTATGTCTAATTTTTCCTTAGTTTAAAATATTGTCTCAGTGTAAAGTTATTATTTTTTCCTAGTTTGAAGTATTGTCTAAGTGTAAAGTTTACCAAAATTTAATTTTTTTCATTTATCGAAATGTTTATTTTTTAAAATTTGTTACTTTATGTTAAATTTTCTAAAATTTTTAACCAACTATATATTTTTCCAAAACCTCTAACAATGTGTTAAGTCTATTTTTGTTAGATTAAAATATTGTCTCAGTGTAAAGTTATTATTTTTTCTAGCTTCCATGTTCCGATATAAAGGTGATAATCCCAAGTTTCCAATATACAAGTGAAAATACATTAAAATATTTAAATGTTGTAGAAAAATGGGTGATATCTGAAATTTAATAGTTCAAACAGCTTCCGGGTAAAAATCGTCTACACGTGTTAAAAATGGCAATCATTTTCCCAACAGACAGTTCGACACAGGTAAAAATGAGTCACTCAAACATGCATATAGCAAGCTGATAACAAGTTTAGATTGGAAACGTAGATAGACTATCTTGAAAAAATTTTAGGTGAGTCAATTTTTATTTATCTCATGTTAAAATCTTTTTTTAAATTAACATTTTGTCTAAGTCATTCAAAATACACAACATCAGTTTTAACAGTGTGGGTTAAAGAAAACACTTTTTTCGCAATCAAACTATTTTATTCATCATTTAAAATAACACACATCAAATAAGATGTATACAATTCTAATTTCAAAATTTTTGTAATGTCCAATAAGTCACTCGTTCAGTGACAATCTTAAAATCAGTTAAACAACTTGAAAAAGGCATTCTATACATGCACGTTTTGATCTGTTAATTCCACTTTACATATTTTGTTTATCATTTTGTCTTTTAATTCACTATAAGTTCGAACTAATCTATAAGCTTCACTATCAGTTCAAATAACAAATCTTTTAAACAAGGTGATTTCGCAATGTTAGGTAAAGCTTTATGAAATGTATCACAATGTTGTAAAAAATCCGATTCACAATTAAATATTTCACAACACTTTGTACATGAATGTTGTTTTGCTAAGTTGTGAGTTTTCTTATCTTTCAATAAGTCTGTCTTTCTTGAAAACAATTCGTTGCAATCACTACACTTGAATTGTTTGGGCGATTTGTGAATCTTTTGCGAAAAAACTTCTCCACACACCTCACAGCGAAAACACTTTTCCTTTAGATGATTTTTCATAAAAAACACTAAGTGAACTTTTCGAGAAAATGTTTTGTTACACGACTTGCAGAAATAAGGTACCTTTTTAATTGCTTTAGGTGACATGGCTTTATCCGCTATACAAGATTGCATCGCGCGTTCCATATCAACTTTAATACTTAGACGAAAATCACAACCTTTTACATCAATCACAAAGTATTGTATAGCATTAAACACTTTGTTCGTAAAATAACATTCTCATGTAGGGGGTGCTTGTTTCAAAATACTAGCATTTTATTGGTTAAAAAAAGTCACATGCAAAAAGTTTCTTTTCTTTTTTTCGATAAAGTTTATAAAACTTAGAAATGTATTAAAAAAAAGTTTTAAAATCGCAACGTATTTTCCTTAAAGCACTCTCCTTTTCTAACATTCCTAATTAATTTTTTTTAAATATTGTATACAATTTCCCTTATTTAAATATTGTGCAAAAGTAAAATTTGAATGTTCTGTCAATACTATTTTCAAATTCGAAATAAAATTAATTAAATCAGCAAAATTTATAATTGGACACTTTATATAAATAAAGTAATGTTATCTCTTAAACAAATTTCCTGTTTAAACATATGCATAACGAATCGCGTTTATCAATACCTTATGTGATATTATCTTATCTTGCATCCTATGAAAAGATTTATTCTGTAATACCATGTAAAATGGTCTTAAATAATTTCCTGATTAAACATATGCATAACGAATCATGTTTATCATTATCTTATTTTGCCTTCTATATGAAAAGATTTCCTCTGTGAACACATGACAACAGAAAACTTGTAGAATTCCAATGGTCTTAATCGCATGTCTATTACTGTGAATGTTGTTATGTTAAAATGCAGCATAATAATAATGTGTGAGTAGTTTATATTTCTTTAATAATAATAAAAAATATGTATTTTATTTAAAGTGACCTATTAAAAATTAATTTAAAGTTAGTGTCATCTACCCAATGCTTAAAAAATTAAAATTCTGTTAGTTATTTTTCAAAAGCAAAAATCTTTCGACTGCTTTTAAAATGTTGTATTGATTTTTCAAATAAAATCACTTAAGTATCATACTTTTAACTAAAATAGGTTAATAATTCAAATATGTGACGTTAAAAAAACTAGATGTCGTTCTCTTTTTTTTAAATGTTGGTTCTATTAAGTAAAATAGGGTTAAAATTTATTATAATTGTATAATTCTAAACAAAATACCTGCTCTCAAGTTAAATTATTGCTAAATTCTTGTTAAAAATTGTTCATATGAACAGGAAAAAATCTTTAAATTTGTTTTGTGTGTTGTATATATCAAATTGCATGTTTTTATATCTAATATTTTACATGTCAAATCACTTATTAACTGAATGTAACGATTATGTCTTGTATGTTGTAACTGGTTAATTAAATATAGGGTTTATTATCTACGTTAGGGATAAGTGTCTCTATGTAGGTCTTTCTAAGGGATCCTAACTCGTATTGACACAAGGTTCGAATTTAAAAAAATTTGTATCTCTGTTTTTTCAAACTTAAAAAAAAATATTTCTTTCACAGGTATTATTTTTCTTTCACAGATATTATTTTTTCCTTTTGTAGGTATTATTTTTCTTTTACAGATATTATTTTTTTCCTTTTGTAAGTATTATTTTTCTTTTACAGGTATACTAGTGTGTTGTAACTGGTTAGTTAAATATAGGGTTTATTATCTACGTTAGGGATAAGTGTCTCTATGTAGGTCTTTCTAAGGGATCCTAACTCGTATTGACACAAGGTTCGAATTAAAAAAAATTTGTATCTCTGTTTTTTCAAACTTAAAAAAGATATTTCTTTTACAGGTATTATTTTATAGGTATTATTTTTCTTTCACAGATATTATTTTTTCCTTTTGTAGGTATTATTTTTCTTTTACAGATATTATTTTTTTCCTTTTGTAAGTATTATTTTTCTTTTACAGGTATACTAGTGTGTTGTAACTGGTTAGTTAAATATAGGGTTTATTATCTACGTTAGGGATAAGTGTCTTCATGTAGGTCTTTCTAAGGGATCCTAACTCGTAAGTTTAAACAAAATTCCGAACGGTTAGGTCGACGAGTGCGAAAGGTAAACGTCTACCAGCTATTTTCATGTTAGAGTTTTATAAAACAAAGTAATCGCATTACTTTCATTTACATGGCTATCAACAATTTTCATTTTAAATCTTTAAAAATTTAGCCATTACATCTATTTCAATCTCATTTCAGTTAAAACTTAAAGAATAATTTTTTACATGAAACTTTTATAAAGTCAAAAATAATGGGTTCGAAGAAAATTCCGAAGAGTTAGGTCGACGAACACGAAACGTATGATTCCTTTTTCAATAAATAAACTTTTAGAAAAATGCTGTCAAAGTCGATCATCTCCTTTTATTTAACACAACCCTCAGTGGATTTTCATTTTAACTCTCTAAAAATTTAGCCTTCACATCTATTTTAATCTCATTCATATTTAAGTTAATGTTTAAAGAAGGGAAAAAAATTCTTTTACAGGTGAATTATAAGTAAATTTCATGTTAAACTCTAAACAGTTAGGTCGCCGAGTGCGAAAGGTAGCAGATATATATTTCTTTTACAGGCATTATTTTTTATAGCAGGGTTCCTACCCCTTAACTCCACTAGCACTGATGACATTATGTTACTAAAAATTTAGCCCTCACATCTATTTTAATCTCATTCACATATAAGTTAATGTTTAAAGGGGGGGGAAGTTGTACATTCTGTTGCTTTAAAGAATTATAGCAGGCTTCCTACCCCTCAACTCCACTAGCATTCTGTTAACATTATTATCGAAGGCAACAATGAGTGGTGTGGCGGCCATGCGATCCCTGCTTAGTCAGATAATACAACCTATATAAAATTATTTAAAATTTTGTATAGGTTGGGGGGCCTTTAGCTATCACATATATCAAGCGAGACTTGTTTTTTTTTATTTCTAGGTTTCGTGAAGCTGGATTTCCTCATAGACACTCTACATCTTTAGCAGACGTCACACATCTGATTTCCTGTATGACACAACTCTCGCTTAAACATAATAATAATAATTAAATCCTTTTATTTCGTTACAGGTCTCTCGCAGATGACTGATGAAGCAGGATTGGCAGATTTAAAAAAATTGTGCCGTTATGAATTGTTTTTCATAGCGGGTGGTTATGGTGGGCCCACAATTAAAAAAAAAAATTCCCTGACAAGAAAGAATCTGATTAAAATCCTTTATTTTTCACCAAAAAAATTAAACCCCCTAAAAATAAGCCCTCCCCTCTCTCCCTTATCGGTTAAAAAAAATTAAGCCCTCCCCTACTTCACTTCCTCTCTTATCTTCCAACACTTCCGGTTCACTTCCTGTCTTATCTTCCACACGCACTTCCGCTTCCAGAATCACTTCCGCTTCCACTGCCAGGCTCACTTCCGGTACCCACCTCCACCACGCACACAGCGCCTGCTGATGCGAAACGAACATTCTTCTACTACTTTGGTGTCCAGCTGACATCACCACGGAGAAGGAACCTGCGCGTGGTCCCTACCGTGTATTCTAGATGCCGTGGTTGGAACATTTCGCTAAGTTCAAAACTGAAGGCCACAATCTTCTTGTTTTTGATGGAGCCTGTTCTCATTTGGACGCAGAAATCGTGACAAAGGCAGACGAGCACAATGTAACACTCTACTGCCTGCCCATCAACACGACTCATGAATTGCAGCCCTTGGACAAAGCTGTTTTTAAAGCTTTTGAATCATACTGTGATGATGAAGTATTGCTCCATTTCACTCGTCACCCTGATAGACAGATCACTCGACTTAGATTTGGGGAAATTTTTAGGAAGGTTTGGAATCGTTCGATGACTCTGTCGAACAAAACTTCAGCTTTTCAGGCAACTGGAATTTTTCTTTCGATCCAACTATAATTCCAGATGAAGCCTTCGTGCCTAGTGACATTACTGCAATTCCGGAACCAGCAGCAGAAGGGGAAGAAAATTCACCAAATTTGGAAACTGCAACAGATGTTGAAGCTTCTATTAACAGCATACCTTCTCCTGTTATTGACCCACCTTCATCACCTGCTAGATCATTTTCTATGGAAAATTCCTTCACCAGTGTGTTATCGACTCCACTGTAAGAAGGAAGAAGACACAACGTATCCAGGCGATAAACTCAAAAGGCATAAAAGTGGTAAAATCTTTGTTCAACAAGATGCCATCTGAACAATCCTCCAAGAAACCTCCTCCAAGAAAAAAATTCTCCAAAAAGCCCTTGCAGAAAAATCAAAAGAAGCCTTCCCTCAGTACGGTATCTGTTGGCGAAATCGCAGGTACCAGCGGTATGACTTCCTCAACAAAGGAGAGCTGGTACTGCTTCTTATGCAGTATTGATGCTGTTGCAGACATGCGACCATGCATCACATGCGGCAGATATGTCCATGAGGACTGTGTGGGACTTTCCGCCCATGATGAAGAAGTTTTTATTTGTCCATCCTGTGAGGACTGAGTAATAACAGATGTAAATTCTGCAGACAGATGCAATAAAGCTAAGCAAAACCAACTATATTGTTTCATAATATTTTGCAGTAACTGAGGTGCTTTGCATGGGTCTTCGAAGAGCCACAACCGAAAATGACCCCCCTTCTAAAGTGCATGTTCTGAAGATATTTACTCTTCCCCCCACTCCCCCGCAATACTTTAAGATATATTTTTTTATCCCCTCTCCTCTAAAATCCCTTGGAAGAGTGGCTCGTCCATACAGCCTGTGTAGTAGGTCAATTAGGAGCCACTTGTCCCTAATATCGACATGCATGTCCATAATAGGGACAGGTGGTTCCTTATATGGATACTTGTAAACATTTCTTGTTTTTATCATTTAAATTAAACCAGAATAATTACAAGGTCACTAATTTAATAATGATAGTCAACAGTCCAGGGATAGTGGTCATATATTTTTGGAGTCCTATGACATGTAGACGGGTGTGAATAAAATAAATTTTCCTTAGGGTGTCCATATTGGGTACAGGTACCTCAGATTTTCAATTTATATAAATAAGATATCGGTTTACGGTACCAACCGATGAATCCAATTAGTTCAATGGTCTGCCCAAGATTTTAGATACCGAGAAACACGTCTGTCTTACTCGGCGCTCAAGGGAGAAGAGAAGGATTTCTGAAGGGACGGTAGAAAACTAAACTTTTTCCCGCCGAACTTTTAGCCAATGGGAAGGCGCCACGCGTTTGCCCGTTGAATAACCATGGATAAACTTTCCTAGAATTTGAGTTGCGATACGCGAAAAGGAATAAAGCCGGTCGCAAAGCAGAAATGAATTTGTTTGCGAAATATAATATTTATTGAATTGCCAACCGCATGTGAAATTTTGAAAATACGTGGAAGGAAGAGTCGTTAAAAACAAGATGGCCATCAAATTGATAATAAATGTAATTTAAGGGAATATTAAAACTATTAATAAATTAATAAGATTGCCAAATAAATAATTTTAGTAAAAGTATTTAATGCAGAGAAAAAATAGGAAATATTTAAATTTGAAATAAATATACTAATTAATTTTAAATTACGATCATTGAAATTTTATTTTAAAATACATAAATAAAACGAATGATATGTCTTATGACGTAACATTTTACCCACCACTTATGACAAAAGAATGGAAAAAAAGTTGTGGCATCAATCAAAGGAGAATTTGAAAAAAATTTAAAGTTACAGAAAATCTAGCAAGTTGATTCTAACAGTATATACACATATATACAAATAAAATAAACAGATATACCTATACATCAATCAGACATTTAACATAATAAACATTCAGGAATTTTGTACACTTTTTGGCATAAAATAAAAAATTATTATTATGCATATATACACAGCAAGCTTCACTTTTTCCTCACAACACTGTGGAATAAAAAAAAGGAATTGTGTTCAGGAAAGTAAAAAAAATCACTATGATGAAGGGAATTTCATCCAAAACTCCAATCACTACATTGAAAGGTAAGTAAGGTAACATTTTACCCACCACCAAACCATTTCAGTATGGCTCTCAAACTTAAATAATGTAAAAATTTAATTCATAAGTTCATCAAAAAATAAAGTATTTAATAATTTTTTATTAAAAATTCAATAACAAGTTCTAAAATTTGAATTGATATCAATTCACAAAATAAAACCGTTAAAATAAACATTTGTTCACTTTTATAACTAAAAGTAAAATCAAATTTTAAAAATTTATCCTTTCATCAAGCATTCTCAAAACTATACATGGCAAAATCCACTCAAATTGCTGAAAGTTAGCTAATCCCAAATCAAATAAAAAATTTCTCGCCCTCTCAGCAAATTATACGCCATTTAAACATGTCTACAGAAGGAAATTACCATGAAACAAAATTTCTTATTTATTTAGCTTATTTGAAGTTTATTTTAGATGTAAACGCTGAGGAAATTAGATAAATTAAACTGAGACAAATTCTCGTCATTGTAAATATCATATATTGTATAAAATGGCAAAAGGCGTAAAGAAATTTCTTCATAACATTGCCCCAATAATAGCCAAAGAAAATATTTCAGGATTTCTAAAAAACCATTTCATTTATTCATAAATTTCATTTTTATACTTTCTATTTGAGTATGCACACTGCGAAAAAAAAAGTTTGGTTTAGCTATAGCCAGAGTTGAATGTCAACAGCAATAACTTTTACCTACTAAATATTTTTTATTCCTTTTCGAAATCCTTTTGACATTCATTCCTTCGGAGAAAATTGTTTTGTATTTAATATCATCGAAATAAATTTCACCTGCTGAACTAAGCCAAGTCACAACAACAACAACAACAAAAATAATACATTTCCTACAATTTGAAAAATACTAATCCACGACACCATACAGGATGTAACTATATGATTGCAAGATAACCTGAAGGAGATTAAAAAAATGAAATCATACTTTCTTTTATTTTATATAAATTTTTCATTTATTATATCATTTTATTTTCATTTCATTTTTTATTTTAATTTTTGTCTCAAAATATTTTTCAAAAATTTTATTCATATTGATAAGATGCTAATAGGGTACCCTTTATCAAATTATAATGTTTTGTTTAAATAAACATTTAACATTCCCCAACAATAAAATTTGTGTCTATAACTTACTGAAGAATTTATTAGTCAAATTGTAAATACGCATTTATAAAATTTTACCACTCTGTTAATGTGACACCAGAAAAAAATCTAAAATAAATTGCAATGTAAACAAAGATAGTAAACATCTTACAAACTGCATAATGAATTATTTAAAATGTTAGAATAAGAGAAAAAAACATGAAAATAAATCCCTGACGGCTCGGCAGGCACAAGTAGAATTCGAAGACGCAGACCGTGGGGCGCCTGTTTATTGAGAACTGCAGAAGAAATTACCGTAATTTCCGGCCTATAATCCGCGGATCAAATAATTATGTTTCCCCCCAGAAATTTTATTCGATAATTGAAGTAAAATATTTACAGCTATCTAGAAAGTTACATTTTATTAAATAAAATTTCTGGGTTGAATCAGAATTGTTTGATCCGCGGATTATAGGCCGGAATTTCGGTTAACTTTTTGCCATGAGATTGATCTCTAACGTTATTAGTTTTTACTATTTTGATTTTGGTTACAGTTTTTTTATAAGAGGACATTTTCAATTTTGGAACCGGTTTGAACCGGTTCTGAAAGTGAAAGTACCCTTATATAAAAAAAAACTGGAACCAAAATCGAAAAAATAAAAACTAACAACGTTAGAGATCGACGTTAGCTATCCTATGCAAAAAAAAATCATTTAAAAATATTTAAATGCGAGCGAGAAATCGCGCAAGAACCTTCCCATAGACTTAGCATTTTCTTGCGCGTTTTTTCGCGTAACTGATGTAGGCTCTTAAATAAGAAAAAATGTCAAAATATCTTTCCAAACTGTTAAAGCTCTCAAGAATCGCAAAGCAATAAAATGGAATCAAAGAATCATTGAAAGCTTGGATTTTGAAACAGAAAAAAAGTTTATTTTCATACAAATTTTCCTAATTAAAAAAATAATCGGACTGTTAGGCCAATGCACACCATTATAGGGTATTTTCTCTGTAAAAGCAAGGGGAAATCTACTCAAACCAAGGTGACAATGTGATCTACCAATGAAAAATGCCGACCAAGACATTTTGAAGAAAATTAAATTTATGAAAAAATATTATTATTGCTGTATAAGATATATTGAGGAGGGAGGTTACAAAAGAGAGAAACAAAAGCTTTCTGAAAAGGACTAACTAGAATTTAGTTAAAATTAATGATAATTTATACATAAATGCATCAAAGTTAGAAGTTTTTAAACAGACCCAAAAATGAATTCTATAAAACCTTGCTGAATTATTTCATAAAATATAATGTTATTTCTGAAGACCATCAAATGCAATTCTGTTACTAATGTTTTTCAATAAAATAATTGTTCTACTCATTTATAACAAAAAAAAGGAGTAATACATGTTCAAGATGAAAGATGGAAAATTTTCAAAGTTGTTTGAAGCATAGACAACGCAAT
Organism: Maratus michaelseni; assembly: GCA_963931845.1. NCBI lineage: Eukaryota > Metazoa > Arthropoda > Arachnida > Araneae > Salticidae > Maratus > Maratus michaelseni. The sequence goes on along the minus strand of OZ007586.1, from coordinate 219,234,323 downwards.
TAAAAGGAAGACATAAATGATCCTTTTATGTACCTACAGACGCATAAGTCATGCCGAACAAAAAAATTTAAAATTATCAAATAAAATTATAACTTAAAAGAATTCCTGAAGAATGTCAATCCAAAATTTTGTGGATTTATTGAATTTCAGAAAGCACAAGATGTTGGAGTTGTAAATATCAAAACATAGATACTCATAAAACCCCCCACAAAATTTGAAACTCTTATATCAGAAATAATAACACATTAAAAATTTGTAAAAGTTTAACGTTATATTGCACAAGAAACCAGTATTCAGATATGTAGTATTGTTATTATATTTTAAAAAAAAATATTTATCAATGACTATATTTCAAAATTCAACATAGCAATTAAAGTAAATCATCTACTACTGATTGATCAAACATTAATAAAATATCAATTATAATCCATATAATATCCATATAATCCATATATATATATCCATAAAAATATATCTCTGTATTGCCATGATTAAAAAAATATATTGAAATAATTCATGTTCAAACAATTGAATACAAAAGAAACTAGTCGTTGGGGGCCACCGTAATACTTACCCATCATGTATATGTATAATGTAAAATATTAAAATAAAAATGTGTAAACTACTTATAAAATGCATTGCAATTCAAATAAAATCGTGGCTTGATGACGTCATAAAAAGGCTCGATTACTGAATTGCTTGAAAGAGGTTTTTCCTTATAACTCCAAAAATAATACTCCTATTAACTAGCGGTTTATTGCATCTGATTAAGCGTCAAATTTCCAATTAAAATATATCTTTGAAGTGAAATTTGGATGAAATACAGGGTCATGAAAAATCGAAGAGTGTGGAAAATAGGATTACAAATATCTCGGCAACTCATTATCCGATCGACTTCATGTTTTATGCAAAATTTATGTTTTTTTATTGTTTTTTATATTTACTACTTAAAATAAACAATTTCGAAAATTTTTATATACCTTTCATCAGAACGAATATTTCGAGAGTCCGAAAAAAAATGTTCCGGTTAATCGAGGTTATTGAAATGAAATAGGCTTCTTCCCATTATTACATACTAAGTACATACCAAATTGCAAGTCACTATCTCAATTTGTTCGGGAGATAGAGCGTTTACAGACACACAGACACACACACAGACACACAGACACACAGACGGACGGCAAATTTTTTTTTCTAAAAATATGTTTTTTGGAATCTCCAGTGTCTGAAACGTGTAAATCCGTCAAATTTTTTTTTTCGATTTTCAAAACGATTACAAGACTTACCCTATACTACGTATGATGGGTAAGTAATAAGCAAAAAAAAAAAAAAAAAAAAAAAAAATATATATATATATATATATTTGAAAAATTGAAGTATTGGACTAACTTTAAAATAAAGTATTTTAAATATGTTTTCAGATTTAATTGGAAATAATAACCCAGAAAGAAACCAGGGGGGAAAGGTACGTGTTTTGACGAGCACAAAAATTTAACGAAAAAGGTAAAAAACGAGAGAAAAGGAAATTACTGTTCTGAAATAGTGGTGATTGAGAAATTTGTAATAAGTATTTAAATGAATTTAAATGTTATGTATTATGACGTAACACAGGCTCCATATTTTTAAGTCGTCATTTCTTCTTTACACTGCTTATAACATTGTATCTCGATTACACCTGAAAAAAAAAATGTAAACAATTTGAACAATTATAATAAAAAAATTTCAAAATCTATAAAAATTGAATATGTTTTTTGTTATAACTTGAAAAATTTTTTTGTTTGTCTTTCAGGTATAATCGAGAGACAACGTAATATGTCTTATAACGAAGAAATGACGACTCAAAAATATAGACTCTGGTCTTCAAAATCGTGACAAAATTAGTTTTACAAAATTGATTTTGCCGTACAATATTTTTTTTCTTACAATTTAACAAATATATATATTTTTTTATTTTTATAAAACACAAATAAATAAATGCATAAATAAGTAATAGTCTAAATTAATTACAGGCTTCCTAATCCATGATGAAACTTCTATCAATTTTCGTCATACCAAACCTTTCTGGTCCCTTTAAAACTTATGTTTTAAGACACGCGCTTACTCGCACAAAAGTTAAAACACGTCTGCTGAAAGGCTGATAAATTTATTGTCCAGAAATTAATAAAAAATAAATGAATATTTATAAAACTGCTTTAATCAAATTATGGAGAAAACGTTATATGGTTTGAATACAAAATATCCTGGTTCGCACATTTTACCAGATGGTCTCTAATTATCGGATAATTAAGATCAAGTTTTAAAGCTTTTTGATTGCCATAGAGAAACGGTGCAAGCCGAGTGTATATTATTCCTGTCTATAAGGCAGCAAAATATCGATATATTGGGCCAAAATATACCGTTTTTTGACTGACATCGATGTTACACTTTCGGTATGTATTGATCTATTGTTTTTCTCATCCATTTTTGCATCAATATTTCTTAGAATTTTTGCATGTGAAAATCAACTTTAACTCCTTGTGCATTAATCATGAATGTGACTCGTGTAAAGTAAACTTTGGCTTGTGAATCAATCACGAATGTGACTCGTGATCAGCGTTGCCAGTTTGGCTTATTTTTAAGTTCAGAAATTCCAAATTTTTAGCAGAAATTTCAAATAAAAATTTGTGCTTTATTTAATTATCTTGTAATTAAATATAGAATACATTTTTTTTTTTCGGAATTTCGTTGTGATCAATGCACAAGATATGGGGTTAAATAATCATTCCACGTGCATAATTTATTTAATTAAATAAAATCAGTAGGGGTAGGGTGAGTTCGGGGTAATTGTGAACAAATTTTACTAGTTTCAATTACTGATAGCTTTAAGGAGCACATGATCCATGTGAAACTACCATAAAGCTATTGTTTCCCTCCTATACTTCAATTACAATAAGTTATTGGCGCTGTGGGATATTATTAATTAACCTAAAAGTGCTTATTCACAATTACCCCCAAATATTCATAATTACCCCGAAGACTATGGGGGTAATTGTGACATAATAATGGTGTCTTGGTATAACAAATTGATTAAGCTGTGTTCGATGGGACTACTTACAGTGCCTCATATCGGTAAAGTAAGGAGTTGGTATGCGAACTATATGCGAAACGAGATATGAGAAAGTATTCAATTACAAAATTATACAGCATTACCGATTTTGTTCGAAAAGACACCTTGTCCACATGACTTGTAAGAATAGCACGTATAGAATGCTTATCAGTTTATTCGCGATTTCTGTTGAATAAAGGTATAAATGTTGGGCATTGTGTTGAGCTAAGAGTTTCTTAGATCGGACATGAAGCATTTATTTACAACAGATCTAATATTCAGGAATTACAATTAAAACTCCTATTTTGAAAAGAACATTACTTACATTTATAAATTTACTCATCGACTTTATAAGACAGCCAACAAAGCTCATTAATAAGTTAGACAATCTTTTTTTGCAAGTAACGTAATAAAGTTAGAAACTATTGACGTAATGTGCTATTAGAGTCCTGCCCTTAATCGTACATTAAACCATATTTTATAAAATTCCCATTGAGAGAATACATATGCATAAATGCTTATAAAATTTAACACATAAAAACATGTAAAATATTGAATAAAAAAAAATTAAAAACTTTAATTGCAAAAGTTATATTAAAAATGCAAATTCTTAAACATGGTTACTGTTCATTTCACTAATATTATTTGTTATGAAAAACATGATTTATATAATGACTAATTAATAATATAATAACTAATGCGTATTAGTAAGCTTTGAAATGTATAATTTTAACATTTTACCCCCTTTTTTTGCTACAGTTTTTAATAACCTTGGATTTTGCTATAGATATCGTTAAAAATACATTTAAAAAATAATATATATATCCAACTTTATTACAATGTCAGGTAAGTTGGTTAGAACCCTAATACTACCGGACATTTTACTCAACCTTGATAAAAACATTTTACACCAGAATTTTTATTTAGAACTATTTAACTTATTTATTTGTTCTCTGTGTTTTATATTTAACTTATTTTATGAAACAAATTCTCTATCGAATAGTCATTTTGAATGTACCTGTCGGGTCCATTGGAATCGTCTGGTAGGCAGAGGGTTAAATGAAAATTAGTCTAAAAGGTTATATTTGGAGCATGCTGAGTCAAACGAATTAAAAAGAAAATTTTTAAGGAAAGTTTAAATTTGTATGATAGCTTTTAAGGATATGAATAAAATTAGTATAAATATATATATATTGGTTTGAAAGTACACTTCTATAGTATTAAAAAAATATATTCAATTTCTTCAATTACAAAACTAATTTAACTCTTTATATGAGGTTTTTAATAAAGAAAGAAAGGAAGAAAGAAAATCTTCCACTTGGCGAGTGAGGTTTCTGGGAAAGATTCAATTACACAGGATGTTTAAAAAAATGTATATGCTACTGCACATTTCAGTCCGGATCATCTTCATTGAGAACATGGACTAATCTTAGAATATAGCTTTTCCAATATTCTCGCTTTAAAATAATATAGACACTTGATTTTCAAAGTCCTACAACGCGAGCCGCTCGCTGGAAAGTTTTTCTAGAGCCATTACCCCATATAGTATCATTATAGGTTTTTACCATGATTTCTTTGGGGCTTGTTGATGACCAATGTCTTCCCAAACGTTGTGTTTAAACACTTTGAACAGTTACATCTCCCTCAAACGTTTCTCTAATCCAAGAGATTGTAAGAGGCGTAGAAGATCCGTTTGAAACTCTCTCCTAAACTGTCTCTGCATTTCAGCTATATGTTTTCGAACTTCCAGTAACACTTCAGGATAAATGTCCTTTATTCAAAGCTTAGTCTTGTTTCAGTTATTAATTAAAGTTATTTAAACAACAAAGGCAAAAATAACATGCAATTATTAGCCAACAAATTGAGTATACATGTAAGTGGGGTCAAACGTTCCCACCAAAGTCACCGAGCAACAAGAGAGCACAGCATTTTCTCACGTGAAGTATGATGACGTAGAGAGCACAGCTCAGAAAGGATTTGCTGATAACTACGTTTTTGCATCTGTGGGCCTAGGAACAGATTAATAAAGCAAACCTCAAAATCCATTTGGACGTGATATAGATCAGACGGATCTTCTTGCCAGCGGATAGACGGATAATCTTGCCAGCGGTTAGCTTGCGGTGAAACAGCTTTCCCCTTTAAGTGTACATAGTATTGTGTTTTAAATATTATCCTGTTAATATAGAACCATTAAAGTATAGTTATTCATTAATTATAGTCTCAGTCTCTTTTCACATACATTTGTTTAAACACCCTGTTCCAAGCTTGGTCTAGTTTCAGCTATTATTACAAGTTAGTTAAACCTGAAATGAAAAGAAAAACATGCCAGTTATTAGCGAATAAATTGTGTATATATATTTTTAAAAACACCCCGCAGGTATCAAACAATGCTGTCAAAGTGCATACGAGAAGAGCAGAATATAGGAGAAGGCGGGGGTAATAAGAGACAAACGAGTTAATAAGAGCATAACGAAACTTATTATCTTTGCAACGAGAAAAGTTTCTTACACAAAATACGTTGCATTTCACAACTCTGATGAAGCTTTGTGAATGTTTTTCAAAAATAATTTTAAAGTCAATTTTTGGTGTTTAATTTTTTTTTAATTTTTTTCGAAATCTTATGTGTCCCTATGGGATAATACATTGTTAAAAAAATTATCCTTGGTTGAACCAACTTTTGGTGCTGCAGTTGCTGCAATCATAAGATGGTAGAATCTCATTCCAAACTTACGGTTCAACCGGAGTTTCAAATGTTGGAATGAGGTTTTACCACCTTATGGTTGCAGCTACTGCAGCATCAAAAGTTGGTTCAAACCAGCACAAAATTTTTAACAGTGTAAGAGACTACATTCATATAATGACTTATGTTAAACTCAATGAGACTATAGAAGACACATTAAAAAAACTCCAAACACAGCTTGTCAGATTAAAAAAATAAAATCTCATTTTTGAGTTACAGAAGGCTAAAAAAACCATATTTCTTGAAATACAAAACAAAGTTTCTTTATTTGTCCTGGAAATTAATATAGAGTTCTAGATATATAATTTTGTAAAATATGAATGCACACACATCAAGCATAGGCTTAAATAAGGGACTAAATCTGAAACATTACGATACAGAAACATTAAGATGTAGAGATACAATAAGTGATTTGTTGTATCTTATTACTCTTTGAATAAGAGCAGACTGGGTAATGAGAGATTGCTGAAATTACGTACATACCTATTTTTTACATAATTTACAAAGCAGAACATGAATTTACATTTTTTAGACAAAAATTGACATTCTAATGATATCTAAAAATTTAACTTAGATTACAATATAAAATTTTAATGTAAAAAAGTCTTCCATTATTATCAGTAGTTCACAGTAAAAGTATTTGTGAAAAAAAACAACAAAAAACAATGTATATAAAAATCATGAAATTTTTTTTTGGATATATATTAAGAGTCATTGCATGAGCCAATCAGGCAAAAAAAGAAGAAAGTTTCCATCACCATCTCAGATTTTCTTTATTTTTTTTCTTGTGTTGTCTTGCCCAAGGAAAGAACAAATCTCAAGCATTTTTGTTATATCTACTTTAGTTTTGGAGTTAGGGGAGGTCAAAGTTCCCTAGACCAGGACGTAGAAATAATTTTGTGTTATTTTTGCCACTTTATTCACTCAACTGTAACTGGCTCTGATGTGCTACAGAGATTTTTTGTACTCTAACTGATACTATACCTTGAACATTAACATCTCAAATTGAAAATTCATTTGAAGATGGTCAGAGCCCCCATACAGGGCCTCCCCAAATACCCTTAATGTCGTAAAAAAACGGTTTTTAAGAATGCTTTAAATCTTGGCTCTGATGTGATACAGAGAAAATTTTTGCACAATGTACTTAAACATATCCATACAAAAGGAATTTAAGCTTAACATTTTTTGAAGGTGGCCGGAGCCATTCGGTATGGGGGGCCAAACATGGACCTGAACGCTAATTTGTGTAACTTCAAAGCATTGGTGTAGCAGGCTCCGACCTCCTACATGAAAACTTTTTGCATGGAGTTGTAGCACCAACATAGTAGTTTCATATTATGAAAAAATATATTTTGAAGGTACCACCATTTTCAAGAAAAATCTAATAAAGTACCTACCTACTTGGGATATTCCCCTGACATCCCTGGGACATTTTGTACAATGTAATACACATAAATAGGTTGAGTCAGGTGGAGAAAAATTATTATAATGTATACACATATTCCATTTACAACTAATTTTCGGAAAATTTCAAAGGATTAGTAATTTTTTCTTATAACATTTCAACTACAATTTCAATAAAAAAATGTAAAGGCACTTTTCGGTTAGCCGGGCGCCAGTGATATATATACATATATAAATATATATGTATGCACACACACACACACATATATATATACATATATATATATATATATATATTCATACATATGTTTGTATATGTATAGATACACTGGTGTGCAAAAATTAAGGATAAAGCTGATAAATTAGCATAAAAGCCAAAAAAGGCAACAGAACTAAATGAAAGACCAATCAGGGGATAGACCTGAAACAAATGCAGCAGGACATGCCCATATATATTGTATATGGCGCAAAAGGAAGAGGTGCTAAGGGGAAAAAAGCACAGAGGCGGTGACCGTTCAGAAATTTGGTAAAATCTATTGCACTGTGTAATGTGATTTCAGTGACTTTGTTTTGCCATTATTGTGGGATATGGCCAAGAGACAATCCAGAACATGTCATCTGGATGACCTTACACGAGGTCGAATCATTGGGAAGTTGGAAGAAGGTGGAAGTGTGGCAGAAGAGTTCGGTATCGCTCATAACATCTTTTCACGAGTCTGGAGTGCATTTCAAACAAAGGGAATAGCTGTCCAAGCATTCAGCAGTGGTCGCCCACGCAAAACAACAACAGTGGAGGACCGTTATATTGTCCTACAGGCGAAAAAAACAACTGGAGAAATCGCAAGGCAGATGGAGCAGACAGACTACTGGCCGTCGGATATCACGTTTTACCGTGGCTAGGCGGCTGCACAAAGGAGGCCTGAATGCACGACTACCAGTACGGTGTGTATCACTAATGCCTGCTCATCAGAGACGCAGGTTTCTGTGGTGTCAGGAACATAAGAATTGGACACAACAGTAGTGGTGTCGAGTACTCTTTACGGATGAGAGCCGATTTAGTATGACGAGCGATTCTGGACGTATACACATCTGGAGAGAGCAGGGAACACTTAATCACCCCTCCAACATCATCGAAAGGGACCGTTTTGGATGTCCCAGAGTTCTTGTTTGGAGTGGTATCATGCTTGGTAGCCGTACGGACCTCCATGTCTTCCAAGGAGGTACAGTTTCTGGTTCCTTCTACTGTGCCGAGATTCTCTTGCCTCACGTGCGTCTTTTTAGAGGTGCTGTGGGTCCGGACTTCCTCTTCATGGACGACAACGCTCCCCGGCATCGTACACCGGCTGTCGAAGAGCTGCTGGAGAGAGAAGATATTCAACGCATGAATTGGCCTGCAAAGTCCCCGGACCTTAATCCCATAGAACACGTGTGTGACCTTCTCGGGAGACGCTTGGCATCACGTGATCAGGCGCCAACAACGATTCTGGAGCTGAAATTGGCGTAACAAGAGGAATGGGACTCTATTCTTCAAGAGCTACTAGACAACCTTGTCCTCAGCATGGACAGACGTTGCAAATCCTGCATCGCAGTTAGGGGTGACCATATCCCCTATTAGAGACTGAATTATTCCTGCCAGGTGCTTGGAAGATGAACGTTTCTGTCTTCTCTGCATTTGTGCTCCAAGTGACCTTTTCAATAAAATGGTTTCATATCCTTTTGATTCTTTGTTTAGATGGTTTTTATCACTTGTCCCATATTTTCACATCTTGAAGATCTTATGGTAAGATTTTGGTCGATGTGGAAATCTTCTGTGCGACGTTACATTCGAAAAACCCTCTCGTCCTTAATTTTTGCACACAGGTGTATGTGTAGGTATATGTATATATATATGTGTGTGTGTGTGTGTGTGTGTATACATGTATATATATAACTGCCGCCCAGCTAACGGAAAAGTACCAATGTAAATTGGGACTTATAATGCAATTTGAAACTTGTTCTCAATTATGTAAAAAAAAAAAAATGCAATTTCCTATTGAAAATAACCCCCAGGAGTAACTGAAAATTAGCTTCACTAATTACAAGTATTTTTTATACTGATTGTAGGTTTACAAAGGTAATCCTTTTTTGTTTGAAATTTGTTAAACCTAACAATAGAACTGTTTTATGTCACATTGTTTTTTATTCCAAAATATAAATTTATCTTTTAATTCTGTAAGTGTTTTAAGTAATATGCTACATACAGTTTCTAAAACTCACCTTTTAAAATGTACTAAGCTAGTCTTTCTCTCCAAAATAACCAAGTTACCATAACAAAAGATTTCAAAATGGCCACCACTTAACAGCATTGCCACTCAGTTTGTTACATTTATACAATTATTCTTATTCTTGTAAACACTGTTGCCATTTATATTTTTCTACATTTACAAAATATATAGTTTTATTCTTATTAATTAACTAAATATTTGATAGTTATATTAAAAAAAAAGAAGCTTCAAACACATAATTACACCACCAAAACCTGTGTACTTTATTGAATTTTTCTTCAAAATGGTGGTACCTTCAAAATATATTTTTTCATAATATGAAACTACTATGTTGATGCTACAACTCCATGCAAAAAGTTTTTATGTAGGAGGTCAGAGCCCGCTACACCAATGCTTTGAAGTTACATAAATTAGCGTTCAGGTCCATGTTTGGGCCCCCATACCGAATGGCTCCAGGGACCTTAAAAAAATATTAAGCTTAAATTCCTTTTGTATGGAAATGTCTAAGTACATTGTGCAAAAATTTTCTCTGTATCACATCAGAGCCAAGATTTAAAGCATTCTTAAAAACCGTTTTTCACGAAATTAAGGGTATTTGGGAGGGCCCTGTATGGGGGCTCTGACCATCTTCAAATGAATTTTCAATTTGAGATGTTAATGTTCAAGGTATATTATCAGTTAGAGAACAAAAAATCTCTGAAACACATCAGAGCCAGTTACAGTTGAGAGAATAAAGTGGCAAAAATGACACAAAATTATTTCTACGCCCTGGTCTAGGGAACTTTGACCTCCCCTAACTCCAAAACTGAAATAGATATAACAAAAATGTTTGAGATTTGTTCTTTCCTTGGGCAAGACAACACAAGGAAAAAAAATAAAGAAATTCTGATGTGGTGATGGAAACCCCCTGCCTGACATGCTCATGCAATGACTCTTAATAATTTGAAGGTAAGATCTATATTTTAACACAGTATACTATATTTATAAATATATAATTAGGTTGAGTTTTTTTTCCTTTTCTTATTATCCCACTTCCCCATATTTAAAAAAAGTACTTTATATGTGAAGTAATTGAAAATTCTCTATGCAGAAATATATAAAAAGTACTGGCTTGCAGAAATAAATTATATTGACAGATAAATCAAATGCGCAAGTAACTGTAATTTTAGCTCATCAAGATTGATTTTAATGCAGTTATTTGTCGTAACAATAAACACATAGAGATACGCATGATAACGGTGACTGGTACGGAAGAAATATTTAACCTTTACGTACTCCAAATTTAAAACCAATTTCATAATAAAAAATAAATAAATCTCTACCATTTAAATATATTTTTATCTTCTGTAAATGAAAGTTCTTCATAATATTACTGAATTTGTCAGAACGAAGCTTAATTACTCTTATTTAAATAAATATCACGGCAAAAGCATTAAAACACCGGCTTTACTTTTTTTCTTCTAACCAATGTTGATATTTATAACGCAAAACGTCGAAAAAAAAATATATAAATTCAAGCAAATAATTGTAATTGTAACTTATCTTTTTTGCGCTTTGTGTAATACTTTCATTCGAAAGATTATACGTACAGTGGTACTTGGTGATATCAGTGCCACTACAAAACGTTGCTTTATGAAGACAAACGTGAAAATTTTCTAAAGATTTATTGATATTGAAAAAGGAAATTTTAGCTAGGACAACATCTGGTATTATAGAAGTCTTGTTCAAAATATTTGGACTGGTACACGCATAACACAGGTTCAGGCATGCTATGTTGCATGTTTATTTCTGTCATAATGACAGTATTTATGTAAATGGCTCTACAGCGCTAGTAAACGCTTAGCCACAAATCGTTACGTATGACACGAGGATTGTCATTGAAAAGGGATCACCCATTTATTTATTCAGAAAAAATACGATCTGTTTGTTTATTGTTATTATTACTTTTTTATGTTTAGTTAATTGCTTTTGATTAAAACAATATTTAAAGTTGAATTTTTAAATTTGTTTTCTTGAATTTAAGAGCACACACACACATATATATATATATGTGTGTGTGTATTTTTGTATTTTGAATTCAAAGGTTTATATATATATAGTGACGCATTTAATTCATGCTTACATAAATCTGTTTATAAAAATATTTTATTTAATTACCTACACAAAATTTATGCTTATACAAAAATAAAAATAATAACATTACTAATTAAACAATATGAAACCATTTAAAATGAATCACAGTTATCTATTACTAAAATAGGTGTAAAATAAAATAAAGGTTCTAAAACATTAAAACCATTCTAAGATGTTAAATAATTTTAATATCAATAATAATTCCAAATAATAATAATTTAATAATTTTAACATCTTAGAATGGTTTTAATGTTTTAGAACCTTTATTTTATTTTACACCTATTTTAGTAATACTTTAACATCTTAGAATGGTTTTAATGTTTTAGAACCTTTATTTTATTTTACATCTATATTAGTAATACATGATTTTGATTCATTTTAAATGTTTTCATATTTTTTAATTGGTACACAAAGGTGAATTTAAGTTCCAATGTTAGAAGAATTTTTCTATATATTTAATAGCATTACATTTATCAGTAATCAATCTAAATTATATAGCAATCCGGTCTACATGGTAAATTCAATAATTAATTCATTTAAATGATTTGGTGATTATATACAAAGATATAACGATTACAAGGGTTGGGTTAGTGGTTTGTATAGTTTATTTTATTTATATTTATATAAAACTAGGGGGTCTTCCCCCTGCGCCCTTCGTACTCAAACCCCCAGATATTCAGCAGACTCGCGTGTTGCAAACTTATTCCTAATTCATCCATTGTTGGAAACTCACTGTAATCTATTCCAATAAGATATTATGATTGAACATTATAAGTAAATTAACTTCTGTATGTAAGTAAACGCCAGCAGACAGGTGTTATCTTGCGTTTAACTGTTTTATGGAACAACTTACTTGATAGTTCAGTATCAGTAATGAACCGCTAATGTGTAGTTATTTCCATATTCATAATTTAAAATTTCTTTGCGTTATGAAATGAATTTAAGTTCAATCACCGTAAACTCAGAGTAATCACTGTCACAAAGCATCGTCTCCATACAGTAAAGTATAAAAAATAAATTTTTATTTAAATGTAGATAGTCTATTTCCCACCAGGTGTTGGTATAAATGCAAAAGAAAATTGTTTCAAACCAGTATTACCCATTATTATATTAATGCTGTCGCACAGTGATATGAAAAACATTTTTATTTAAATTTGGTTAATATTTTTCGCTCTAGGCGGCGTTATCAGCATAAGGAAAATTTGAGTTGAATCTGTATTACCTAATTTTAACGTGGAGCATACTCGCCATACGAAAAAAAAAAAAAAAAAAAAACATACATTTTAATGTTTTTTGTTGCAATTTCCCACCTGGGGCGCTACCAAAGAAAAAGAAAAAAAAGAACGAAAAATCATACATCAATCATAAATTATGTAACACATTCCAACACTTTCAAAATAGTTTTACAAATCTTTATCGTTTAATAAAGTGAAAGATGATATCTAAGTGATTTGGAAAACGCATAACATATTTAAAAACACAACTTCCGGAATTAACAGCAATATTCGGAAAAATATCCTAACTCTTTCGTGCAACCCTGTATATGATCTATAGATTTGTATATATACTACATAGAATGCTAAATTTTAGTACAGTTAGGAAACGCGTAGCATAGTTTAAAATTCTCCTTCTACAATTTCCACCAATAAACGAAAATGTACTCTGGAACTTTTGTGCTGCCGCTGCCCTGTATATGATCTGTAGAATTTATGCACACCAAATAATATTAGACGAAAAATGAGTTAAATTTAGAAACGTGTTCAACAGCTGAAAAAGCACATCGAGCAATTATTGTTAACAGAGAGTACCGAATTAGTTTGTGTGTCCCTGTAAATGAACAATGAATGTTATACACACAATATTATATAGTCAGTCTCTTGTAATGCACCTTATATCAATTTTAATATCTTTGAAATAGTGAAACATTATAAAAATAAACCGCAAACGATTTTTCTCCATAGGCCATAACTTAAAGGAATTATTTTGAGTGTCCCTGTATTCATTTTCAATACCAAACTTGCCATAGTAAACTTCAAAAACATATATTAATTGCATGGCAATTTGAAGATATTTACGCGCGTTAGGGCATGGAGAGACAGACGGCAGACAGACAGACAAACGGAATTCATAAACATTTTTCAACTATGTTGGAAAGGGTTAAAAAACTATCATGTGTAAATTTTTATCAAACATAAATTTGACCATGGCAGAAGTTTACTCTGAAAACTTATTTAAAGAAAGCGTAAAAAAATCAAGTTATTTAAATTTAATGATCTTATTTCCGTCCAGGGTACCTATAAACGGAAAAGAAATTTGTTACATCTGCGCTAGATATTTTTATCTTTAGTACTATTTATTTTAATCTTAAGGCAGGGATACATTAATATATATATATTATATATATATATATATATATATATATATATATATATATTTAAATTTAATTAATATTTTTCTCGCTAAGCGGCGTAATCTCAGCATATAAGAAAATTGAATTGAATCTGTTCTATCTAATTTTATTTTGGAGTATGGATATCGCATTCGAAAGCATTCCATAAAAACCAATTTGAAATTTTAATTATGCAATTTCCCACCAAGGTTCACTACCAGCGTAACAAAAAAAAAAAAAAAAAAAAAAAAAAAACTATTTATTGAAACTTTTGATGAAATCGAATTTGGCGTAACAGAAGTTTGTTCCGAAAATTTATTAAAAAAATAAAAATCACAAAAAATCAATTTTACTTAAATTTTGTTACCCTATTTTTCGCCATGGGATTCTATAAACACAAAAGAAAATTGTGACTGGAACAACATACTAAAATTACATTCAGCATTCCACGAATTCTTAAGTATAAAAAAAAAAAATAGCTTATAAAAATATTGTGTAGAGCATACAGTAATAAACGTTATTTTGGTAAAAGTGTTTCGGTCATTCATTTGTTACTTCTTGTTTATTAACTGTCAAAGTTAAAAGTGTGTAAAATATGAATGCTAAATAATTTAAATTTTTAATTATACTGCAGTATTAAGTGTTAAAAAACGGAAACGATTAAATTAATAAAATTAAGATGAACTGACATACATAAAATGCATTGTCACATGGAGAGACTTTGGACATCTCATTTAGATTTTAACTTCTGTAAATGTAACGAAACTGACTTCAATGTGACAATGATATATTTCTGCTTAGAGTATAGATAATAGTTAAATTTCTTCAAAACATATGAGTTTTAACTTAAAAGCTTAATAATCAATGTTTTGTTGCTTATATTTGGTACTTTAGTTTAATAAAACGCGAAATGTGCACTAAATGTGACAAATTTATGCGAAATCACATCGCATTTAGGCATAATGACCTTACCTTCGGAAATTTTTTAACCATTTTTTAAACTATTTTAATTAGACGCTTAAATGTGGTTGGAAGGACCATGTGCAAGATTTTATGAAATTTTAAATTATTTTAGAACTTTAGAATTTTAGAATTTACATTAGAACTTTTTAATTATTTTATTAATCACTCATTTATTTTATTTTATTTTTATTTGTTTCATTGTTTTCTATCTACAATATGAGAACACATTGTTACTATAATTTGATGTGCAGGTATATAAGTATTTTTATTTGTATTTAATACACATCATATGTGCACATATGAGTGTTTAATATACCTTTTGAAAAATTAAAATCATTTTTAAAGCTATTTTAATTAAATTCTGATAGGTTTTTTACATGGCCATATGTAAGTTTTTTGTCATTCTCTCTCTTTCTTTAACTTTGTACATGTAAGCATATCTACATAAAGGTGGAGGTATGAGTGCATATATGCCTATGCATATTTTCCAAATTTTACGTTTTTTCTTACAACTAAAATCTAATAGAAAATTTTGTAAGTAATATGTATTTAAAACTATTTGTAAATTAATCCATGTAAAATGTACGACCTTTCTTATAAACATGTCACCTCTTTCAGGTTTAATTAGAAAATTATTGTCTTGTTACGATGATGTGAAACATACATACATACATGCATGCATGTACCGGGAGGCCAGAATTAACACACCCTACTCTGAGCTCTATGTGTACCGAAATATTCAGTGTAAGGGATTCAAATTTTGTACACGTACTTTCCATGATATGGGAAAACGTATTACGTGAAAAAGAGTTATTTCCAGAAACACCGATAGATGACGCTGCGCAACAGAAAATATGCAATATAAAACAAAAATAATAATAATAAAAATAATAATAATAAAAATAATAATAATAAAACAGATGCGAAATGTCTCCCAACATTCTCCGTGTGCGAAATTTTTTCTTTTAAATTTCTATTACTCTTATGGAAAAAAAAAGTGAAGCGGCTTACACTGCCATTGTAACTGCAGTTTCGCATCGTAAGCACAGAAATTGCATTAACCATGGTTTTCAGCCATGTTCTGTGTATAAAAGCGTATAAAAACTGGGGAATGTCATTGTTATTAAATGATGGCTGTCACACTGGAAGAACGCGCTGTGCTTGTGAAGCTATTTTATGAAGACTAAGGAAATGCTGCTGCCGGTGGCGTAGCCAGGGAGGGAGTTCAAATGCTCTGAATACCAGTAATTTGTAAAATTTTCTTCATCTTGAATACTGCAGAAAGTTATAATATTTGGTAAAGCAAAGAAAACTTAAAAAAATTATTGGTATCCAGAGCATCTGAACCCCTACCCTGGCTACGCCACTGGCAGCAGCTGTACTTCGATAATTTAGAACGACATAAAAATTTGCCCAAAGGACAACTTCTTTCAGAGTCTCTCAGGAGAATGATCGCTTGATTAAAGAAAACTAGACATCTTGGAGTTCCGCCGGGTTGAGGATGCAAAAAGGTTCTTTCAGATTTCGTTGAAGATGTTGCCACCGCTATTATTACACAGTCAATGGATAATGTTGTTGGCTGTAGTAGTGCACATGCAGTGTCATGACACTTGAGTGTTCATTATATCACTGTGTGGAATGTACTGACAAAAATGGTGCATTGTTTATCGCAAAAAATCAGTCATATTCAACAGGTGCTTGCCATCGAGAGGGAGAAGTGAGTGACCTTCGCATTGATAATTATTGCTACAGTTGAAGTAGATGCATCGTGGCCATGGCAGATTCAGTGGAACAATAAGAACCATTTACACCTCAGTGGAACGGTGAACACCATAACATAGAAAATCCCCGCACCTTTCAAGAGTTTCCACTCCTCTCACCGAAAGTTAGCCTCGTGTGGATTCATTCTTGAACCTTTCTTTTTTGAAGAGGTTACTCGCAATTGTCATGTGAAATGCACCGTGACAGTCAAAAAGTTCAAAAGGATCGTTAAATCTTTTGTTATACCCCATTTGCAACTGCGGCAATACCTTGACTCAATTATCTTTATGCAAGATTGAGCGCCTCCACACATTGGACTCTGTGAAACAGCAGTTTCCTTGGCAATGTTTCACATTGACAGGATAATCATTCGTTCGTTTCCGGTAATTGGGCCATCTTGTTTTTCAGATCTTAATCCATATGATGTATGGCTATGGGACACTTAAAAAATCTGGTTTATCGAGGACGTCTGGTAACCTTGGCAGACTTGAAAGAAGGTATCTATCTGCATGTGAGAACCAGTTCAGTCGATCAGTTACGATCAGCAGTTACACAAGCTGTCCACCGTCTGCAGATTTTGCATCTTCAAGAGGAGAACCATTTTGAGCAACATTCCCTGCGTCGATAGGGTACTTGTCACATGAATGTTTGGTACGAGTAAATAAAATGTGTTTAAATATGTATTTGTGTCTTTTCCGCACGTGTCTATTTGTAATGTGACTATTCCTTTTCCCTTTTCTTGAATAGTGTATGCACAGAATTTGAAGCTTATGCAATGATTAGTTCAAAATATATAGGAGTCGGAGTAGTGTGATTTGATTCTGGCTACCCTGTACATTCCGGGTGATCGGGAAGAAAAAAAAAAGTTTTCGAAAAATATAAGCAGTAGCATGATACAAAATTAAAAATGTACAAAGGGTCCTGAGATTTTTCATATAATGAGAGGATCTGTTGCAGATAAAAAAAAAAAAGCCAGAAGTTTGGAAGCTGTGCATTAAAATATTTGTTAAATTCTGGGAAATTACAACATACCAGGAATTCTTAATTATAAAAAAATAGTTTATAAAATTGTTGCATAGAGCATACTATAATAAACATTATTTTAGTAAAATTGTTTCGGTGTTTCATTTGTAACTTCTTGTTTATTAATTTGCAAAGTTAAAAGTGTGTAAAATATGAATGCTGAATAATTTATTATTTATTTATAATGCAGTATTAAGTATTTAAAAACGGATAGAATTAAATTAAGATGAACTGGCATACATAAAATACATTGTCACATGTAAATACTTTGGACATCTCATTCAGATTTTAACTTCTTATAAATGTGACAAAAATGATCTAAAAGTGAGAGTGATATATTTTGTCTTAAATTACATAATTCAATATTTGCGAAACATATGCGTTTATACTTAATAACATAATAATTAATCCTTTGTTGCTTATTTTTGCTATTTTATATTTAATAAAACGCGAAATGTAAACTAAATATGGCAAAGGTATGCGAAATCGCATCGCATTTAGGCATGATGGCTTCACCTTTGGAAATTTTTAAAACCATTTTTTAAAACTACTTTAATTAGTCGCTAAAAGGTGGTTGGTATGGCCATAATGTAGGATTTTATGATCTTATAAATTATTTTAGAATATTAGAATTTATATTAGAACTTTTTAATTATTTTATTAACTATTCATTTATTTTATTTTATTTTTATTTGTTTATTTGTTTTCTACCTACAATATGAGAACACATTGGTACTACAATTTGATGTTTAGGTATATAAGTATTTTGATGTGTATTTAATACAGTTCATTATATACTTTTTGAAAAATTAAACCATTTTTTAATCTATTTTAATTAATCTCTGAAAGATGGTTGGTACTGTCATATTAAGTTCTCTGTCACTCTCTCTCTGTGTATGTAAGCGTAAATACATATACACGTAGTTATGAGTGCCTATGCATAGCTGTCAATTTTTACGCTTTTTACTTACCACTAAAATTAGGAGTAATTTTGCTTGATTTAATTGATGAAAAATTCTATTAAATTTTAGTGGTGTCAGAGAAGCGCATTACCGTATTTTTCGCCCTATAATCCGCGGCTCAAAAAATTTATTATAATAGACCCAGAAATTGTATTTCATAAAATGCTACTTTCTTGAAATTGGAACACACTTGACTTCAATAACTAAATAAAAATTCTGTGTCTAACTTGAATTATTTGAACCGCCGATTTTACGCCGAAAAATACGGTAAATGGAAGCAATGCCTATGCATGCGTATTGATAATTTGTACATTTTTTAATATTTCCCACTATTTGTGGTATTCTTTTAAAATATACCATTTGATTTATCTAATATGTATGCTTTTAAAATATATACTATGAGTATTTAAACGTAGTATGTGTATGCTTTAAAAGTTACTTTTAATTATTAAATACAATGACAAGAACTTTTTTCTTTCATAGCATTACAAATAAGTATATTCAAATTACATTTAAAGAGGAAATGAATGGACAGACAATTTTTTTCATTCTTTTTCACGTTTGCTCATTGAGATATTTTTTCTTTCTGTTTTCATTTTTTTAATTGAATGTAACTTTTTTTCAACGTATTATAATTACCATAATTATAAAAACTTATAAAATAAATAATAAAAAATATAGAAAAAGCATTACATTATAAAAAATTCAATTCATCCGAGTAAACAGTCAGAAAAATGTGAGCTAAATTATTATTTTTTTAATGTTGAAGTATTATGATTATTTTTCTCAGCTATCTTTGGTTGTAACAGTAAATGGTTCAGAAAATTCTGCTATTATATAGGGATATTTTAGTACAGTTTAAAAAATAAATAACGACCGTTAATAATTTGCAAGAATAGATGAAAAGTCGTATAAAAAATACCTTTCTTATTCATATCTAAATTGGTCTCTATCACTATCATTTTATTCTACTGTACAAGATATAGTATTTCCACACTTAAATGTAGACATTTAAGTGTATAAAAAAGTGTATTTAAGTGTATACATGTGTAAATTTATATCAAATGATGTCACAAATAAAAAAGAAGAGTGAAATTTTACAATTAAAATATAATAATTTATTTAAAAATGAATTGTAATATAAGAATACGGGAATGCTTTCTTTCTTCTGAAACTATTTTCTTACGGAAATACTGCCCGTCACCACCGTTTGGCTATAATTTGAATTATTTGTAAATTAATGCAAGTTAAAATGTACGAGCTTTCTTATAAACAGGTCACCTATTTCATTTTTATATTTATTTTAATTAAAAAATTATTGACTTATTAGGGTGATGTGAAACATACATACATAGATACATGCATGCATGTACTACTCAGTAAAAAGTCTTCAAACTTTGTACACTTACTATTCAAGACATCCGAAAACGGATTACGTGAAAAAAATATCTCCAGAAACACCGATAAATGGCGCTGTACATCAGAAAATATCAATAAATGACAAAAATGATAATAATAAAAACACATGCGAAATGAAATTTTTCCTTTTAAATTTCTATTACCTTCTGGCAAGAAAGAAAATCGAAAAATGTAAAGAAGCTTACAGTGCCATTGTAACAGCATTTTTGCACTGTAAAAGAGGATAAAGACTGCGAATGTGATTCTTATCAGTGATGGCTCTCAAACTGAAACAACGCGCTCTACTTGTGAAAAAAGGACATGCTGCAGCTGTATTTCGAGAATTCAACTGACATAAGAATTTGTGCTAAGGACCATTTTTTTCACAAGCTCTCGGGAGAATGATCGCACGATTCGAGAAAACAGGACATGTTCGAGTTTAGCCGGGTCGAAGACTTAAACCGCTTTGTTCAGATTTTGTTGAAGATGTTGCAACCGCTATTGTTGAACAGTCAGTGGATAATGTTGTAGTTTGTAGTAGTACACATGCAGTGTCACGGCACTAGGCTGTTCCTTATAGCACTGTGTGGAACGTACTGAGAAAAATGGTACATTGTTTCCATCAAAGTCAGTCATAATCAACAGTTGCTGGCCATCGACAGGGAGAAGCTATTGGTCATTGAAGACATTTCTTGTTAAAGTTGAAATGGATGCATCGTGGCCATGGCAGATTCTTTGGAACGATGAAGTCCATTTCCACATCAGTAGAACAGTGAACACCCATAACTGTCACATTTGGGACACGGAAAATCCGCGTACTTTCCAAGAGACTCCACTCCACTCACCAAAAGTTATTCTGGTCTGGGTTTATTCTTGGACCTTTCTTTTTGAAGAGGCTACTCAGAATTCTCCTGTGACATACATCGTGACAGTCAACAGGTACAAAAGGATGCTTAAAATTTCTGTTGTACTCCATGTGCAACAGAGGCAATCTCTTGACTGAATTACCTTTATGCAACATGGAGCGCCTCCACAAATTGGACTCTATTATACAGCAGTTTCTTTGGCAACGTTTCACATTGATAGAGTAATCAGTCCTACATTTCAGATAACCTGGTCATCTCGTTCTCCGGATATTAATTCGTATGATTTTTGGTTCTGGTAACACTTAAAAAAACCTGTTTATCTAGGACATTTGGTAGCCTTGGCAGATTTCAAAGTTTGTATCACTCTGCATGTGAGAACCATCTCAGTCGACTAGTTACGATCCGCAGTTGAATAAGCTGCCCACCGACTGCAGATTTTGCATCTTAAATAAGGGAGCCATATTGAGTAGCATTTCCTGCGTCGAGAAGGTTGTTGTCACATGAATGTTTGGTACGATAAAATAAAATGTGTTTAATTTGTGTCTTTTAAACTTATCTCCAGCTGTACAGCGCTACCTATTCGTTTTTTCTTGTCTTGAATAGTATGTGTAAAAATTTGAAACTTATGCACTGAATTAGTTCAATATGTAGGGCCGTTGGAGTAGGGGTGTTTTAATTCTGGCAGCCCCGTATACACCAAGTGATTGGGAAGTAATAAAAAAAAAACAATTTTTTGAAAAATATAAGCAATAGCACGATACAAAATGAGAAATGTACATGAGATTCTTTTACTTACCCATCATACGTAGTATAGGGTAAGTCTTGTAATCGTCTTGAAAATCGAAAATTTTTTTGACGGATTTACACGTTTCAGACACTGGAGATTCCGAAAAACATATTTTTAGAAAAAAAAATTTGCCGTCCGGTGTGTCTGTGTGTCTGTAAACGCTCTATCTCCCGAAAAATTTGAGATAGAGACTTGCAATTTGGTATGTATTTAGTATGTAATAATGGGAAGAAGCCTATTTCATTTCAATAACCTCGATTAACCGGAACAATTTTTTTCGGACTCTCGAAATATTCGTTCTGATAAAAGTATATAAAAATTTTCGAAATTGTTTATTTTAAGAAATGAAAATAAAAGACAATAAAAAAACATAAACTTTGCATAAAGCATGAAGTCCATCGGATAATTAGTTGCCGAGATATTTGGAATCTTATTTTTCACACTCTTCGATTTTTCATGACCCTGTATTTCATCCAAATTTCACTTCAAAGATATATTTTAATTGGAAATTTGACGCTTAATCAGATGCAATAAACCGCTAGTTAATAGGATTATTATTTTTGGAGTTATAAGGAAAAACCTCTTTCAAGCAATTCAGTAGTCGAGCCTTTAAAATTTATGACGTCATCAATCCACGATTTTATTTGAATTGCAATGCATTTTATAAGTAGTTTACACATTTTTATTTTAATATTTTACATTATACATATCCATGATGGGTAAGTATTACGGTGGCCCCCAACGACTAGTTTTATAATGAAAAGATTTGCTGCAGAATAGATGTATTTGTCACCACAAATTAACGCTCTAGTAATCAAAGAGCTGTTGAAAGTATATATTTAAAACATTACGTAACAGGAATAGTAGAAGAAATTTTCTTAGATGGAGTGTCGTGCCGCATGTGACAGTTATTTTCACAACTGTCAGCCTTTTTATTGAATATTTGTAATTTTACCTGCATTGCGAACAGTGTTTTGCCACTCTACAGTGGTGTACAAAAATTTATTGGTTTTGTTAGTATAGTTCACAGTCAAATCACCAAGTGAATTGTCACAAGTTAACGGTCACAGTGATTTCTGAATGGAGTCACCATATAATGGTAAGTCACAATCATGTAACATGAGAGTCACAATGTGCCTTCAAAGTCAAGTCACGAAATGATGCTCACCTGACAGACATAATGTGGCGAATTAAATATATCACATTTTTACATTAATATCACATGTTAGGCACCGTTGTGATTGTGATACTTGTGACGTCATATTGATTGATGTGCTATTAGGACAGATTTCACTCTTCATTCTGTATACTTGTTGAGATGCGAAACAAAAATAGTTTGCCTTTTGAAGTTTAGTTATCAGATTGAGCATTTTTATAGACTGAAACTCCGGAGCACCTTTTTTTAAATAAATTGAATTTTTTTTACTTTAGTGCATATAAACTGTACAATGGCGTACACAACATTTAAACTGAAGTGGAGTTTCGATGATCATTTAACTATTTAAAAACACATCAGTTGCCAGATTAAAGAATTTGTTATTTAAAATATCTATCTTTTTTTCCCGATTAAATATCTTCGCTTTATTTAAGAGGGAACGCTACACTGTTAAAAAAAACTTCCTTAAAATACGGAAATTGTACTGATAATTGTACTGGTAGAGTTTTTTTACAGATAGTCCAGTCAAATTAGGTTTTTTTGACATAATAAATGCTAAGGAGATAAAAATTAGTCCAGTTGTTCATTGATGGCTACTGATGACTATGTAAAAAGTCCCCATGGATAGGAGGTGAGCGGGGGGAGGGGGGGGGGGCTAAACAAAGTGTTTTTTTTTTTGTTTTTTACAAATATCTCAGAAATTGTTGTTTTTCATGAAAAAACTACTCCGACATAAATTAAAGAACATAAATTATCTACAAATGACAGGTATATACAGTGGAACCTCGATTATTCGTCAGTCAGAAGACCGGAGCTTTGACGGATTTTCACCCCAAAAATCACTTAATTTCAAATTAATTTATTTAATGTCGGCATAATAAATTCTAAAGAGATAAAAATTGGTCCAGTTGTTCATTGATGGCTACTGATGACTATGTAAAAAGTCCCCATGGATAGGAGGTGAGCGGGGGGAAAGGGGGGGGGGACAAATTATTTTTTTAAGTTTTTTACAAATATCTCAGAAATTGTTGTTTTTCATGAAAAAACTACTCCGACATAAATTAAAGAAGATAAAATTATCTACAAATGAGAGGTATATATAGTGGAACCTCGATTATCCGTCAGTCAGAAGACCGGAACTTTGACGGATTCAAAAATCACTTCCCCAAAAATCACTTAATTTCAAATTAATTTATTTAATGTCGCCATAATAAATCCTAAAGGGATAAAAATTGGTCCAGTTGTTCATTGATGGCTACTGATGACTATGTAAAAAGTCCCCATGGATAGAAGGGGAGGGGGGCAAAATAAAGTAATTTTTTTAGTTTTTTACAAATATCTCAGAAATTGTTGGTTTTCATGAAAAAATTACTTTGACATAAATTAAATAACATAAAATTCTCTGCAAATGACAGGTATATACAGTGGAACCTCAATTATCCGTCATTCAGGAGACCGGAGTTTTGACGGATTTTCCGCAAAAAAATCCCTTTAATTTCAAATTTATTTACCTAATGTCGCCATAATAAATGCTACACAGATAAAAATTGGTACAGTTGTTCATTGATGACTACTGATGACTATGTAAAAAGTCCTGATATATAAGAGGTGAGCAAAGGGAAGGGGGGGGGGAATAAAATACCTTTTTAGTTTTTTACAAATATCTCAGAAACTGTTGATTTTCATGAAAAAATTACTACATAATTTCTGAGATATTTGTAAAAAACTAAAAAAGTTCTTTATTCCCCCCCCCCCTACCCTCGCTCACCTCCTATCCATCAGGACTTTTTACATAGTCATCAGTAGCCATCAATGAACAACTGTATCAATTTTAATCTCTGTAGCATTTATTATGACGACATTAAGTAAATAAATTTGAAATTGAAGTGATTTTTTTAGGAAAGTCCTTCAAATTCACATAAATTAAATAACATAAAATTTCACGTGAAACTTTGTAAATGCGACAAAACATAATAGGGAACAATGAAAGTACTAATTTATCATTAAGCAAATACTTACTAAGTCAAAATATTCTTTTTTTCTTTACACATCATCATCAAACAGCAGTTAAATTCTTTTCTTTTCTTTTCTTTTTGTGACAATATTTATTGAATTTGAATAGACTGGTCTCTGACAGCACCTGTCCAACTTTGCATGTATTCTCGGAAAGTTGCTGTCGAGACCCCGTATGAAGGTTCAGTAAATAAATTTGAAAATAAAGTTTTTTTTTCGGAAAATCCTTCAAGATAATAATGAACTGATTCCTGTTTCATGTTTAGATGATTCATAATAATCATGAATCGGGGGGCAGTCATCTACCCTTTCACACTGACCACCAGACCCCCCCCCCCCCCTCCAAAAAAAAAAGAAAAAATTGTGTCAATTCTTCTTTATTTTTTTCGCGACAATATTTAATAAATTTGAATATACATTAACTAAGTAAATTTAAAATTAAAGGTTTTTTTTTTTTTTTTTTTTTTTTTTTTGTGGTAAATCCATCAAGGCTCCGGTTTCGTGACTAACGGATAATCGAGGTTCCACTGTATATACCTGTCATTTGTAGAGAATTTTATGTTCCTTAATTTATGTTTGAGTAATTTTTTCATGAAAACCAACAGTTTCTGAGATATTTGTAAAAAACTAAAAAAACTACTTTATTTTGCCCCCCTCCCCCCCCACTCACCTCCTATCCATCAGGTCTTTTTACATAGACATCAGTAGCCATCAATGAACAACTGGACTAATTTTTATCTCTGTAGAATTTATTATGGCGACATTAAATAAATTAATTGGAAATTAAGTGATGTTAGGAGGGAAAATCCGTCAAAGCTCCGGTCTTCTATATACCTGTCATTTGTAGATAATTTTATGTTCTTTAATTTATGTCGGAGTAGATTTTTCATGAAAAACAACAATTTCTGAGATATTTGTAAAAAACTAAAAAAAACATACTTTGTTTAGCCGCCCCCCCCCCTCCACCCGCTCACCTCCTATCCATGGGGACTTTTTACATAGTCATCAGTAGCCATCAATGAACAACTGGACAAATTTTTATTTCCTTAGCATTTATTGTGGCAAACTGCTCAAAAATGGGCTAATTTGACTGGACTAAGAGACAATTAAAAGAATTTCGTTATATTATGGTATATGGGGAAAATCATTTACTTTGCATTTTATTGATGTTATGATATTTCAAACACAATGAGTCTGGTATGCTTTACTGGAGTTGAATACAACGTGAATTTATAGATTATGTAGTGCGTAGCACTTATCGTACATTTACAGAGACACATAAAAGCGAAATAATATAAAAATAGTTTACAAGAGTGACTTTGGTCGATAAATGCTGGAAGTTCGTTTTCGGCTGAGTTATGCATTTTTAAACTTACATAATTTTCAGTGTATTACGTGGTGTGTATATATGCTATACATCATATAGAGGACTGCACGAAAGAATGCACACACTTTACGGTTGACGGACACTTTATGAACGGATTTTTGACGGATTTTTTTTAATTGCTTATTTACATATCCCGTTTCATTGTATGAAAAAAAGATTGTTAATAATATTCTGGTGGTGGCGTTAAGTGTTTCATAATCTATGCCTGAAGCATGATTTTTCGTTCTTTTTATACATACTTCCGTGTTTAAAAATTTCTCAATTGTATTAACAATTTCTGAGAAAACTAATTTTATACGGCCAAAATTGAAGTACCTTTCACAGAATTTTCAACTTGAATATGTAATATGCAAGTTTCAAGCAACTCCTTGTACATGCACTAGGACCGTCACCGTCTGATGTTGTTGATGATTCGACAATGGAGTTGTCAGCTCGTCTGTTATACGGAGAACTGATTTTCTCCAATTTCCACATTTAACAGTAAACGATTGAACTTTGCTACGATTGTTTTCATTACACATTGCTGCAACGAACCATTTACTTTAGGCATTTCTTTTGCAGGCCTAAATTCACGTGAAGCAGCTGCAGCATTTGAGCTGTTAAGGTAGAAATGTTTTAAAAATAAAAGCCTTATCTGGTAAACTGAGAATCATATCCTCCATATTGCTTTCATACATAAAATCTACCTTCTCGATTTTGTTTTTGCAATGATGATTAAATCAGCGATTGCAACGTAACGTCCTCTGTAAGGCAAATTCATATATTGTCTTTTTTATTGTTTCCTAAATAGTAAAAATACTAATTTTGGTTTTATTTGAATCATTCCTCAAAGTTACAGACGAATCTTAATAGAGAAGCTTATTTTATAACCACCCGGTATATATATATATATATATATATATATATATATATATATATATATATATATACAGGGTGTTTTTTTTTTAAACTGATGCTATTCAGAGCCGCCTGTAGCTCGTTCTAATAACTGGATTGACACAAAATTTTGTGAATGGACTAAGAAAACCATGGGAAAAAAGATTCCAACAAAAAAAAAAGAATTAGTTCCAATCACCGCCGATAGGGGGAAATGGGGCGCTGTACATTGAAAAAAAAAACACCAGAAACAGACAAAATTAATAATTTGGATAAAATGCCATGTGTTATTCATCATTTACACTTTCCCTTTCGTTGATCGCAGTTGAAACA
Source organism: Maratus michaelseni (assembly GCA_963931845.1). Classification (NCBI taxonomy): domain Eukaryota; kingdom Metazoa; phylum Arthropoda; class Arachnida; order Araneae; family Salticidae; genus Maratus; species Maratus michaelseni. Next base: position 219,206,783 of record OZ007586.1, on the reverse strand, counting down.
TCCATTATCACTTTTTCTGCCACCGGTTTTCGTCCTCTGCCTGACCGAACTGCTAGCGAGCCAGTTTCTTCGAATTTCAGAATCATTGCTTTCAATACATTAACGGATAAAGGTCCTTTGCGCAGTTTATGGCGTGTTCTAAGTAAACGAAGAGCGGCTGGTGCATTGCACTGGTTACAGTAATAGAACTTCACAAGTAACGCGCGCTGCGGTAACGTGAGATTCATTTTCAACCTGAGCTGAAATTGTTTCTCGGTGTTTTTCGCATGCATTTATAACTTAAACTATTGGCGCTACTGTCGCTTGCGTAATTAAAAATTTGCATTTTCATTTATTGACCGTATTTTATACTAATTCTCAGTTGCATAAATTACCACAGCGCCACATTTTCCCCTATCGGTGGTGATTGGAACTATTTTTTTTTTTGTTGGAATCTTTTTTCCCATGGTTTTCTTAGTCCATTCACAAAATTTTGTGTCAACCCAGTTATTAGAACGAGCTTACAGGCGGCTCTGAATCGCGTCAGTTTAAAAAAAACACCCTGTATATATAAATTTCGAATACATACTTACTGAAACCTTAGTTTATAAATTATGTTGCAAAAATGTCATCTAAAAAAATAAACAACGTTTGCTTCACTGTAATTGTAAAGTTGGCGTGTGCCGACTCGATGGATGATAAAAGTATACATTGTATTCATTTAACAGATATATTTTAAAATTCTGTCTGATGAGGCAATATTTTGAAAAGTAACCATTCTTAAAAAGATCAAGATTAGCTTAAAAATTATTATTATGTTAGATTTAGCTGATTCTGATAACTTTTTCATTGTTGTCTGCAAGTATTTCAATAGTTTTTCCTGTACTTTATTCATACTAAGAAACAAATTTTTAAACAAATAGACATCATTTAAATGCGAATTTTTTTTTTTCTTCATTGAATGAGAAGGCAGGAAACAGAAATTTGCTCAACATAAATCGTAAGCAGGAAAATATTGAAAGTTACAGAAAACAGCCAGAGATTAGTGGAATGCAAAAAAGTTTGAATGGAAATAGCCTGCTACACCTGATGTAATGAAAATGATGTACTCGCAAGAAGACGTTATTGGTCACATTAATGCACCAAAACATGTCCAAAACCTGAGGAAGTTCTATGCTGTATCTGATTTAGAGACGCCCGGTTGGTTCTAATATTCCTTGATTTAAATATATATATATATATATATATATGTGTGTGTGTGTGTACCAATTGCTGATTTAAAATGTTAATTGAAAAGAATCAAGAATGTAAAGTTTTTTCCCCTTAATCATTTACTCAGGTATCTACATCAGAGCCTCTTTTTATATATTTCATAATCTATGGAAACATCAGAAGCTTAATACTAGAACCGCGGAGATGGGTCATTTTGACCCGCACCAAATGAAAAAATGTTGATTCGAATCAGAAATTTCTTCATAAAGTAAGTTAAATATATACCGCACAAAAATTAGATAAATAAAAAAAGTTGAAAGTTTTAAATAAAAATTTTGGTGTGAAATATTTTTATGAAACTTGAATAAAACTTCCCGCGGTTCTAGTGTTAAGACTGCGGCAGTTGTAACATAGCTGCCAAACTTTTTAGTTTTATTTTTTGCCAAGTCAAATAATCATAATTTGAGCCAGAAAAATAATTAAATTAACTGTTTCCTGTTTATATGCGTTTATTAATTAGGTTATTTTATTTAATAATATTTCTGGTTTCAACTGAATTGAAAAAAAATTGGAATGTTTGTAGGTATGTTGTAAACTGCTAAATAGGGTAATTAGAAACATCATATTCAAATAGTGAGAAAAATTAAGACCGTTCTTTACCAACTGATATTCATGTATCAGCAACAGATTTTTCTTTTTATCACCCTGAAAGAAATATATTGCTGTTTATGAACTTCTTACTCTTTGGGGGTTAGTTTAAAAACGTGGAGTAATTGTAATCAGGCTGTCATTTGTGTTAAAATTCTTCTAGACAATTTGTTTTCCACAGAAGTTTGTTCTATTTGAGTGAAATAAAAGCTAGACGAACAAAAAAGTAAGGTATACATAAATAAGAACAAGAAAAAAAAAATAAGAGAAAAATATATAAAATAATTTTTTCTTATAAATAAGAAAAATCAGTCATTACTGAAAAGTGTGCAAATTTGTTTAAAATTACGCCAGCTGACATTATCCATGTTGGCAGAAGTTTATGCAAATTTTGCTGCATATTAGGATTGGTTTTTACTTTCTTCATTTTAGATTTTCTGCATCTGCACTATGTAATTACTTTTTCAGCTTCCGCATTAAAAATTAACTAGTGATTTTTCTTTTACACTTTACCATTATTTTTTTAATTAAGAAAAACTTTATTCAATAATTTCAACTTCATTTTAAAAAGTTTGCGATGTTCTTAAAATTTTAAAACTAGTTTCATTACTTTATTAGTGAGCTCTATTTGTATCTCATAATTTTGTGTAGTTTTAATAATGTTTAAAATATGCATAAAATGTAATATATTTGCGATCAAATCGTTCCAAATTTTTCTTAAAACAGAATTTTTTTACTGTTAAAAAATGAAAAAACTATAGTGGCAAACATTCTTTCTTCCAATGTATACTTTCATTTACTTTGGTCTGTCTTAATCCTCAAGCAGTTGACCCTTCCTTTATAAAAATGTTTTCATTTAGTAAAAGCTTAAAAGCAATTAGTAAACTAATTTTAATTTTCATTCATGATATTTTGGACATTTTCATTGCATTTTAAGCCTTTTCAACTTAGTTGATTATGACTTCGGTTCATCTGTCCGTCTGTCCGCACTCTAACTCTTGTAAATATACTTCGATTTGCGTGTAATTTATATATGTTATTGAGGTTTACTGTGGCATGTTTCCTATTAAAATGAAGTGTGTAGAATTTATAGTCGTTTACAGGAACGCGCAATAGAATTCGGATACACTATGTTCTATGGACGAAAACTGTTTGATGTATATTTTAATGATATTACACTACATAAAACATTGCAATATTGATATATACTGCTGATACGCACCACAACACATTTCATGTATACAAAATCCTGCACATAGCATTTATCGTTCATATATATGACATACAAAAGACTTTGATTGCATTATTCTCAGTATACCAGTGGCTGTTTGAGGTGAAGTTTTTGAAATTGATATGCGTTGTTTAAGTGCACAATAACATCTTCCATGGGTTAAACAGGACATAAAATATTTAATGTTCTTTTACAGAACCTTGCAAAAATATTCAGATATCTATAAATGTTTATGAAAAATAATTGCAATTGCATTTTCAGTTGTATTAAGCGTTTTCAAGCTTAACTAAAACTCAGTAAGTTATATAGTGTGTATAAATTCTACAGAATATATACAGGGGTATTCAAAAGAATTTCAATTAATTAGCTCGTCTGAACGGGATTTGCTGAAAATGCGTTTTCAAGTGCGTTATTCGTCTGTCAACTAAAATAAATTTTACTATATCATATGACGTGAATATTAAATAAACTCATACACAAAGGTTGCACAAAAGAATAAGGACACATTGCTGCCTATGAATGGTAATTTGCAGAAGAACGTTTATGGTTCTTTTATACGTTTTACAACTGAATTAAATTTTTGTTTTAAAAAATTAAAAAATTATTAAAAAAAATCGTAAAAACTTAACAAAAATTGCTGCAAACTTTCCAATTACTCAACCGTTTTTATAAATAATGGTTACGTGACCTTATTATGAAGCGTTTTCTTTGGTCATGATAGAGATAAAATTATGGTTAAGAAGCCGTAATCTATCAGATTTTCTGGAAAAGAATGGTCGATTATTGATATTGTCATGCTTTATTTCCCTGCAACTCGTTCTCAACTTTTTTCCTCTGCGTAGCCCTTTTCAGAAGGAATTTTTCTGGCGGAGCTTCTTTAGCCTACTGTACCCCATGTTTAACAAGTTAAAGTTATTTAGATCTATTGCAACGGAGAAGAAAAAGAGGGGATAGATACACTGTAAACTGAAATGGCTGAAACGGATGGTTCAAAAAAGAGACACTTTAACCCGTAGACTGCCAGTGAGACACTATGTTCCAGTGCAACTTCAAAAATTACCACTGGACACAGCAGTCCCTGAAACGCTTGGAAAACCATGTCTACTTGTCCCACTGGTCTCTCACGTTCATTTGGGACCGTAGTTGACTGTTTGCTCGGTAGATGGCACTGTGCTAAATTTGATTTAAAATATCCTTCCAAAAAATTGGTAGTCAAGGGATTAAAGTGCCCGAAATTTTCAGCCACTTGTTTGCGTCTAAATTTCAGACACTTGAAATGTCTAAAATATTTCTATTTTTTTTTGACTCGGCCAAACAGCTGGGAAAAAAAGCACTAGTGCTGCCATCTTTGGAAACATTTTTAATACGAGAGGACAATCTAAGTTAACTTTTTTACCCATGTGGGTGTTGAACTCGACACCTACTGGTTACCAGTCCATTGCCTTATCCATTTCGCCATCGGGATCACAGAGTGAGTTATTTTAAATGCAGGTAATGAATTTTTTCGGATGAGTATTGATATTTTTATAGCATTACTCCTATAGGATTATATGATATTATATGATATTTTTAAAGGATTATTTATTTTAATTGTAAAACCCCGCCAAAATTTGTGATTATGCATTTCGCATGGCGATCATCTACCGTTACTCTACAATCGATTACCCTAATATTTTAAATTCCAAATATATGATTGTAATGGGGGTGGGGGGAGGGGGGGGGCTTCCATCCGTAATCCACTATGGAAATTAATTTTAGATAGTCTAAAAATCAGAACAGCCTGTCTGTATAATTCCCATATTATATTTAAATAATACATGGTTACTGATAATGTATGTATTTTACTGACAATATAAAAGGATTTTAAGAGGAAGTAATGTGTTTTTTAAGAATAATAGTAATATGAAAAGACACGTCTATGCTATACTGTTGCTCTCCAAAATCAATACTAATGCCAGGTGTTTGGTATACTAAAATAAGATTTAAACATGGAAATTCTTTTTTTTAGTTCTGATTTTTTTTTTCCTTCTTTCTTTTATTTATGTATTTGTGTTAAAAATTTCTCTCAAACGGTGGTTCAAGGCAGGGCCCGTCGGGGACATTAATTTTGTTTTCTCGGAGAGGGTTTTGAATTCAGCTGACAAATGACTCCAAAAGTGAGAACTTCGGCTTTTTAAATATAGTTTTTAGTTTGCTGAGAGATGTCAAATCAATCCGGACTTCGTATTGCACTGAGTTTAATCTGGTTGTTTTTCTGTTGACGCTGAAGACATTAAAAGCCTACACTAGTCACGGGAAGAAACCCTCAAGCTAATGTTAAGTCTATGGAAAGGTTCTAGGCAGATTTCTCGCTCGCATTTTAATATTTTTAAATATTTTTTTGCATGGGATAGCTTAGGTCAATCTCCAAAGTTGTTAGTTTTTACTTTTCGATTTTTGTTGCAGTTTTTTTTTTTATGAGCGGGCATTTTCAATTTTGGAACCGGTTGGAACCGGCTCTGAAAATGAAAGTACCCTTATATAAAATAACTGGAATCAAAATCGAAAAAAGTAAAATTTAACAACGTTGGATATTGATCTCAGCTATCCTATGTCAAAAAAGCATTTAAATATATTAAAATGCGAGCGAGAAATCTGCCCAGAACCTTCCCATAGTCTTAACATTAGCTTGAGCGTTTTTTCTCATGTCTGATGTAGGCTCTTACGTAAACATTTAAAGTCACAGCCTTTCTGATGAGCTGTTGAACTTTTGTGTTCAAACGAGCTTTTCAAAGCTTCGAGGTGCCCTGAATATTTTTTTTGTAGCTGGATGTTATTTTCATTCATGAACCTGTTTAGAACTGGGAAAGCAATGATATTTTATTTTCCTATTCACTCCAGCCAATACATACATTTTCTCTTAAAAAAGATTATTTGTCATTGCTTTAAAATTTGTAACAGTTATCCTTTGCAAGAACAGATTCCTTTTTCGTTTTATTTTTTCAAGCATATCGGCCAAATATGCTAAGTTGACGGCCAATTTTCATCGTTTAAAACCTTTGCAGTTGAGCGTCATGGCCCATAAAAGCTGCTGCTACCTCTGCACGCAGTTCCGTAAAACCTTTAAACGTTCTTTTTCGAGATTCCCAAAATAAATAAATATGCCGCTGATAGTGTCTTCCTATACTTTAGTTAGTTTGAAAAATCTGCATTCTAAAAGCTGTGATTTTCAGTAGTTTATTATTTTAGTGGCATCATTCAACATCATTATCTATTCAACAGAGAGTTTTCTGGAAGCTTGTACGTATCTTTGAAGATTACAATGGTTGCTTCTAGAGTTATTTGCGTTATTTTTAATTTTGACAGTGGATTCAGAATTTGACCCATCAGTACCTTCGAATCACTAGTGCATAATTATGTACAATTTCTCCATGTTATTTTATTTGATGAGAAGAATTCACCCAAAAGTTTAAGTAGCTGATTTCCTGGTATACTGATTTATAATGGTCTTCAAAAACAGATTCTCGTGATAGCTTTGCAAGTAATAGCATTATTTGACAAAGGAATATTTAGACTAAATAAACAGCTCATTACAACTTTTATTTCACTTCTGACAGTATCGAATGAACAAGATTTAAGAAGTGTATGAGCTACTTGGTAACATGCCAGATAAGAATTTTCTAATACATTTTCATTATTTGTTTTATCAATTGTTCTCATAGTTTTCTTGACATCAAAATTCCATTGAACTTCCTTTTGAAAGAATAAAATGGATTACTTTACAAGTCGGGATGATTTCGCTGAAAATGACGCAACAGTTTACCAGGATACATGGAATTGTTGGTTAACAGTTTACCGCAAATCCTTCAGGAAGGCCTATACTAAACGAGGTGTGAAATTTAACTTTGTAAATTTCCGTTCAGACTGTAATTTCCCGCTTTCTTATTTACAATCTATTTTTAGTTACCCAATTTTTTTACATGTTGCACGCGGAAAATGTAAAAACAGACTGGTAGTAGACATTAATGTTTGCACCGGATATTTTATGCAGGAAATGATAACAGATGTAATCCAATTTCAATTTATAGTGATTTTTGTAGCAATAAAATTCGTACGCATTTTTCGAGACATTCCTTGCTTTCAGGTGTTGATTTTATTATCTTTTAATTTATTTTTCTGGACCGCTGCGGGAAAGTGCCCTGGAAAGTGCACGAAGAAACCTTAGGGTTGGAAACCGTTTGAGTAGATCAATCCAATTACAGCACTAATCATACGTATAGTAGTTTCACTCAATGGTTTAATATATGACAGAGTTGGTTAAGCTACGGTAATTTCTAAATGCTTAAGAGTGCTCCAAAATGCATGTCGGCAAAAAAAAATTGCCTGAGATTTTTCGAATTAAATTTGGATCGAAATGCAATCCAAGCTTACCAAAATGTTAGTTGAGGAATGGGTCAAGAAATCAATATTACAACGTACCAAAAATCGATGGTTTGTAAAATTTCGCTCCAGCGACACAAGTCTTCCAGATGACAAAGGCCGAGTGTGACATTCCGCTCTTGATAACTACGTGTTGAAAGAAACAGTAGAAGCAAATTCTCGACTCACAGTTAGGAAACGCGCCGGAGTTTGGTGTATCAATATAAATATAAACCATTTCCGTATGCATTTGGCAGTTAGAAAGGGCTAAAAAGCACGATACATAGGTACCAGATGAAATAATTTAACAGCAAAAGAAATGTCGATTTGAAATTTTTAGTAATTTTCTGCTCTTCTGCTCCCTGCTAATTCTTTCTGCTGCATTCCTTCTGCAAAATTCATTCGCCTAATTATCACATGATTTCTATATGCTTATGCACCTGACCAATTATCTAAAGGAGAAACATTCAGGAATCGAAAAGAGGCAAAAAAAGACTTCACAAAAAATTGGCATGCATTACTGCCTATGGTAGCAATTGCTAAAGATGGTATTTTAAGTATGGTATCTGTTTTCTAAATAGTTTATTATGATATATTCTTTTATTGCATGAAAATATAAAGTTTTGTTGCATTATTCTGATAGTGTTTCATGACCTATGTGTGATGCATGATTTTCTGATTTTGTTAATTTATAGATTGCGTTGTTAAACAAAAGTATACTCTTGATTTTCAGAAGGGGCACGTCTGGACTATTTTTACAAAGAAACACCCTTTTTATATCACATTAACATCTAAAATTGTTTTTTTGTTATTTTAAAGGCCATTGAGCTTTTAAATGAAAAATGTTTTTGTTAGTAAATGCTTGAAAGTATAATAACCAAATTTTAATATACAGTCATTAACTTATAGACATTTTTATTAGTTTTTAATTCTTATAGTGTATTTTGCATTTTGTTGAACTAAAGTATACGTACTCTTGATTTTTGGAACTGGGCGCACGTGAACTATTTTTACAAAGATACATGTTTTTACTTCTTTTGTAATATTTTAAAGTCCATTGAGGTGTTTAAAGCTTCCCTATTATTAATAATAAGAAATAATAGTACTTTCAATGAAAGCAATAATAATAAAACATAGTAACCTTTTGATTACGGGCCTGGAAAGGCGACTATTTTTATATTCAAGCATACCACAATTTCTAAAAGTTTTTCTTTGTGCTAGATATCTCCTGAAAATATTCTTGTATAATTTATGGCAGCTATTATTTTTCATAAAGTGGTGTAATTAGAAAACAAATAGTCGCTGGGACATATGGTGTCCCAATTCTGTAATCAAAAAGCTAATGCAATTAATTTTATAAAATATTAGATACTTTAATTAAAAAAACAAACAAAAGCAAACAAAAAAACAGGAAAAACAAGTAGAAGAAAATCATTCAGAATTTCTAATATTCACAAAACAATATATATATATATATATTATAGATAATTAAATGGCAATGAAAGTAAGAAAATGAAAACAATAGCAATAAAGCAAAGTAATTAATGAAAGAAATTTTATTAAAAATTTGGCACTTTAATACTGAAGAGAAAAAAAAAAAAAAACAAAGAAAAAGTGTGTAAGATTAACATTCAGAATTTCTCTCAGAAATTCTAAAAACAGAAAAAACAAGTGCAAAAACAACATTCAGAATTTCTCAGATATTCTCAAAAAAAAAAAAAAAAAAAAAAAAAAAAAAGCAAAGACAATTAAATACATAAATAAAACAATAAAAAGCAAAAATAAATAAATACACAAATACAATAAATAAATAGAAAAATAAATGATTATAATAATTGAATCTCAGCGAAATTATGAAAAAGAAAGCAATAGGGATAAAGTATAATTACTTAATATACGTAATTTTATGGGAATTGAGATACTCTAAATCTCAAATATATTAAAAAAAAAAAAAAAAAAAAAAAAAAAAAAAAAAAAAAAAAGGTTCTAAAATGGCATTCAGAATTTTCCTGGGATATTTACAAAGCAGACAAACAAACAAAAATACTATTATAATAATCGCATTGCATCAAAAATAAGAAAAGAAAACTTTAAACAAAACTGTATAGTAGAGAAACAGAAGAAATATGCTTCAGAAATTAAAAAGAAGAAATAAAGTAAAGAGGATTTTTTCAACTAAGAATGTATGAAACAATTCGAATTAAGTCATTTATTGCTCCCACATTAGTATTAAGATTTTTCTACCATAAAGTGACAAACAGATGACTGAACAAACAATAATCCGAAAATTAGACTTGTAAGAGTGATAAAATGCTCTGTTGGTTCTAGGGGAAAGTGAGAAATAACCGGTTAATGCGTTTGTTTGAAGTTTTATATTCCTTCGGAAATGCAATAAGTTTCGCTTGTGTATTCTTTTACAAGTTCTGTCTCTTCTACCTCCCAGTATTTTATTTTGCTCTTTTGTGATTGTAATTTATTTGGTTAACTTATTACGTTAATTTATTTGTTTTTTACTTTTATCTCACATTTTCCAATACAGTTAAAAATGATATTATACATTTTAAACTAAAGTTTAGTTCAAATTCAGTTTATTGGGCAGTCTATTTTCCCTTGCTCTTTCTCAATGTGTATTTATCTAACTTTTATAAAATGCCGGTGATCGGAGAAAATTGGAATATGTAATTGAGATAGATAACAGAATGTTTTCTTTCTTATATAATGGTGTATGATAGTTCAAATTATGATTTGCTTTGGTCGTGCTTTCTTTTCAGCGAATTAATTTTAACATGTTTGGAATGTATTTTCAACACTATGCGTAGCATGAGACATATATTGTATCTGCCCACGATGTTTAAAAATTATCCAAAATTCGGGCTTCACACGTGTTTTTTCTTTCTTCATATCTCACACATTTCTGAGAAAATGAATAAAAACATGATGAAAAACTTTTTAAAAGTGCACTCGTATATTTATTCCATGACAGCCATGCAGAGGCTATCAGTCTGAAGTCAAGTGTTAAGTTGCTTTTTCTTTTCACTTTGAAGCTTTTTGTTAAATTGTTTATCTAGCATTAGTATTTGAACAGTCTTTTCCCGCCATTTTGTTTTTGAAAAGAAAGCTTGTATATATATATATATATGTGTGTGTGTGTGTGTATTATATAAGAATTCATTAACTTATTAGTAGAAGTATAAAAAATTAATTATTTTATGTAAATTCTATAATATATATAAGTAGATTACCAAACGCTTGTGTATTTAAATTTTACTTTTAAAGATTAAAATTAAATGGAAAAATTTGTATATTCACAAATATAAATTTGTTTTTGAGTGTATTTATCACAAAAATAAATTTGTGTGTTTTAAATCAATTTGTGTTAAGGTGTAATAATTAAGGTGATATTTCAAAATATGTTCTCTCAACTTAACTTTCAAATAATTTCTTTCAGCTTGACTTTATCATCAAGTATATGATATGTGCGCCATGTGGTTGTATTTCCAACTGTTATCTGGTAATAATTCAGTATTGTGTTGTATACGGATTTTTGAATAATTATTGTGAGTAAATAATTTATCTATTCTTTACAAGTTTTTTTATTTCCAATTTTGTTATTTCCAATTGTTTTCTGGTAATAATTCAGTATACCTGGATGATTATACTGATCTTAGCATATATGACAGTATAATTATGAAATACTGAATTATTTTTTAAAACACGTGTGAGTACATCCAGGCTGGAGATTATACCTATACGCATTTTTTCATATCCAATTATAATTTAAATATCTCGTTATCCAATTTTCCATTACATTTAGTTCATATTTCATTTCTTAATCCATTTGTATTCACTTGATATCAACTCCAAATTATTAACATTTTATGGTTCATTATATATTTTTTTTTTCTTTTTTTTTCTCTCTCTCTTTTTAAATAATCTTCATATTTTCAGTATTTTTGGCCCTTTGCGATTGAAGCAATGGTAAAATTATGATTGCACTTGTTAATTTATTAACTATGTGGTATTTTGTCTACACATTATTAATTATCTCTTTGGAGATTTAATTAGAATGTTACAAGAACTTGATATGTTTTTTGAAATTCAAAGATATTATAATTACACACACACACACACACACACACACATATATATATATACCCTATATATATAAAATTCTAATGAAACGAATTTATGAAATGACTAATTCGGAGATATGAAATGAATATATAAAATAATTTTCCATGACGAAATTAAAACTTCGTCAATCTATTATATAAAGATCAAATTTGCACTAGTTATCCGCATGGATTCGAAATCCGAGGATGTCAAAAGTGTTTTTAGACTTTTAAAATTTGAATTAGTTTTCGAGATATTAATTTTTTTGTAATTTTTAATGATATTTCTGTAATGATGGCAACTAAACTACTCCATTTTTGAGAATAAAACAGAGAAAAGAGAAAAGGTTAGGGATTATTAGATTTCTTTTTTGTACGTCATTTTCAAAATGAAACTGAAAATTGAAATGATTTTTTATTTGAATAGATAGTGAAAACAATATTGTGATTTAATTATATTTTTCAAGAAAGTATGATAAAATAAAAAATTATTTTCCCATATCAAAGCTTTAGCAATCAGTTTATTTTAGAAAGCTAAAAGTTGTCTGTCGTCTTGAACACTGACATAAAAACCATTCATGTAAGAAAAAAAAAACATCGTAGTTTTTCTGTTCTTCAAGACCAAAAATGTTAAACAAAAACACATTTTTTTTAGAAAGACCCTTAAAGCCGGAATGGTTTAGCGAGAAAAATACAATTTTGAAAGCATTTATTTTAATTCATAAACTGGAAATATTTTGAATAAATTCGTCCAAATAACGTCATTTATGCAAACGCGTTTGTGGAAAAGAAAAGGGAAAAATAAAGTAATAGGTATTATTATTTATTGATCTCATTTTGTCAATCAAATTGATAAGAATGAATACGTATATTTAATTTGAGCGAAGGGTAAAAACAATATCGTGATTAAATTACTTTTTCAAAAAAAATTGAAGAAATAAAAACTTATTTTCACATATTTAAACTTCAGAAATCAATTAAAAAATAAAAAAGAACGAAAAATCATGCCTCAAGCATAGATTATGAAACACTTTCCAACTCAGCCAGAAAATTGTAACGAAACTTCACCATTAAATAAGGTGAAAGAAGATCATGTGAAGAAAATCATTAAAGAAGATAAGGTGAAAGAAAATAAGGTAAACAGTTTAGAAAACATACAACACACTGAGAAACACAGTTCTCGAAATTACCTTACAGTGTCAAAAAAGAAGTCTAATTATTTTGTGCAGCCCTGTATATGATGTGGATATATAGCATGATAAAATTTAGTACTGTTAGAATATTCACATTTAGAAATTTTCGCAAATCGATGGAAATGCACTCGAAATCTTTTGTAAAGCCCTATTATTTGAAGACTTTTGTACATACAACATATAAAGCTAAAAGATAACTTAAAACTCACTCGCAGCAATTATCAACCGTAAACGACAATGTATCTTTTTACTTTGAGTAGACCTGTATAAGAATTTATTTATATTCCACAAACTTCAATTAGTGTACTACATATAGTTCAGCAGGAAAATGCGTAACACAATTAAAAACTACCCTTCAGCAATTCACTCCCACAGTCTGTAATACTTACGGATTCCCTTGTGTAGCCCTGTATATGAACAACCAAGTTTATAAACAAACACGTACTATAAACATTTAGTTAAAGTTAAAAACGCAAACCAAAGTTGAAAACGCGCTTATCACACAGACTGTAAATATCGCATATGTACTGTAACCGACATTTTTGTGTGTCCCTGTAAATAAACGAAATGCACACCACACTTTCAAGAGAGCAATTTATAGTGCACCTCAGTAATGGATATAATTTCCATTATGTTTGAAATAGTGAAATATCACTAAATTACACTGCAAACGATTTTTTTCCATGGAACAATGTTTAACAGAATCTTTTTGTTTGACCCTGTAAATGAATAATTAATGCTTTGCACCCAATTATCTACAAAAAGTGTATTTTAATGCGCTTCATAATTACATATCAATTTCATGATGTTTTAAATGACGTAGCATCATCAAAATGCACTTGAAACGAGTATTCCCCATTGACTGTAATGTAACGGAATACTTTTGACTGTCCCTGTAAAAAAAAAAAAAAAAAAAAAAAAAAAAAAACTATAAGTGCTACGCGCTGGCGTTGAAATAAGGAACATGCTAGTAAACGACAATAACACAAAAATTTCAGGGCGATCCGAGTATATTTACGCTTGTTAGATCACGGACAGACGGCCAGATTGCCAGACAAACCTAAGTCATAAACACTTTTTAACTAGGTTGGAAAGTTTTAAAAACGTCTGTCGACAAATTATTGTAACTTTTTAAATATTTACATTCAACAAAGGAGGTAAAACAAAAACTAAATTAATCTCCTTGCATTTAACTAAGAGAATTATTGTTCCCTATTTAGAAACAAAAAAAAAAAAAAAAAATAAAAAACCAACCAATTTCAACTACTTCCTTACGATGACGATTAAAACTTTTCACAGGGGCGTTAAGAACAAAATGTTTTAGCGAGAAAAATTATAATTTTGTTAACATTTATTTTAATTCATAATATAAATTGCTTTTAAATAAATTCTCCAAAACAAACTCATTTCTGTATAAAGTTTACCTAAACTGATGTCATTTCAACAAGCTCCGAAATTAGAAGCCAAATATTGGAAGAACTAAAATCTTTTGACAAACAAAGTTATATAAAATGAACATTTTTATTGGAAATGCTTTTCACATAAATTGTAAATATACTTTATTATTTGAAATATTACATTTAATCAAATTAATATTATAATTGCCTTCTAAATTTACAAAATCGTTAAATATCATTTCCTTCGAAAGAATCAAATGCTCTCATTCAATTCCAAAGCACCACATCGGGTTGCCACGCATCTAGTATATATATATATACAAATTGTGCTTTTCCAAGTGTTTATTATGAATAAACGTGAGGTTTTGAAACATAAGTGTATACTGATACATTGCATTATTATTATTTTGTAAATTATCAAAGTGATGTGTAACGAAACTTACAAACTTTAATGGCTACAGAACCTGTTCAAAGACGTGCCTGATTAATAATAATGTCTGTGAAGTTTTTCTCAATTGAGTCAGACAGTTAGAGTCGTTTCGGACGTCGTTTTAGATTGTGACTGTGACATTTGTAAATAGATAAAAAAAATTTAAAGAGATATAACGGATGCTGTTGCTTTCTAAAGTAAATGAGTTGAAACTATCAGAAGGTAATAAAAAATCAAATGATGTCATACAATTCAAAAGCAACACATCGAGTTGCCACGCAGCTAGTATATATATATATATATGCACAAATTTTGTTTTTCAAGTATTTATTATGAATAAACGTGAGATTTTGAAACATCAGTTTATACTGATACATTGCATTATTATTATTATTTTGTAAATTATCAAAGTGATGTGTAACAAAACTTACAAACTTTAATGGCTACAGAACCTGTTCAAAGACGTGCCTGATTAATAATAATGTCTGTGAAGTTTTTCTCAGTTGAGTCAGACAGTTAGAGTCGTTTCGGACGTCGTTTTATACTGTGGCTGTGACATTTGTAAATAGATAAAACGAATTTAAAGAGATATAATGGATGCTGCTGCTTTCTAAGGTAAATGAGTTGAAAATATCAGAAGGTAATAAAAAAAATAGGTAGATATATACCATATTTATATTTTTATACAGTAAAAGAAATATCAATTATTGAAATAATACGTTTCGCAAAAGATATATTACATATTTTTTTCAGTTCTTTAAAGCTTATTTTTGTGAACGTTAAGTTTGAAGCTAAAAAATTTTAACAATTTTCTCTACTTTCTCAAAAAATTTTCTTATAAAAAATATTTTGACAACATCAATATAATATAATACAAATGCATAAATAAGTAAGTAAATAAAGTAGAAAATATTAAGGGGAATTCAAGTCTTTTAAACTATAATACTAATACTAATACCAACAATTATTTTTATATAAAACATTTTAATTCTTCTTAATGTTTTCTAATTTATCTATTCAATTATTTTTGAGTTTGTATTATTGTATATACGTGAAATTAAAGTAAGCTTCGTACACTTAAAAAAAAAATCTTTTATGAAACAATAAAGTAATACAGTAAAAACAGTAAATAAACAAATAAAAATAATTTATATTCATTCGTTAATCAGTTTCTTCAAAATCGACAAAAAATAATGCTTATAAATTAATAAAACAGCTAAAAATAGAAATAACTCAGCACAAAATACCATTGATTATACGTCTGTAAAAATATTATTATTATTATTATTATTAATTGCACAAATAAAAACATCATAATTCTACTGTATATAAGCTAGAATTAAAATTGAGTGGTACGGTTGATATAAAGAAGTCGAAGTATAAGTAATGTGTTACTATTTTAATTTCAGTTTTATTTCCCAATTCTTTAAATAATAATTCTTTAATTTATTTATTTTATTTATAAATACATATAATTTGGCTCTAATAAAATTCCGATATCGTTAAGAAGAATCGTGATTTACTATGGGTAAATATAACAACAGGGCTCTCTAGAAGATGGTAATTTATGAGTGCAGTAATTTTAAATGCGCCTAGACCATAAGTCTTGGGCTTACTTTGATCATACTTCACCCAAAGAAAAGTAGGCGTTTTATTCAGTCTTAAAAAAGAATCTTTTCTGAGAGTAACATAATATTTTATCTGTTTTCGGTTCAAAGTGCTATTCAAACCTTTTCTAACTTAACTACTAAATAATGGTGATTGTTACCATCAACTCAATAGACGGCTGGCAGGTTTTTCCATAAAGACACTGAATGCCGCGGGCCCTTAAGGGATGCCTACTTCCGGGCGCCCTGAACATTAGGAACCTTATTTTTTTAGCAGACAAAGTAGTCATTGCTTGGCATGGTGGTAGCAGAAGAGTTTGCCCCCGGCCGAAGATGTTTCAAAGATGTTTTTTTTTTCTTTTTCTTGCTGATATGACTACCAAGAACAGATTTTTTTTCTTTTAAAACCCGAATTAAAAGCGTTTAGCCTCGAATTCGGGTCGAGAGTGAGCAGTGCTAATCATAGTGCTGCTAATTGTAAGCTGGGGCCATTGTGCATCGACGGCGGCACGGTCCAAAGTGGATGCTTGGTCGACTCCGAATTCCACGGAAACGGGAACCCGTAATTTAGCGAGACGAAGAAACGCCGATTACCCTTAATTATTACGTTTGACTTGGGTCCGCCTGTTGGCGCACTGGCCACACAGTGGGAACAGTTCACCCTCTGTACTACGATTCCATCGTAAACATAACAACTACCCCTCCCCCCCCCTCCCCGAAAGCACTTTTTCTTAAGTATGCAAATGGAGTATGCATATTTTCTTATGGCTTACATTTCTATCACTTAGACACGTCAATATATGATGTCTCGGTTTTTTATTTTATTCTCACTTATCTTTTTGTTATGGTTTTAGGGTGTAGCTGAAATAGCGTGTTAAATGTATATGTCTATATACGCGCTAATATATTGCACGCAATACATGTAAATAGTCATTTAACTGCATGTACGTGTGTGTCAATGTGTATGTACGAGGTTATATTTTTCTTTTTTCTTTTTTCTTTTTCTTTTACCTTTTTATATGACAGTAATGAATAGCACGGTACAATGTGTCATAATGGGAAAGTATATTTAAATTTAGCATTGTAATTAATGATACTAAATTTAAAACTTCCATACTGCCAATGAAAAATATTTTTAAAACCTGTGAAGTGTTTTTTTTTCATACTTCGTTGGAAAAAATTATAAGATTATAATTATCATTCATAAAAAACAAAAAAATTAATGTTTGTTTCATGAGATAATGCCATGTTAAATTATTTCCCGTATTCATAATGTTTCGAATTAATATAATTAATTTAAAGAAAAACTAAGAAGATTGAAGAAGCTTTACTTCAGATTAACAATTTAAAAGCAATTTGGATTACTCAAAAATGCTGTCACTTATTATCTGTAATACATTATGCTATTTCTCACTCTTCAATAGATGTTGCATGAAAATACAAAATTTTATATCAGCTTTAATAGAAGATTGGAAGAATTATTCTTTCATAAAATATCAATGAACAACATAGATCAAATGAATATGTTATATGGGATATATTTAAAATAATATTTTCTTCTTTATTCAAAATTCGCTTATTCTAGCAGAATTTTAAAAAAATTACAATTTGTGAAAAAAATACAAAATGGAATGTGTTTTTTTCCAAAATGTCTCATTTTCTTTGCTTGCAATTTCTGTTAGGGTTGGGGTAGTTGCAAAGTCTAAATCCCAAGCTCCAAATTAAATGAATAAAAATCGATCAGCTTTCAGTAAAATATTTCTCATGTGTTAGTATAAACAAAAGGTCTCCCTTCCTTCCCCTTAAAATGGTGACTAATTAATATTGCTGAATGTTAGTATGTCTCTACATTTACTGCTTGCTGGTAGAACCACCCGGCTTTCCTCGTGTTATCCATGTAAGCCTTCCGGGTAAAATAAATAAAAATGCAATAAAACGGAGATCCCAAAAACCGAGTATTGTGCTTTCGCTCCCATAAATCGTTTAAAAAATATCAGAAAAAATGGCGTTACTTTGACGCAATCATAGTAAAATCCCACAGCTTTCTAAATAAGAATGCAGATTTTTTTTGCGCGTGTAACAGAAAATTATACGATTTTCCCGATAATATGAAAAAAACTGAAAAAAAAAAATGTCGTTGCATTTAGTGAAATTATTTTTCGTATGGCATTCTTTTAAATGGAAATGACTTCATTTTCTAGACTCTATTATTCATTTACGGGGGAGAGTCGTTTTCAGTATAATTTAATGATGTTTTACTATTTCAAACATAATGAAACTTATATGCATTACAGAGGTTCACACTATAAATTGCTCACTAGAAAGTATGGTGTGCATTGCTTTTATCGTTCAGTTACAGCGACACACAAGAGTTCGGTCATAGTATTAGTGTGATAATTACAGTGTATGTGTGATAAGTGCGTTTTCAACTTTGGTTTGCGTTTTTAAGTTTAACTACATTTTTGCATGCTACGTGATGTGTATAAATTCTGTTGATGATATACAGGGCTACACAAAATAATTCGTGTATTTTTAATAGTGTTACGCACTTTCCTGCTCAACTATATTTAGTAGACTAGTAGAGGTTGGTGGAATATAAATAAATTCATATACAGGGTTACGCAAAGAACAAGATACAATGGTAATTGCTGGAAGTGAGTTTTAAGTTGCTTTATGTGTTTTTTACCTGAATTAAATTTTAGCTGAATATGTTGTGTGTACAAAAGGCCTTAGATAGTATACAGGGCTAGGCAAAAGGTTTCAAGTGTCTTTCCATCGATTGGTGAAAATTGCTAAATGTGAATTTTTTAACTGAACTAAATTTTATCATGCTATGTATTATATATCCAAATCTATAGATCATATACAGGGCTGCACAGTATAATTTGACTACTTTTTACACTATGGAAGGTAATTGCTAAAATTGGATTTTTAAATGTGTTATATGTTTCTAAAACTATTTACTACATATCTTCTCTCACGCACAGAACAAGGCATATTGTGATTCATGGTAGGTAATTGTTGGAAGTTTGTTTTAAGTTGACATATGCGTTTTTTACCTGAATTAAATTTTAGTTTAATATGGGGTGTGTACAAAAGTTTTTAGATAATATACAGGGTTGTACAAAAGATTTCGAGTACATTTCCATCTATTATCGAAAATCGCTAAATGTGAATTTTCTAAATGAACTAAATTTAATCATGTTATGTAGTATAGATCCAAATCTGTAGATCATGTACAGGGCTGCACAAAATAATTCGATTTCATTTGTGACTATGAAAAGTAATTGCTAAAACTGGACTCTTAAATGTGTTATATGTTTCCTATACCGTTTACTTACATATATTTTTTCATATGATATTCAATGGTGAAATTTTGTTATAGTTTTCTGGATGTGTTGAAAAGCGTTTCATAATCTATGATGCTTGACGCATGATTTTTCATTCTTGTTTTTTAATGTTCAAAAAATGCCAAGTCATTTTCTTCAATACTATTAAAATGGTCCGTGACACAAAATTTTATTTATTTTTTATTTATAAATAGTTTTTACTCCTTTTTTAAAATGTATATTTATATATTCCTTTTCAAATGTAAATTTTTTTACGTTTAAAATTTAATTATTAAGATTCCCAAATTATTAATCTTAGCCGTATATAAAATTAATATACCTTCTGAAAGAATAAAGCTTTTTGCATACTTTTTCCATTTTTGAGTAAAGAAAAGAATATATATTAAATATTTTCAGTATTTACGAAAACATTTAGTCAATAGTAATAATAATAATAAGAAGAAGTAAATAACAAATTCCAACACCTAGTGGGACATACTTCATTAATTGCTAAAAATTTTTAAATAAAACCATAAAAAACAATTAAAAAAATTATATATAAACTGTTTACATGTTTCTGCTTCAGTAAAGCCTTTATCCAGACAAATGAGGATGTTCTACAGTTGCACGATTTGTAGTTTTGGATTCGCATATATGATGTTTCTAGAAATCGATTTCTGTTAAAATATTTATAGGTTAATATTTTTATATTTCTCAAAATTTAATTTAAAAAAAACATACAATTCGCAAAATTATTAAAAAATATATATGAATTATAAACTATGAAAATTTTAACAGAAATCGATTTCCAGAAACTTCAAATATACGAACTCAAAATTACAGCTCATTCTGCCAAATAGTTTTTGAGTTATGCCTAAAAAATTACCCGCATAGCAATCTTTTTTTTTTTTTTTTTTTTTTTTTTTTTCAATTTTTAATAATGAATTTAACCTTAGGAGTTCCAAATTTTAAACCTGTATAATTCCTTAACTGTTTGACCGAATAATTTACCTTGTGAAATCATACCGTAAAATTTACTATAGAATCCAAATATGGTGGTCAAAATTAGGTGTCAATATTGAAAAATTTTAAATCTCCCTCCGGGTCCCCTCATGCCCTCTTGTAACATTTTTTCTAAAATAAGATCACCCTCAAATTGATTGAACACATGTTTTATAGTTTTCCGAAATTGAGTCCCCGAGATGAGTCCCCGAGCTAGAGAGGGGTGTTGGGGACTTCTGGTGGATCTTGTATATTTTGTTTCGGTATAGTATTTTTCTTCATCTGTTCATTCCTTTCCCGTTTCATTCACACAAAACACAACAATATTTTAAATAAATGTAAATGTGTTCTGTAAATTAGTTGATATCGTTTATAGTATTAGCATCCTTGATTTTGGTTTAACTAATTTTACTTTTCAGTCGATGTGTGCATAATTTTAACTTCATACGTATTCATTTGAGATCGAATCAAAGGCGTCATTTAGGGAGTGCAGATGGAGCAATTGACCCTCCTCTGTATTTCAGACATTTTTTTAAAAATCAACATTTTGTATTTTTATTTTCTTATTATTAGTTGAACGTTTCGGTTTGTTTTCACAAGGATACCAATAATTGCATATAAAAAATTATAACAATAAAAAATCCCTTTTATATAATAAAAAATTACTTAAAATATGTATTAAAAATGAACGCAATAAAAGTAATTAATTTAATTTAAGGTGGACAGAAAATATAGATTTACTATTGGACAACACAAGAATTTTGCCCTTTTCAAGAAAAAATTTAATGAAGCTCTTTAGTTCGAATTAAAAGAGTATTCTGTATTTTTAATTACTGATAATTTAGTAGATTTAAGGAAATTGTTAGATTTTTTAGCTCACAGACTATCAAAGCCTGAGAGCTAATGTGGCTGCCGGTTCTGTATGTACGTATGTATCATGTACGTATGTATGTACGTATGTACGTACGTAACGCGATAACTCTTAATAGAAATATCCGTTTTGCTTCAAATTTTGGTTATAGGTTTATAGTGATAAGGCGCTTCGCTGAATAGTTTTGGGGGTTCATTGGTTAAGTATAAAGGAGGGAACGGGGGGAATAATCCCCCCCTTAATTTATATAAATGGGTTTTTCATGCAGAATTATCCGATTTGATTCAAATTTTGTTTATAGGTACATTGGGATAATGTGCTTCCCTGATTAGTTTTGGGGGTTCATTGGTTAAGTATAAAGGGGGGAACGGGGGATTAATCCCCCCCCCTAATTTATATAAATGGATTTTTCATGCAGAATTATGCGATTTGGTTCAAATTTTGTTTATAGGTACATCGAGATACGGCGTTTCCCTGATTAGTTTTGGGTGTTCATTGGTTACGTATAAAGGGGGGAATGGGGGGTCTAATCCACAGTTAATTTAGATAAATGTGTTTTTCATGCCAAATTATCCGATTTGATTAAAATTTTGTTTATAAATTCATTGTTATAAGGCGCTTCCCTGATTAGTTTTGGGTGTTCATTGGTTAAGTATAAAGGGGGGAACGGGGGACTAATCTCCCCTTAATTTATATAAATGGGTTTTCATGCAGAATTTCCGATTCGGTTCAAATTTTGTTTATAGGTACATTGGGATAAGGCACTTCCCTGATTATTTTTGGGGGTTCATTGGTTACGTATAAAAGGGGGAACGGGGGGTGTCTAACCCCCCCCCCCCCTTAATTTAGATATATGTGATTTGCATGCCAAATTATCCGATTTGATTAACATTTGGTTTATAGGTTCATTGTTATAAGGCGCTTCTCTGAGTAGTTTTAAGTTTTATTTGGCTAAGTATAACCTTTAATTTAGATAAATGGGTTTTTCATGCAAAATTACTCAATTTGCTTCAAATTTTGCATATAGATTCATTGTGGTAAGGCGCTTCTCTGATTAGTTTTGGGGGTTGATTTGTTAAGTAAAAAGGTGGGTGGGAACGGGGGGCTAATCACCCCCCTTAATTTATTGTCCATCTCTTTCTTTTTTGAGGGGTATTATTCTTTGAAATAAGAGTATAATATACCATTAGTGTGAATAGCCGGTGAGCTCAATGCCATCAGTTTAACTGGGCACTTTTCTTTTTATTTTATTGCTAATGCTTATCTAAATAAACTCCTCCTCCTTCCACTAATGTGAATATTTGTAATACGGGAGTCTAATTTTCTGTTTCTGACTATCCCAACCTACCTCTATTTTTTACATATGTATATATATATAAATATTTATTTATTTATAATTTGTATTTGACACTGCTATATGGTATAGTAATTTCATTGTATATGGTCAGTTTCTTCTGTTTGAATGGTTAATTTTTACAATAAGTTTATATATATATATATATATATATATATATATATATATATATATATATATATATATATATATATATATATATATATATATATTAAATTAAATCAGGTTCTACAACGTGAAAATATTTTTGATTACGTAGTTTTTCATAAGATAAATGCACCGGACAACGGAATTCAAAACTTTCGGAGTGGAAACATAAAAACAATTGATTTTCGTAATCTTACTTTGTACGCTTTATTCTACTACTGCTAATATAATGTCATGTTCAACATGTATTTAAATGTCACAGTTTTGATGACCGCTTAATTTATTTTATATCAAAATCCATATTTTTTAACACTTCTGTTTCTAGTTAATGTATTTATATGTATTTATTTATTTTTAAATTTATGTAGCAAGACACTGAGACTGATGCTTAAACTCCACAATCTTTACCCACGCTCCTTCACAAAATAATAATAGTAATAATTACTTGTTTAGCTCTATTGTATCAAAATTAATTCGTAAAACTTAAAATAAAGTAAGCAAGCTTAAGAACCCACATAGAAAGCACTTTGAATTCGAATTAAAAATATTTAGAAATTTAAAAATATTCCTTGAAATTGTGGCTTCTAATGGTTTAAGCTCATTTTTCTATTTTTTAAGCACTTTTGTAAAACATAATAAAGTCAAGGTTACGCCTTACATTTCAATAAAGTTACTTTCAGAAATTGTAAATTCATTGGGAGCATAAAATTGGTTAATAAGATCTCCTTTGGTTCCTGATTGATAAAGTCCTGATGAATCGATTCCCGTTAGAAGAGCTAAAACATGTTTGCGATCTAAACGTCCTCTGTGAATATCAGGTACACTAACTGCAATATTTGTACCAAATCAGAGCTTCCCCTTGGTCCGTTTTATAAATACCACTTTTTTCAAAGAAAAATCTTGTTTTTAGATTTTTCTTGCAAATTTTGTAGAAATTACCTCAAAGGTTATTTCTTTTGAAAATGTTGTAAAAACGTACCACGAGAATTTTTCTTCAAAAACACTGGTATTCAAAAAATGGGCCAATGGGATCTCTGCAATAACAACTTTTTAAAATTTTGAATTGAATGATGAAATCAGTTTTTATGCCAATTTCTCTTGATAAGTTTTGGCACATTCTCTCTCAGCGTTTGAAACTGTTATTTTTTTATTAGAGCCTTTCAAGTAACATTTGCACCAAAGCTTTCATTCGCATAACTTTTGCGACACAAAACATGAACATATTCATGACATTCTGAGCACGTGATATTCTGAGCTCCTATGTTTTAATTTTCAAAAATCACACATTTTTCTACCATTTCTCTTTTCTGATTCTTGTACAATTTTTTCATTTGTATTTCCTGATTCTCGTGTAACTTCTTCATTTTGTTTTCGAATTCTTCTACAACTTTTTCAATTTTATTTTCTAATTCTCGTATAATTTCTTCCTTTTCATTCTACAGTGGCGGCCAAAAGTGTGGACATTTTTTGAAAGTTTCACGTTTTTCAACTTTGTGTGCTTGTAGAATATAATAATTGTCACTTAAATACAAACGTTTATATATCAAATTGAAGGTAATTTAATGTAGAATTTAATAATAAAAACAGTATTACAATATCTGTATTACAAAAAAAGTTATGCAACTAATAGTAAGATATATCTTAGATTTGCATTTTTTTAAAGTGATACTTACACAATCAATACTTAGTAGGATAACCCTTATTTTTTTAAGACAGCTTCACAGCGTCTTTTCATCGAGTGAACGAGTGTTTGGAGTTCATCTTTCGTAATAACATGGTGCCAAGAATCAATTATAGCTTCAATAAGATGTCTTTTATTGGATGGACGTTTTTTTCCTACAAGAATTTTCAAACGTCGCCACAAATTTTCAATTGGATTGAGATCAGGGCTGTTTTCTGGCCATGGTAATATATCTATACCTTTATTTTGAAACCATGCTTTGCATACTTTTGCTGTGTGGCATGGAGCTGAATCCTGCTAAAAAATAAATGGTGCGTTGTTGGGGAAGAGTTCCCTGATGGAAGGTATCAATTTTGGTTCCAGGACAGTTTCGATGTATTTTTTGGCATTCAGCATGCCATCAATCACTTGAATTCGGCCCACACCATCTGCAGACATACATGCCCAAATCATGACATTTGTTGGGTTTTTTGTAGTTGCTTCAATGCAATCAGGATGAAGTGCTTCTCCTACTCTACGTCTCACGTATTTTCTACCATCACTACCAAAGAGCGATATTTTACTCTCATCGCTCCAGATTACTTGCTTCCATTGATTTTCTGACCATTTAATGTGTTCTTTTGCCCACTTAACTCGTTTTTCGCGTTGCTTTTGATTTAAATATGGTTTTTTCCTTGGAATTCTAGCTTGTAGTCCAAATCCTGATGCAATACCCGCTGCATTCACTTCACATCGAATGGCATCTGATGAAATTTTTCTATCTTGAAGGCATAGCCGTTTAATTTTTCTATCGGCAGCAGCACTTGTGCATTTTTTCGGCCTGATTTGGCCTCATTTTTCACTGATTTCGTTTTTTCATAACGTAAACAGAACTTTCGTACACCACAACAAGTCACTGAACCACCAACTTGTCTTACAATTTTAGCATAAGAGAGGCCATTTTCTCTCAATATGACAATTAGGCTTCTTTTTGTAGATGTCCAATTAGTTCTTCTTGTTGGTGGCATTGTTTAAAATTAGTTTAATTAAAAAAAAGGGCTTTAAATATTCAAAACAGCAATACTCTATTTAATTGTACTAGTATGTATCATTCCGCAAAATATTTCCACAACAATAACTCTTTTACCATCCAAATAACCTAAACTATAGTTACAGACATTTGATTCGTCCTCAGAACAGTGTTTGTGATTGGCTAGTACGCTTTTATTACAAAACACGTCCTTATTCAAAACGATCTGTGTTTGTTTGTTCTACTAAAATGAGCATAACTTTTTTTGTAATACAGATACTGTAATAATGTTTTTATTATTAAATTCTACATTAAATTAGCTTCAATTTGATATATGAATGTTTGTATTTAAGTAAAAATTAATATATTTTACAAGCACACAAAGTTGAAAAACATGAAACTTTCAAAAAATGTCCAAACGTTTGGCCACCACTGTATTTATTTTCAACTACGCTGAATTGATCATTATCTTCTTTATCACCATTATTTTCAGAAGAAAGAAGCAGTTCCAATTCCTCTTAAGTTTTTATGGAAGCGTACGTGTCACAAGAAAGAAACGAATCAAAATTGGTTCATTTTTTCCAAAATTAGGCGTGAACTTAAATAGAAATAAAACAATAACAGACGAGTTGAGTAATTACTCTTTTCTGGAATCTATAAAAAGGATACGAAAACCATTTTGAAAACGTCAACAATGTTTCGTCATAAAACGTAACGAGACCGTTCAAAGCAAATAAATTCAATCCTGAATATGATGCCGTGAATCAGAAATTTGTAATTTGGGATAATTTGAGACAAACTAAATATCGTTTTAAAAGGTTCTTGAAAAATTAAAATGATTTATTGTAGATTTTACTACGGATTCAGATTGATTCAGTCCTTAAGTAGTTATTATCGAAAAATTAAAATTGTGATCAATTTGCAAAATACAACTTTTTCTTTACGTTTTCATAGAAAATATTTTTGATAACTGTTACATAATTCTTAAAAACTTAGAAACGATACCAGATTTCTTTCTAATTAATTGCATTTGGGTATCGCAATTTGACGGCAGCATGTTCAGCGCTGAGTATTTAGAGAGTTGTTTACATTCTGGTAGAAATTTGTTTGGGGGATTTAAAAAAAGTGCTTTTAATTTCTCTTTTATTTCTTGATTGAATTTTTTTATTACAATTTTTTGGTAGATATATTTTTATTACGAACAAAATAAAAGTAACATTTTTAGATTTAGAAATTAGAATAATCTCAAGGAAAAAAATAAATGAAAATAAATTATTAAATACTTTCCAATGACATTGGTTTCATTTTTTATTTGGAACTTGCAAAAACGAACGCAAAGTTACAGTATGTCCATCGCATCATAGTTGCATCAGCTACCGAGCAGAATGCGTTGTGACATTTCGTCATTACCACGCTATTTAATACACGGTAAGGTCCACACGTAAATTAAGTCAACGTTGGTGCCGACGGTGGGTTGCAACACCTGATGAACTCCAACATAAAGTTAAATTTTACTATACAGAGCACGACCAAGTACAATATTATAATTTGGAAAGTATGATGAAGCACAATTAGTAGACATTAAAACCTTATTAGAGACAATTTAAATTATAAAATTATACAAAATTATCAGAAGAATAGCCTTTCATAGAGATGACCTCAATGCTTTAAATTATAATTTTCATAGCATCGAAACAGTGCCTTTTTGCATAGTTATGAAAATTCTTGAGTTTTGAGAGCATTTAAAGTAAGATCTATAAATTCCTTATTTTGAAATACAGTGGCAGAGAGTATTTAAATTCATCTCTTACACATTGAAAAGCTTGTCTAAATATTCATCTTAAGGCTCTCTCGGGATATCTTCACTGTTTCAAGTGCACCATTTACCTTTTAAAATAGAGTTATTTTGCAGTATGGAAAAATGGGATTTTGCTTCATAATTTCATTACAACGAGAATATTTGGATTTCATAATGTCTTAACGTAAAAAATTTGCTTATTTCTGTTTCTGTTAAATTAAGTTTCTTTTCTTTTTTTTTTTTTTTTTTTTAATATAATCTAATATTTGAATGATTTATTAGAGATGTTTGACTGTTTTTAGTACTGAAGGAGAGAAGAAATAAATCAGGATTGGTTTTATACTATACGGATAACATTAATTTTTATTTAAGAAAAAAGTATCGCATAAAAAAAAAAAAAAAAAAAAAAAAAAAAACTAGCTGTAAATGGTTTCGCCAAGCCATAAATTTAAATCGTAAGCCATAAAAAGAAGTGATATCGCATGTGAGAGCCGTGTGAAAATCTATCACTATTCATAATTGTTGGAAATGCCTCGGATTGTGCAGCATATGAAAACTGTTTTGCGACCTGCAGGCATGTGTAGCGTATGTGAGCACATATGATTGCATGTTTTGTCGAATATCTCTTTGCATTTCTGTTTTATTTAACTGCATTTTAAGCTTCTCCATGAATATTACTAAAGCTGATGTGTGCCCAATCCTTAATTATGTGCTTCAACAAAACTGATTCAAGCTAATTGTTTAAATTATTTTATTACGGTCATCATATGAAAAGGGAGACGCTAACATATACAGAAGAAACTTTTGATATTTGTTTTGTGCTTGTAAAAATTAAAACAAACCATTTAAGTGTAACATCCAGATTAATATAGGTAAATTATACAACTGACATTTAAGCTGTAACGAATGAAATAGTGATGAAGCAGTAAATAAATTACTGAAGATCATGCTCAGAAAAAAATAGGAATGTAATTTCCACAATGGGTTACTATTAATTGAGTACTTAATTTAAAGAGTACTTTCCACGGTTACATCCGATTTCGTGTATCAGCTTGCAGCGTTTTATACTTTATTTGATGATTTTTATTGTACAAATGATTTTAAGCCTTTCAGGTCTGATTTTGTTCCTTTAACTTTGTAGAAAAATTACTTTTACGGTTAAAAAATATTAAAATTAGCTATCCAAATCATAAAAGCTAATATTTATTGAAATTTAACAAATATGTAATTTACTGAAATCTGATGAAATTTTGCTTACTATTAATATGACAATAGGATTATGGAAAACTTTTTGAAGACGTTTGGAAAATGTTGTATTACAACATGATTTAACAAGCATAAGAACTTTCTAGTATTTTTTTATCATAAATTATTCGTTTCGAGAAGTAGCCCTTCTTTCCAATTTAAAGAATAAAACATGTACTTGAAATAAAAGACACACCAATAACGGTGCAAAAAGATTTAAGCGCGACCTTCACCTCCAAGATTTTTTTTTAATTACTAAATGCTGAAACATAAATAAAATCCTAATAATAAATGTCTAGATATATACTATCGTTATTACATGTAAATAATAACAAAAATAGTTGTTAAAACAAAATATAGTTAATGTAAAGACACGTCCTCATAATAACGCCAAACACGAACTGGTTAGAAGACATATTTTTGTACTTTAAAACACACGATCCAGCCAATATTTCAAAACCATTACATAAAACTTTTACGCATACACATCCCTGAAGGTCGCCAAGCAATTCTCATATACTGTAATGTACCACACTTCAAGGCATTTGCAACAATTATGGATAGTGATAAATTTTCAGACGGCACTCACATGAGATATTACTTCTTTTTGTGGCTTAAATTTTAAGCTTATGCATAGCTGCCAACAAATTCAAATTTATACGTTTGACGTTTTTAGCACGTTTACATTTTCCATTTTATTCTACGTAAACAAACTCAATTCCTTTAAACATTAACATTTTGTTTTAAAACCACGGTTCAATGAATTCGTACTGTGGAATAATCTCAGAGATTGGACAATTTTCAAAAATAGCATGAAATATACCGAAATTGTCGAGAAAAATCAGAATTTTCATTATAAACATTCTTGATTTTTTTCTTAATAAATGCCTGTTATAAATGACATTTCAAGAGAATAAACATCGCTTTTTGTTTATTGCAGAGCTACAATTAAAAAAAAAAAAAAAAAAAAAAAAAAAAAAAAAACAAGGTGTGCAATTTCATTAGTATATATGTAAAATGCTTTGAGTAATCGACTTCATCGCAAACCCAAATAACGTAAAATCGAGTTTTTAAAAAAATCTTTTAAAATGTTTACTTTTGAAAACTAAAGTGTATTCACATTACTCGTAACGCCAAAAGTAGAAATAATTGATATAACAGACACTCCAGTTTATACTATTTATGTCACTTTGTATAAAAGTATTATATATACATTTTTCATACATACATTCTATACATACTTTATATACATTTTCCATAAAAAATCCAAGTAAACAAACTAAATTCCTATAAACGTATTTAAATTTTGTTTTAAAACAATATTCATCTGAACTCGTGATGTGTAATAAACTGAAAAATTTAAATATTTAAAAAATTGCAAAATATATGCTGAAATTGTCGAGAAAATCAGAATTTTCAATTAAAAAATTTTCGGTTTTTTTTTTTTTTTTTTTTTTTTTTTAAACAAATGCTTGTAGAGTGACATTTAAAGACAATAAAAACCCGTTTTCGTTTATCGCACAGCTGTAATTGAAAAAAAAAAGTTATAAAATTTCATAAGCATATATGCAAACTTCTTTGACTAATCGATTTTTCGCAAACTAACTTAACGCAAAATCTAGTTAAAAAAAAAAAAAAAAAAAAAAAACTTTTAAAATATTTACTTTTGAAAACTAAAGTGTATTGAAATTACTCACAACACCTAAAATAGAAATAATTGATATAGCAGACACTCCGGTTTCTAATATTTAAAACATTTTGCGTACAAGCCATATTTTCAATTTTGGATGTTCGACGTTTCTCCACATTGATTTTTCTCTTTTGATTGTATGTATTTTTGACTAAAATATAGATCCCGCATAGAAAATATGAATGCTTAAAAGCAGAAAGCATCATGTATATGTTATATTTATTAGGTTTGATTTCATTTATTTAACACATATATCTGACCTGTGTGCTTGACATCAGGTACCTGCTTAAAAGTCATCCTAAATATACAACGACGAGATAGCCACAAAAAAATTTACACCACCAAAGAATTACTTACAACCGGGGCTCCACAAAGAGTGTGCAACGGCGCCATCGGGAGTCGAACCCGCAACCCACATACACTCTCAAACTATTAGCAGTGTGATACCTTAATCACTCAGCAAAGTTGAGCCCTATATTTATTAGGTAGTTTAGTGTAAACAACAGTGTAATCAATACTGTAAACAGAATTTTTTATTTCTTGCTTTTACACAAACATCATCCAGTAGAAATTTTACAATATCATTTGACAATAAATCTTACTTTCTTAAGCGAATCGCATCAACGCTATTTTAATAAGCGCCAAGCCGCCTATAAAAAAGTATTATACAATAATTTGTAATATCTGCTTTTGGACACTGCGCGTACTCAGGGGATTTTTTTATACATATTTTTTTGAACTTATAATCGGGTTTTTAAAACCGGTATTTGATATTTCGTATTTTCAATTTTTTTCCAATGAGTCCATCTGATCATAGCAACATAGGAAATTACAAACTGCATTTTCTATACCTATAATTAAACTGGCAAAACAGTAAAAAAAAAGCAAATAAGTCAAACTTAAATAAAAAATTAACACGGTATTGAAAATTAAATCCACCTAAAATAAACTTATTTCAAATTAGCATGTTGTTGGAGATATATACACTCTAAAAACGATATTTTTATAACTGAGCAAAAAATACTGAAATCTGAGTATATCGCATAGTCAAAATGGCTCCGAATCAAAATTACTCAAGTTTGAAACCTGTATATATTCATTTCTGAAAACATGCACACACTCTAGAGATAAAACATCATGTGCTCATTTTTGAGTATTTCCATGTTTCAAAAATGAGTTTGAACTGATTCTAATCATTGTGTTCAGTTTTGAGTATGTCCATGTTTAAATATTCTGAGTATTTTCTGTATTTCAGAATTGAAAGCATTGGGTCGTCATATTTGAAACAAAAAGTTTCAAAACAAAATGAAAACATCGATTTACTCCAATTTGAAAGTGTCATTTTTCTTAGTGTAGGCAAACAGTATTACAATCTGTTTTTATGCCTCAATTTTGTTTAGCTTTTATTGTTCCATATTAAATCGCATTAACGAGATTACATAATGAACATTTTTATCAACTTTCTTTCCTAGACGATGCATATTATTTTATATTAATCTTGTCTGATGTTTGGTTTCTCAGTTTTTATCATAAAGGAATATGATCAACATTTTACTAAGCCTAATAAATTAGACCCATCTTATTATCTGAATTAAACTTCACTTATCATCTTCGCCGTCAGAGCTTTCAAAATTAGTTCACAAGTTTTCATTTCAACCTGTCTTAATAGACGTATATTAATTAATTTCAGGGCGTTTTGGCAACAAGCATGTGTCACTTGAAGGGAGTGGCTATGACATGGGATAAACTCGATTTTGAAGGTTTTTCTTCATTTTTTAAAGCTGAATTAGCTATTTTTTCTTAAATAAATCGTTAATGACTCATTTACACACCATACATATATATTTTTTAATTTCTTGATCGTTTTTGAAGGGTTGGTAGAAGTACATTTTGAAATATAAAAATTTTTTCGGAAACTTATAACAGCATTTGTATTAAAAATTCTTTTGTCATTTTAGTCTCCTTTGATTGTGTAGTATCTCTATTAAAACAACGTTTGTAATTTTTACTATTCATACAAAAATTCCATTAACGACTTCAGGACGAGCGTATCATATACAACTTTATATTTTAGGTACCACTATTTCCGAATCTTTGCATTATTTAATCGCAAAAACTGTAATTAGATAAAGCAAGATTCTATTCGAAAACAGTATTCTCAAAAATAAGAACTTTACGGCACATATGTAAACGTAACGTTAAAGGCGTTAATCCTTTCACGGCGTTAATCCTCGACGATTAATTAATATTACTGACAAGGAAGGTGTCCTTAAAGCGCATACTCAGAAAATTTTGAAAAAAATGCTAATGAAGCTACTCATGTATGTAATAAAAGTACAGTGAAATTTAGCTGCGGAATCCCAGTAGAAAAACTGCAAAAAAATAAAATACTTTCGAGTATTTGGCGCAAAAAGACGCGATTTGGCAAGCAATATTTTTTCCTCGCCAAACGCAAACGATTTTAATTGCATTTTAAAATTGCTTATAAAATGATTATTGGAATGCGCAATACTTAATGAATTTAAACATATTATGAAATAGTTTATTATTTTTTGTATATAATATATATAAGCTGTGCTTCATGTTGCAGTTATTTCATTTTATCGCTGAAAAAATATCTTCTATGTTTTGGAAGCTGCAAATATATATTTATAGCGAAGCTGACATTTAAGTTATGTGTATTATTGAATTATTAAATCTGTTTGTTTTTTCTTTAAGTTGCAAATGTTTATTTTCACTTTTAGTTAACAATCAAAATTAAAAAAAATATATGAATGTGTAAGGCATATTAAAGTAAACGAAGAGTTTGAAGGAATTCTTGTTATGAGACCTATGAGATTTTTGTAAAATTTGAAAGCGTAAAATTGTCATAAGCTTAAAAAAAAAATTATACGAATGGATTAATCCTAGGGCTCATGATATCATACCATCTTGTTCAGAATCGTTTGCATTTCGCGTTCAACATTTTCAACTCTCTGTATATTTGCAGTAATATTAATTAAAAATATTCTTTAAATCAGATTAAATAAATCACACTCACGTTTTTTCTCTATTTATTACCGATTGAATGAAATTTTGCTATTGTTTTATCCTCCATTCCACATTTTTTTTCTAATTTAATCTGGTTATACAAGTAATTTTTAAATGTATTTTAAAAGGAAAAGCCCGATGACAAACGGATTTGTTATACATTTCTATATCGAAGAAGTCGTTGTTTCCATAGCAACGATACTTTCTTCTGGAATTGACAATGTTCCGATTCCAGCTTGTTTCTGAGCTTGAAACAATTTTAATCAATTAAAAATTTGTTTTAAATCGTAAAATGCAATCGTTAAATTTCATTATATGTATATATGAGTGTGTACACAAAATTGTAGTCATAAAAATTTATTTATTATATAAGTTAAATTTACATAAACAACTTCAGCATGAAAAAGATTTTCCTTAACCCATTACCGCCCAGCGATCTATTTCTAGATCAACTACAACCGAACAAAATTTTAAAATTTCAATACCAGTATTTTAGTACGGAAATTTTCTCATTATCTAATCTCAAATTTTGAGTTATTAAATAACTCAGATTTACTACATGGGAAAAACTGGTGTCGAAGAATTAAAAGAAGCGTAAAAACAGTTGGGCGTTAACGGGTTAAATAGTATTTGTCATAAAAGCGTATTTTTTTAAAATTTCATTCCGTCGCCAACCGGTGATAAATTGCCAAATAAACGAAATTTTTATAATTTTTTACAGGCGTTATATCGAGGTTCCGCATAATTTTTTTTATAAACGTGTATATCCTCATGAGAAGGACATTCTGTAATTTTTTCAAAAATTTCTGAGTATGCGCTTATGGAGACCTTCCTTGTGAGTGTCATCGAAATATTTCCTTTCTAATTTGACTTCAAAGCTATTAAGCCGATATTGAAACGTTTAAGGCTGTTTTATTTTTACAAAAAAGCTTGGATAATATTTTAGAATATAAAGTTTGTATTTTTGCACATTTTTGCATTTTTGTTTATACTCTTCAATAGTATCCAACCTTTAAAAAAAATTAAAACTCAGCCTTAAACACTTCAATATCTGCTTAATAGCCAAACCCCCTGAGAAATTAAAGAATATCATTTGCAGTAAAATTGACCCAATTAATTTTAAGAATTATTCAGGAGTATATAAAATACCTTTTATTAAAGAAGACGGATCCAAGAATTACTATATTGGCATGACCACCAGGAAATTTAATTACAGAAAAAAGGAGCATATAGCTGATATGCTCCTATACTATACTATAATAGAAAAACCACAGCCCTGGCAAGATTATATCAAGAAGAAACCATCCAAATAAATTTCAATGAAAGTAAAATAATTTTACCCTGCAGGCTATACTATCCATCCATAATAAGAAAATCAATACAGATACTAACACGTAAAAATACAATATGTAACGATGCGGCCTCCTTTAACTTACCGAAACTGTGGCAAGAGTTACTCCGTGGTTACAGATATGAAAATAAACAACCATGTAAAAATAAAAGATAATGTGCGTAACTTTTAAAAAAGTACATGAAAATTAAATGATAGCATTTTAAATAATAACTTCAACGCCCGTACAATTATGGAATATTCTCATTTGTTTTTGAAAATGACTCAGAGTGAGTCGAAACATGTCAAACAACCTAATAAAAGTTATTTTAATTTGTATTATGTTGTTGATTTACACCTTTTAGCATTTAAAAGAAATATATTATTACAAGGTGCTATAATTTATTATATTGTTATTTGTAAGATAAATATGAATATTTTACTAGAGAATTTATTTAATCAAATGGTTGATATAACGTCTTATTCTAACAAATATATTTTTATAAAAAATTAAATTACTATTTTAATGATTTAACCCATTTATGCCTAGCGTCCCAGTTTTGGGACGCTTTAGTAAAATGGGAAAAACTGCATTTCATACCACTTTCGTTTTTATAGAAATTTTGTGTCTTATTTTATCAAAGAGTCCTCGATAAAATAAGACACCAAATTTCTATTTAAAAAAAAGTGGTGTGAAATGCACTTTTTGCCACTTTACTAAAGCTTCGACGCTAGGCATAAATGGGTTAATAATTAAAATATTAGAGATAAATTGTCAACGAAATTTAGAGATCATATTTACTGCGTGTATAAATGTGTAAAATATTGCAAAGTTGGTTTGTATTTAAAATTTTAATCTAATGATTTAATCATGGATCCTATCCACCATTAGCTAAATTCATGAATTGGCTAAAGTTCTATAATCGGATTTGCAGCCAAGGTTGGCGTCAAATTCGATCGATGTTGGCACTAATGTGATTTGAAATTTAAACTTTTATATTAATTATGTTTATGTGTAAATTATATAAAAATGGTTTAGATAATTAAATATACAGACAACAGTTACATAGCTGCCAACTTGCCAATTGTTTCAACAGAAAAAACATACATGGTATCATAAAATTTATTTAGTAAAATTACTTAATCATGTGACATGTTAGTCTGTGGTATTTAAATGATTTCATTTTTGAAAAAAAAAAATCTTATTCAAAGTGTGTTTTTTTATGTTAAAAAAAACGTTGGCAGTTATGCAATTATATAAACAAGGAGGCAGACACTTCAATTAATGTGTAAATGTTTACCACATATAAAAAAAAGAGGTACCAACCATGGAATTATATTTGCGTAAAGCCACGCTTAGGTAAAATACGCTATTTGGCTGAAAGCACTGCTATAGAACTTTCCCATATTTTTATGTTTAATATTAATAGTGTCATTTTTTTTAAAATTAAAGTAAAATTCATTAAATTTTTTCCATTTAACATGGTTTACTCGTGGAATTATATTTTAGTGTGAGTCACCATCCACTAATATTTTTCAAAATGACATTCAATTGATATCACGTAAAATGTTAATAACATATCAGTAGTTTCTTCTGTGCACGGTCAATTCATTTTTAATTAGTATATTTTTACTGCTAGGTGTCGCCCAAAATCATTTCCTTTCATCTAAGCACCATTTATTATATATATTTCATGTGAAATTAAGAGAAGAATTTATAAATTTGGGATTCTAATATCTCCACTAGGTGGCGCCTTTTTATAACATATTTTTTTCAAAACCATTACGTTTTCGCGAATTGGATGGCTTCATATATTGCCCCTGCTTTTCCATACTAACTCAAAATTGGGAACCAATATCATTGTTTTGTTTTCAGTACAGTCATGAGTTCCGCAATACACACCTGTTTTATTTTTTAAGTTCTTGAAATTGATTGGATAATATAAAAACCAAACACAGACCACATCATCAACAAATAATGGAAGTCATATTCCTGCGATAGTGTTAAAAAGATTCTATGTATACGCCAGAAAAACTTGAATTAACTACCAAATTATCAGGTGACTTGGTGAAAGCTTTCTTGCTATGCTGCCAACAAAGACAAAAGTTAAAACAATTCATATAGTAAAACATATATGTCAAAAATAGACTAACAAGAACGGAAAATCATGCATCAGACATAGATTATGAAACACTTTCCAACACTAACAGAATATTATTAAGAAATTCATTTTTTAATACATTGAAATGAGATATCTAAAGAAGCAATTTAAAAAACACCATAACTCAGTAAAAATCCATTTTCAGCAATTGCTGTCCATATCCGGTAATGTGCGCGAATTGTTTCGTACAGCTCTGTATATGATCTATAGAATTTATACACAACTCATAATACACTAACAATTAGATACGTTTATAAAATGCATACCACTGGGAAAACGTACTTTCAGAAATTATCGATCATAAGCAGTCTAGTAACCGAATTCTTTTGTGTGTCTTTGTAAAGGAACGACAAATACTACACACTCCATAATCTATAGAAATCCTATTGTAGTGCAGCTTAAGGATCCATTTTGATTTCATCGTTTGAAGTATCACAACATCATTAAAATGCACCGCATTTTTTTTCCTCATATAGCATAATGTAATGTAATTCTTTGGTGTGTCCCTGTAAACGGACTTTAAATGCTACTTATTCACGCCTGAGAAAGCATGTTGTATCCAATATCAATTGATGCATTCCAATCTCGTTATGTTTTTAATATCGTAAAATCAATAAAATGTATCGCAAACGATTTCTTTCCCATAGACAATAATGTAACGGAAAAATTTGTGTTCCCTGTAAACGAACTATAAATGATACACACTTTATTTTCGATACCAAACATTCTATTGTAAATCTCAATAACATATAAAAATTACATGATAATCCGAGTATATTTACTAGAGTTACAGTATGGTGAATCGGCCAAACGGCCAGATGGCCAGACAGACAAACCGAATTCATAAACACTTTTCAAATATGTTCGAAAGTGTTAAAAAAAGCGTTCGATTCCTTGAATTCTAAAGCTGACTTTTTTTTAGGCAACATTCTCCTTGACTGGAAAACAGAAATATAATTTACATTGTTTCACAATCTAAAACTTACGATACTATATAGAGCAGAAAATAGCGTTTCCTTTTCGATGACGAACGTACTAACCCCTGGTAAAAAGTATGGAATCAGCACTCTCTAGTAGTTTGGAATATTGGTAAAAGTACATGGTTATATAATACCTTGTATTTCCACACTTTGCTTTGATAATAGCTTTGATTCTGTCAGTTATAGACTTCACAAGATCTTCGCATTTATTTGGATCGATGGCTGCCTATGCTTTTCGCATGGGGTATTTTTGTTCAGTGCGGATTTAAATGTAGCTTAAATAACGCCTGGCAAAAAGTATGTAATCAGCATTCTTTATTTGGCAACTCACAATAAAATATATACAGTTCCATTATAATTGAAAGTCTGTAATTTTCTTTTTAGTGAAAGATCAAGACCATTACTGAGATGCACAGACTTAGCGGGAATTACAATATAAGCACTTAATAATTATAAATATTCATTTTTCTAAAACTTTCTCAGACAAAAAGTTTGGAACTATGTTGATACGGGGAAAAAAAAGTGGAATCACTCGCTTGTTTATGAAATTTCCATGCCTGGTGATCAGCTTAGTTTTATGGAATTGTCTTGCGCAGTTCCACTTGAGGTGTATATAAATATATTAGGCTTTATTTTCCTTCGCTCATTTCAAACCAGTGGATGAAATTGCACCTGTAAGATAGCTGGATTTGAAAACCAGAAAGGCGTTTATTAAGATGCTAAAGCAAAGAATATTGCAAAGATATGCAAAAAAGACATTTTCATGCTCACAATCTACTGTTTGGAAAATTTCGATAAAGTTCATAGAGCTTAAAAGTGTAAAAAAACTGCCTCAATTTTGGCGGACTGCGAGCGACATTAGCACGTCAGCATCGTGCTTTAATAAAATATTCAAAAATATGATATGGAAACCATCTAATGCATACTTGCCAAATCCCCCGATTTTAACTGGGGACTCTTGTTCAAATAAACACGTGCGAACAAGAAATTGTATTTAATGAATGAAGTCAGGTATATTTCAAATGACTATCACATAGGAGCAAGACACATTTAATTAATTAAATTTTCTGGTTTAAAGAATATATTTAAGAAAATCAGGAATGTTATTAAGTATAATAATGACATGAATATTGCATGAAAGAAAGCATCCAAGGCCAAGGTATCAAATAGAATGTTGAGCAACAGATTAAATGAAGCTGATATCGTTATCGCAAAGTCAAGAAAAAACCTGAGCTAACAAATCGCACAAAAGATCGAGATTATGATGGGCCAAAATATACTGGGACTGGTCTGATGATGACTAGGGTAAAGAGGTGTTTAGCGATAAAATAAAAATTTGTATTGGTGCAAGTGACGATAGAGGAAAATTCATTTGGAGGTTGCAAAATAAAAGAGAGGATGAAACAGTTCCAATTTTCTCTTAATTTCCCTCCCGTAAGGTATCGGGACGTCCGGCAACGCCAGTGTAATTTCACACTGGGACTTTGTGACCGTGGATGTGAAGTCACAGTGACGTGAATTGGAAGTCGTTATGGCCATTTTCAATCCTTTCTGCGCCCACATACTGTGAAGTCTTTGTGAAGTCACCGTTTGATTTCAATGTGGAAAATGTGACATTTGTGACGATTCTACATCGGGTCGGGTGACCAGATTTTACCCGAATCCAAGCCGGAAAGTTTGGGTCGACATTTTTTTTTTTTTTTTTTTTTTGCTGCAGGTTTGTGACATTGGTGACAATTCTGCATCGGTTCGGTTGACCAGATTTTACTCAAATCCGATCCCGAAAATTCGAATCGGTATTTTTTTCTTTTGCTACATGTTTACCACGATTCTACAGTGGTTTGGGAGGCCAGATTTTACCCGAGCCTGATCCAGAAAATTCGGATAGTATTTTTTTTTTAGTTACAGGTTAGTGACATTTCGGACGATTCTGCATTTGGTCGGGTGACGAAATTTCACACGAATCCCATCCGGAAAGTTCAGATCGGCTTTTTTTCTTGGCTACAGATTAGATTTGGATAAGGGGTCGGGTGACTTTATTTTCGCGAACACGATCTGACCCGGATTGAGAGTAATTTTTTTACTTTAATTCTAGTTCTAGAATAGAATCCAGATATTATCAGAAAGTGACACGACACGTGTCGGTTCAGATCTAGAATCCTGGACGAATCCGGTTATATCCGACATTAAATTCTATTTCAAGTCAACGCGCAATCTGACTCTAACCCGGAAAATAATTCCGTTGACCCCCAACCCGACCGAAACTCATAAATGAAAAATCGACAACAATAAAAACTACACTTTGTGGTGGACTAGCAACTGGCTTATAAAGGCATTCTAGTGTTTTGAATGTGAGCGTGATGTCATCATCTAACATGCAGAGGCGTAGCGTCAAGGGGGGCACAGATCACTTTACTACCAGTATTTTTATATACTATATTTGGCCTTATTTAATTCATACCGTTCAAAGATTAAATAAGGCTAAAGGTAGTATATAATTATACTGGTAGTAAAATGGTCGTGCCCCCCCCCCTGACGCTACGCCACTGCTAACATGTGTGCGGAACAGCGACATTTATCTATATTTTACTTTTTATCTTTTTATAATTTTCAAAGTATGTGTGGAGCCTTCGGAGTTTGCACTTTCTGTCTTTTGCTATGGATTTATGCATATTTTAGCTTCGTTGGTCAATCGGCAACGTATAAAACATGAAACGAAAGGTTGTATCGGCAGATTTGGTTCGATCTCTCCCTGTGTGTTGAACTAAAGCCTGCACTGATAAGCTACAATGCTTTCAACGCGCATCTTGGAGTTGAAGTTCAGCTGAGTCAAAGATTAGCTGTGTGGCAAGATCTTTTTAGTCACAGTGTGAATAAAAACTATTCAGCAGCCATGGGTTGCTAGTGTATCAAAAGTTAGATTATAGTAACAATTTTTGTGTGTGCTTCTTGTGTTTCAGCTGAAAGCATTGAGTAACCACTGAATTTAGTAGTGGATTGTACTACCAGTGTGCTTCACGTAAGTTAAACTTTATTTTAGTAAAACTTTTTAGCCATTTCTAGTGAAGATCAAGTTAGTGAGTGCATTTTGTGAATCGCGTTCGATATAGGCAAAAACTTGCTAAATGACTCTGCCATATCCCTGCCCGCATAGTTTAAATAAACGTATTTTAAACCTTAAACTCGCAGCATGACTGAGCTTGCCGGGAACGGCCTTGACACGCACGATACAAATGGCGTCCAACTACACAACGAAACTAGGAATATTGATATTGTGTCTCGTGTGTATTTTACTGGTGGCACCTATGTGAAAGACTTTCTGTTAAAGTTA
Organism: Maratus michaelseni; assembly: GCA_963931845.1. Lineage (NCBI taxonomy): Eukaryota > Metazoa > Arthropoda > Arachnida > Araneae > Salticidae > Maratus > Maratus michaelseni. Next base: position 219,165,617 of record OZ007586.1, on the reverse strand, counting down.
GATGATTTATATCGCATAAAACAATATCCCTGATAAAAATAAATATTTAGTGCTTAAATTCTCAGTAAAGTGTGAAGCACTTTTATGGCTAGAAAATAATAGGGAAATTTTTAGTCAACGATGATTCTAAACGATATGAACAAACGGTTGCACAGCTGCAAAAAGCATTTTCACTTAAATATAAAAGTTCCTTACGACGTGAATACTATTGTAATAAGCAGAACATTTTGAAAGGGCTTCTAAGTTCTACTTGAATAAATTAGACATGTAAAAGAAATTGTGTCTGTATTTATCGTTTGACGAATTGCTGAATATTGTCATCCACTTTTTAATATATCCAGGACTATATTGAATTACGAGCTCCCAATAGTTCTGCGGAACTATGTCAACTCTTTCTAAAATACGAAGCTCGCCAAAAGGAGGAAAGGCACAACCCAAGACAGAGAACCTGGGACAATAGGAAATTCAGAAATGAAAGAGTGATAGTCATGGTTTGAGAGAAGAAGAGCGAGAATTTGATAATGGTTATAGAAATAGAGGTAGAAATTTCAGAAATGGTAACGATTGGGTTAACCGCAATGGATCTAATGCTGATGCTGGAAATTATAGAAATGCTGGTCGTGGTAATGATTTTAGAAATACTAGTAGAAATTTTTAATAGTGTCCTACACATAGAAAAAATGGTTATTTATTTAATATTCTGACATTTTTTTTCCATATCAGTAGAATACGAGAAAACAATTCTAAATTTTAGTGAAAAAAATTGTTTTATTGCAGCGAAAATCTAATAGGATTTAATAGGTATAGCTATTTCATTTAAAACTCTAGAACAGTTAAACCATTCAATCAACTAACCAATCGACCAACTCTGAAGTATAAAGTATTCCAGTTATTAAATTCTTTTAACAATTACATGCCTGATTATCCAGTGCAGCCACTTTCGCTGCCCCATAAGTAATCCACTTGTGCACCAATAGTAAACCTTTGATCCTCTATTGATTCTGATGAGAAAAATTAAATTATATACAATGTCTTAGAATTACAAAACATTAATGCTAATCAATAACATATGAAATAAAATTTACCATTTGGCCACCATTTGACCACTAATGGTATAGTTTAAGAAATGGTGATTGAAAAGTGGGCCACCACACAAAATTAATAAAATACTCATTTTATGCTTTATTATTATTTAACAAATTATTTAGAGTGTAATAAAAGTATAAAAAATACATTTTAATGCAAAGTAAATCATACTATTAACCGTTAACGAACGGAGCCATATTCGAGACAAACAATTTTTGTTTTCCGAATGTGTTGTTTCCAATTAATATTATTTTGGCACCCCTTTTTCTGACTAACCGTTTTTTCCTTCTTCGGTTGCTGAAATTTTCAGATTTAATAAGGGGATCTTTCTGTGCAAAAATACTGGTGTCAAATTGGAAACAAGAAATTTGGACAATAAAAATTGGTTGTCGTGAATATGGCGGCATTCGTTTGTTAAGGGTTAAAATAACTATATTTTAAATGAAAACTTACCTCTAAAAGAAACCGATAAAATTTGGCAAAAAAAAATCCGCTTTTGAAGACACTGTAGAAAATAAACTTCTCCGCCAACAAAACAAAACCCAAACAGTTTTATGAACAGTTAAAGTTAAGGGTTTAGCCAATCAGATGTATTTTATTTGTTTTTCAGAAATGCGATGGGAACTTGTTTTCAAACTTTAAAAATTAGCGGCTCACCACGGATACATGGCCCTGTATAGTTGCATTTAACTTACTATGAAGCAAAAAGGAAGGGCTTGAAATGAAACTTTGTTTGTTTATTGAGAACATACATCTGACTTGCGTGCTTGACGTCAAGTGCCCGCTTATAAGTCATCGTCAATATACAGGGACGAGATAGCCACAAGGAAGTTTACAACACCAGAGAGTTACATCCCGGAGCTCCACAAAGTGTGTGCAATGGAGCTGGCGGGAGTCGAACCCGCCGACCTAACTCCTACGCTCTCAAGCGATTTTGAAATGAAATGAAATGATACAAAGTAGACACAAAAGTGGAAAAAGAAAGTTTTTCGAGGCCTCGAGATCATAAAATCTTTAACTAGTCAACGGAAGTGTTCTCCAGGAGGAATAGAGGAACACTTACATAATTTACATACGAATTGCCTTTGTTTAGTCGATCGTATGAAACAAGTACTATTTTGGGCAAATCTGCACATCAAATGATTTGAGAAAAACTAATGCGTTAAGTTTTATGCAATATAAAATCAAAGTACAGAGTTATCAAGAAATAAGTTGCCTCCACTGTTCCGATTAAGAGTAACTTAAAATTACATATAATTTAAATAATGCGCTTGTCATTTAGTAAATAACAGATTTTAGAGTAAAGATTTCCGAAAGATGTAGCGCTGTAGCATTCAAATAAATGTTCAACAAGCTTATACAAGCTTAATAAACTTTAATAAACTCAAAACAATAAGCTTTTTAATGTCCTATATGCCTTCAGATAAATGTTTAATGTGCTGCAATGAATGCTCAATATGTACTTCTTTATTATTAATAATGTTCTGTAATCCGAAAACCATATTTTAAATCACTGAATGCAGTAAGTCTGGCTAAATATCTCAAACATATTGACAAATGCTTTCTTTCAGAGCTGGCATAGATACAAAAATAGTTTTGAAATTGTAGCACGCTGTTAGTAATGAAGGGAACAAATGAGCATTTGTCATAGCATATTAAACATTTATGTGAAGGAATATATGACATTAAAATCCATGATCCTGTTGAACATTCTTTGAGTGCTACAGCGTCACTTTTCGGAAACTTTTTGTACCAAAAAAAATTATTTAATAACGAACAAGTTCATCATTTGTAATATATGGAGCTTTAATTTCATCTCAATCAGAACAACAGAACGCAGTCCAGAGCCTTTTGAAGTTGATAACTTATTTCTTGATAATCCTATACAATATAAAATTAGAAAATATTAGCAACAGATTTGTACTAGTACAGTAGAACTGTGATAATTTTAGCAAAGTTACATGCGATAAATCGATTTTTTTAATTACCTTCAAATAACAATTTGTTGTAAAGAAATCGGTTATAATGAAGCCCGTGAACATGGAATAATTTTCGCGTTCTCTCTAGCTTCCTTATAAGCGATTTTCGCTGTGTTTTATTTCTTTGAACTGCATATTTGTGCTTAAGGCTCACATACAAAACGTTTCATTAAATTTATAATTGTTAACACAGATTTCTTTTTTTATGCATTATCTTGAAAGCGAATGACTTCTTTTTTATTCAACCGAAATAAAAACTGCAACAACAACGTAATTCTAACGGAAGCCTGGGTGGGTTCTGAGCTATTTCTTACCTGCATCACTAAGCAACGGATCTAAACAGGAAGTACTGTCTGCTTGTGGATGTAAAGAACAACTGCAGTTTGTACGTGGTTTTCTACTTAAGAAGAAAAAGGAAATGGTCAGCAAATTTAATACAAAGAATCATAAAGGGAGAAGTTTAAGGATGCGAGAATAGAATATTTATTTCTGACATATCAGCAAAATACAATGATGCTTGTTATGAAGAAATACCTTTATGATGACATCACGCAAACACTTATTAATACACAAAACATATTAAAAGAAAAGAAAACTTTAAAAAATTATGTCTTTGAAAAAATATTACGAGAGTGACGACAGATTTCTATGTTTTTAATATAAATTTTGAAACAATTAAGTGAAAGATTTTTTATAATTATTAAAGAAATTATTTATTTTAAAGTTTGAGGTTTTATACGGAATTTGTCTGCTTAGTGTAAATCATGCTATGTAAATACTAAGTATAAAGCTTGTAAGAAATAACATACATGTGACACGCGTAATACTATTCAAAACAATATTTTTGAAAAACAAAACAAACAAAAAAAAAAAAACAAGTTTGACTGCAAGAATGTCAGTGAAATCTTTCAAAAAATAGAGGCGGGACACTTCACAGAAATATTTTCCATTGCATCGAAATCCACTTTTTAAGTAAAAAAATACAGGGTATTCCAACGGTATCCAAATTTGCATCCATCATTTTAAAAGAACGGAGAAAATTTAACACATTTTTCAACAGACTTTACCTTGCCGTTTGTAAAATGTAACAATATCATGAAAATTTGTGGATTTGCATCCAAGCAGCACTGAAGAAAATTATATTTCAAAATGTAATGTTCCGGATATATTTCGGAATGTAGTTGACATTGCATATGATGTCACGGACCGAATTATTAGTATTAACTGTCAGCAGTTTCATGATATCACATTTCACACAAAGCAGGGTAAGTTGGTTGAAAAATAGCCAAAATATCTTCATTATTGTTAAAGATATGAACAAATATTCGGGTTCGGATTAAAGTGTGACGCCTTGTATTTTTGATCATATACATCGGTTGCAATCGAGGTCATATGGTAAACAAATATGGCTTCGTCTTACTGTTCAACATGCCTAGGATATTTTTCGCAATAGTTTTTAGAGACAACCAGTAGAATTAAAAAATATAATCAGGCTATTTGGAAATTAAGAAAATATTATAAATTGCTAAAATTTTAGTTCAATGTTAAAATATTCAATAGTGTAAAATAATTATATGAACTACACTGATGTCCAAAAATTAAGAGGCAGTGACCGATTTTCGCGATTTTAGATGTTGAGATTTAAATGAGATCACCATTCCGTACATTGTAAACAATCGAAAATTTCCCCGCATTGTCCAAGGAGCATTGTAACAAAAAATAATAATAAAAAAATAAAAAAATACACTGATGTCCAAAAATTAAGAGGCAGTGACCGATTTTTTCGATTTTAGACGTTCTGTCGAATATCTACTGAAAATTTTTACGAATTGTTCTTGAACTTCAAGAATGTAAAGAACATGTTTGACGTCATAATTTTCTGTGATGATTTTGTCGCAAGGACATTTAAGGGAGGGGGGGTAATAATAAGTTTAATAATAAAATAATATTTGCGTTTCTCCAAGAAACTGAAAATGCTCAAAATGATCCGTCACTATATAGCAAATGACTATGTAGGTCTTGTTCAAAGTTTTGGTGCGTTTGTGTAAGAATAGCACGCATATTCCTAAAGATGTTAACGTTTCTGTGAAAAAATATTCTTTTTTTTTTTTACATAGCATGCAGAGTTTTCAACCGAATTTGACACCGCTTTTCAAAAACTTGACAAAGAAATGTAGAAATAGTATATTGCAATTAAAATATTAATATATTGAAAATTTGATGAGGTATGGGCATTTGTATGAAATAAATTTTAACTGCGCAAGCGCGAACTACAGCAACGATTTTTTTGTCATGATTTGGTAGTCAATACTATGGAGCGACTTATATAAAAATAACCAGTCAGATATCGTGAAAACTAAAAAAAAACAGGCAATACAGTGAGCTAATTAATAAGTTGGGGAGGAAATCCCATAGGATTATATGAAAAAAACATTGAAATTTTCCCAGAAACGTTAACATCGTCAAGAATATGCGTGCCATTCTTACACAAAAACGTTGAACAAGAACTACATAGTCATTTGCTACAGTGACGGATCATTTTGAGCATTTTCTGTTTCTTGGAGTAACCCAAATATTATTTTATTATTAAATTTATTATTACCCCCCTTAATTGTCCTCGAGACTAAATCTTCGCTGAAAAACAGGAAGTCAAACATGTTCTTTACATCCTCAAAGTTCTCGGGCATTTCGGGCATTTCTTCACGAATTCCAGTAGATATTCGACAAAACGTCTGAAATCGAAAGTCACTGCCCCTTAATTTCTGGACATCAGTGTAAAATTTTGATCTTATTTTCTTCTTCACTGTTGTTACGGTTGGTTTCAACAAAATTTTTTTTTTTAATCTACATTAATTATTTAAATCACTTTCTCAACATTTATTTAAAAGCACTCTTTTTTTCTGTTTCTAATAAAAATTTAAATAAATAAAAGTAATTGTAATAATTATAATAAAATCAGTTTTTATTTTTTCTTCTTTCTTTTTCTTTTTGCAAAGTAATTTCAACGTTTATAGTCTAACGTAGCTTCCTGTTTTTCAAATACGAAAAGCAGACAGCAAGGGAGGGATGTTTTGTCAGTAGACTGCACAGGTGGAAAATTTGGAGTCATCTAGTCTGACTTTGATATAAGAATGACCGACCGCCCTGTATAAGAATTACGTTATCTTATGAGTGTACTATACACGCAATTAGGCTTTGTAAGTTTACGTCAGGCTTCAATTGGCTCTGCTATCAGGCGGATAGCTGGCGCCCATGTAAACAGAGGCTAACAAGACCCCCCTTCAGCACACGCCATGGGGGTGATGCATGGTTTCCTTCCCCCATGAAGCGGCCGGCAGAGTGGAGCGGCAAGCTGTAGTCTTCACGATGAGTCCATTTTTTCCTTTTGTTTCCATTCCCGTACCCCTGGCAGAGTGGATCGGTCCCGTTTTTCAAGCAGCGCGGGAGAATGAATGTTTACGACACTTGTTGCTTGGCCAAGAGACCTGTCGTTTGACTCGTAAAAAAAAAATTCGACTTATTACGGGGCTCGAAGATTGGCCTGTGGGCTGGATCGCGAAGTTGTTGAAGGCGGACAGGTTTCTGGAAGATTTTTTTTTTTTGAGAGTGGGGCATTGATGGCCCTACATTAACCATCCTAAATCATGATGTTATGATGAAAAGAGGCTATAAGGGCATTTTCGAATTGCGGATCTATAACTGTTAACGAGAAATTAAGAAGAAGATATGTGTAGCCTATTTTTTTTTTTGGCGTAGTGGCGCTCCAAGATTATGACTTCTTAACCATCAGAAGTGATCATAGATATTGAACTAAACCGGTCGTTAGAAGTCGTAGTGTTCTGAGTTACGGTGATGGCTATCTTCGAATAAAACACATGCTTCAGGAAGGTGAAATTACTGACTCCGACGGTGAAGTTCTGGACCGTAGAACGATTTTCCCCTCCGGACTAGATGATGGACCTAGTAGTTGATGGCAGGTGATGCAGTGAGATGAGAGGATTGATGAATGTTAGCTTGAAACCACGTCTGAATTTTTCCCCAGCCTGAATACTCCAGCTTAAGTGCTTCATCAGATTTTGAAAAAGGAGGAAATGCTCCTAAGTGCCCATTGACTAAAATTGTAGAACTCTCTACCTGTTGTAAGTACTATTTGCATAGTTTTTCTTTTTATTTATTTGTACCTCTTTAAAAAAAAAAAAAAAAAAAAAAAAAAAATATGTTTGCTATACCAGAATTTAAAAGTGAAATGAATATCTTTGGATAATTTCAATAAGAATAAACATTATGAACAGAAATAGTCTGTAGGTTAATATATAATGTTTGTATGTTTGAACGACCATTAAATGGTAATATGATGGTAATTTTAAAAATATGATGTGTAATTTAAAAGTAACCAGTGAGTGGTTTCAACTTAAAAGATCAGCTGTTATATTGTTTTATTAAGATTATTTTTGATAACTTAGTTGCTTCATTATTTTAAATGTTCAAATAAATTGTGTTTTTTTTTGTTTATTATCAAAGTTGGTATGTTTTTCTTTGTATAAATCTCTAAATAATTAATTTTTTATATTCACAGTAGACCTATAAGAATGGCCTAACCTTTCTGTGATTAATTAAAAAAAAAAAAAAAGGGAGAGAAAATTCAACTTTATTAAATTAGGACTTTAAAATTTCTTAAGTTTAAATTCATAACTGACTGTTTTAATGAACATAAATTGAAGTTCACTCAATGTTATACAATCGTATTTTTGATCTTGATTTAAGGATGGATAGATTAATAAGTGAAACAGTAATATTAAATTTAATTTCATAAAATGTTAAATTAAGCTTTAACTCTCCTCTTTCAGAAACATTGTTTTTCTAAAATATACACCAAAATTGTTTTATTTTAAAAAGTAAAAAAAAAAAAAGGGAAAAAAAAATATCCAGTCATTATACACCACTATACGATTCTTGGTTAACCGATCGGATCTTGTTCAGAATCTCTATGGTTGTTCTAAAATTTTAGTACATCATCATATCCCTATTCTATTAACGGATTTAACTCTTTCCCCTTTTGGTCCTCATATTGGAGGAATTTCAGGTTGTCTGCATTTTTCCAAATTATATGATGATTACACTTTTGTTAATTTAATGTGTATGGAGATTTGAGCTTGATCGGGTTGGAGTGGAGTTGGGTGTTCTTTATTCAATCCAGTATGCTACTTGATTTAGAAATCTGTTGCCCCTTACTACATTTAATATTGTCTTAAAATGATGAGTTCAAAATTATCATTGTTGTATTAACCTATTCGGATTCTTAAGTTTTGATATTTTGATTAGTTTAATATAATTTGCTACCTTTTCCATGGCAACAGATTTCAGTGGAGCTAATCAGGGTATACTTATTTTTTTCTAAATATTTAATTGTCAAGTGAAGATTGAGTAATAAATGAGCTTTTTAAGTTTAAGTAAGTTGTGTTTTAGAAAGAACCCCAAAACACCACAACAAATGGAGCCGTAACAATTCGGTCTCTGGGTTATTGATTTTTTTTTACTTGTATGTATTTATGTATCAAAGAGCAACTGGGTGTTTTTGCAATTAAAATTTTATTTATATGTTCAAGTGTAAAAAGAGGTCTAGGCTCTCTCTCTGTGCTAGTAAGCTACAATTCCCAGTCAAAATTATGCCTTGTGAGCATAACCTTTTCTTATTTACAAAAAGCATAGTCCTGTACTTAAGTTTTATGTATTTATAAGGTTTTCCTTTCCCCTCTCTTTTTCTCATTTTTAAGTTGTCCCCCCCCCCCCCTTTTTTCATTTTCTTTTTGGTTTGTTTGTCATTTTCTAACTCTAACTATGGCTGATAAGCACTCGGAAGCAATTGCCACTATTCAGCGAAAAAATGCTTTAGTGGATAATTTGTCAAACATTCCCCCATTCAATGGAGAGGCCAGCTCAGTCTGCTTCTCAGATTTTTCTGAGAAATTTGAGAGTTTTGCCAAATTATTCGACTGGAATGAGGAGGAGAAAAAATTCGTTTTGTTAGCTAGATTATCAGGAGCTGCTTCTAGGCGAATAAAAATTCACAAAGCAAAAACATCTGATGAGCTATTAAAAATCTTAAAAGAGAGTTATACTTCACAGGCCACACCAGATGTTGCCCTCAGTCATTTTTTAAATTTTAAACAGCCACCCAATATGAGTGTTCAGGAGTTTTATGACAAGGCATATGATATGTCATTAAGAGCCCTTGTAATTGAAGGTATCCAGGGTGAAGTAGTCGATAAAAGCCGAACGGCTCTACTACACTCCATGCTGTTGAGCAATCTTACACCAGAAGTGCGAAAGGGGGTAATTGCGAGAAATCCACAATCCCCAGAAGAGGTCCTCAAAATTGCGCTTCTTGAGGAAAAGGCTTATAGGAGCATTAACCCTTTCTACAACCACCGCGAGGAAATTCTCAACCCTAATTTGACCCAAAACCTACCCTGTGCTGCAGTTTTTCAGCAAGATAGCTCACAAAAGAAGGAGATAGACCAACTAAAATCTCAAATTGATGTTTTAGCAGCTAAGATAGACAGTTTAGTTGATCTTAGGGCTAGGGATGTACAGGAGAAAAACCAAGAGGTAAGACCCGTAACCTGCTATAGGTGCTCCGTACAAGGCCACTATGCCAGAGATTGTCCACTAAATTTTGTCGACTATAATTTTAGAAGGGGAGGTGGTCAAAATTTCAGGAGCCGTGGGCAAAATTATAGAAACAGAGGTGAAAATCCTAGAGGGAACCACAATCAGCGAGGCGGATATAGGGGAAGAAGAGGTGGTTATTACCAAAACAATAGGAGCACAGCTGCGAACAGAAATGAAGAGCAGGCGGTAAATAACACCCCAGTAGCTAACAATGAAAGTGAGGCTTTAAACTATTAGTGGCCGGATCAGATGTGGTCAAGTCGATCCCCAACAGGCCCCTGGACCCCCCAACTGTGTATAGTATGTTTCAGCCCCAATCATATACATTACCAACTGCAAGAATTTACATAAATAAAGTTTGCCTAAATGCATTATGTGACACGGGTTCTGCAATTAATCTCCTGAGTGGTACTGATTGTAACTGTTTAGAGAATTTTGAAATGGAGAATTGCAATATCCCCATTATGACTGTCACCGGTGAGAAAGTTCACCTAAATAAGAAAGTATTTTTAAAATTTGTTTTTGATAATGTTCAATGTCAAGCTGAATTCTATGTAGTGGAAGGTAAATTAGCAGAGGAATTTAATATGATTTTGGGAATGCCATTTTTGAAAGAGTACCGGGCAAGTATAAATTGTGATACAAATGCTGTCGCTCTTAAAGTGCCAGTTTCAGGCCAATGTAAACAAAGCGTAGAAACCCCAAGTAATACTTCAGGGTGTAATACTTGTCTTGCTACTAATTCTGTAAATATTTCTAACTCTGTATATAGTGTAAATTCTAATAATAATTGTATAAATAATGATTGTGTTAAAAATAATTCTGTAAATATAAAATGTGTCAACAAAGTAGGGGAGAATTCAAAAAGTAGTAATGCCAATAGCCCTCCTGAAAATTGTGCATGTGAGAAAGTTCATGACTCAGTTAATATTGAAAATGGGAATCATAGTAGTGAAAATATGGTAGTTCAGGACCCGCAGTTGAGTAATATGGGAAAAGATGTTGAGATAGTCATTCAAACTGAGTCAGATAAGGAAGTTGAAAGTGTTGCGCAGAACTTTTGCATGCAAACAACATCAGGCGGTAGCTCTGAGGGTAATAACACTGAAAATTTTTCAAGTATTCAAAGTGTCGACAACATTCTTTCAGCAGCGAGTCAGGTAACTCAGGGTAATTTAGCTGAAGAGACTACTGAAATTTGTAATATTGATGAAAGTGAAGATTTGGTAAGTATAGAGGATAAGGTACCTGAAGTCGAGGAGGAGAGCAATGAAGATAGCAGTAGTGATAAAACCAATAAAAATAAAAATATAAGTTTCGCTGTGTTATGTAGCAAAATTTCAATTCCCCCGCAGTTAAAAATGTTAGCCCAGGTTAAAAGTTATAAGGAAAATTTTATTAAGGAAAATGATATTGTTATGTTAGAACCTTTGGCGAAAAATTTAAATCAAGGTCTCCTTACCTCCAGAGCCATTTGCACTAAAGAACATGGCCTATATATCTCATTTGCAAATTTTTCAGACAATAGTATTCATTTAAATAAAGGAACCTTTGTTGCCAAAATTCAAAAATGTGTAGACCAGTCAAATATACCCGTAACTGATAATAAATTAACCTATAATATAAATTTGGCCCCTCCAATTGGTGACTTTGATCACGCTGATCTCACTTGGAGCTCTGAAATTAATTTAGATCATTTAGAACCCCCATTAAAACTTAAAATGCAAAATTTTCTAGACAAAAACAAAGATGTATTTGCAGCATCGGTCTTAGATTTACCCGGCTGTGATACAATCCCGCATGAAATTAACTTAACTTCAAATAAACCAGTTAAAGGCAAAGCTTATAGAGTCCCCTACAAATTACGTCAAGAAATGGAAGACCAACTTAATACTTTGTTACAGGCGGACATAATTTCCCCTTCCATGTCTGAATTTGCTTCTCCGGTTATTCTGGTTCGGAAATCAGACGGTTCCTATCGACTTGCTGTTGACTACAGAAGATTAAATAAAAATCTTGTTAAAGATGCTTACCCAATACCTAACATTACCGACTCTGTTGATGCTTTAAGTGGGGCTAAATTTTTTTCAACGCTAGATTTAACTAGTGGGTTTTTTCAACAGATTATTCGCCCAGAGGATAGGCATAAAACTGCTATAATCACCCACAAAGGACTTTTTGAGTGGACCCGTAACTGTTTTGGGCTCTCAAATTCAGGTAACAGTTTCCAAAGACTTATGAATGCTATTTTCGGTGATTTAGGCAATCTTGGAATTCTTGTTTATATCGACGACATTGTAATTGCCTCCAGTGATGTTAATTCTCATTTTGAGAAGCTTAGCATGGTCTTTGAAAGGTTAAGACTGCATAAACTTAAACTTAAGCCCAGTAAATGCACTTTCCTTTCGAATAAAATACAATATCTAGGTTTTGAGATTTGTAGTGGCCAAGTATCACCTATCAATAAAAATATTGCCGTAATAGAAAATTTTAAACCTCCAACTACCCGAAAGGCTGTTAGGTCATTTATTGGAACTCTATCTTTCTATAGGAGATTTATACCAGATTTTACTAAGAGAGCTAAAAATCTAATCAACTTAACGAAAGAGACAGGAAAATTTTCGTGGAATGAAGATGCACAGAAAGAATTTGAAGACCTTAAAATGGCTCTTATTTCAAAACCATGTCTTGCACTCCCTGATTTTGAGAAAGAATTCCATTTATATACTGATGCCAGTGGCGAAGCATTAGGGGCAGTGTTATCACAATTAGATGAAAATAACATGCTCCATCCTGTTGCATTTGCCAGCAGAAAATTGAAAGATGCTGAGACCCGCTACTCCACCACTGAAAGGGAATTACTAGCTTTAGTTTGGGCTACTGCCCACTTCAAATGTTACATTGCTAATACCCATTTTTTCATCTATACAGACCATGTGCCTCTAACATTTATGTTAAAAATTCACGACCCTACATCTCGCATGGCTAAATGGATCTGCACTCTCTCAGACTTTAATTTTACAATCAAGTTTGTTAAAGGTAAGTGTAACAGTGTCGCAGATTTCCTTTCGAGGTATGTCAACAATGATAACTCCAATGATACTGTTAATTGTAATTTTTGTATACAAGTCGAAAAGGAAGTTACTTTTATGCCTCATTCTAATCTACTTGAAAAAATTGGTGAATTACAAAAATCAGACAAGAAATGCTGCGAGATTGCAAGAAAACTAGACCAAGGTGTAGAAATTGCTCCTAAATACATGAAATTTTTTTTTAGAGATGACATTTTAGTTTGTGAGGATACAAGGGAGTCAGCTATTTTGAATAAATCTGTAAAGTTAGTCGTGCCAAAAGAATTGGTTACTCAAGTTTTTGCACTAACACATGAGTCCCTAGCGGCTTGTCATCAAGCCTTTCAAAAGACCATTGATCGCATTCGTGAGCACTTCTATTGGCCAGGAATGTCGTCAGATGTCAAGCATCTAGTGGAGTCATGTATTAGTTGCCAGCAGAAGAGAGCTTATAGAGCGAACCATCTCGCCCCTCTGCAACGTATGCCGACCCCCCAGTTTCCCATGAACAAGGTTCATTTGGATCTCATTGGACCCTTACCGCAAACTTTTTCGGGAAATAAGTATATTGTCGCATATATAGATTCATTTACTAAGTGGCCAGAAGCATATGCGGTTAGTTCAACCACTTCAGATGTCATTGCGGACACTTTAGCTGATTTCATATCACGCTACGGTGCGCCCTGTTTTATTACGACGGACAACGCGAAGAATCTAATTTCAGATGCGATAGAGCACGTATATAAAATGTTTGGTATTAATCATATTAAGACCTCATCTTATCACCCGGCTGGCAACTCGCAAGTGGAGAGACAGAATCGTACTCTTAAAAATGCACTTTGTCACATAGTCAACCAAAATCAATCTGACTGGGACACTAAACTCAAATTTGCACTACTAGCTATGCGTTCAGCTGTCCACTCTTCAACTAAACTTAGCCCAGCTGCAGTTATGTATGGCAGAAATATGAATCTACCATATAATCTCTTTTCTCAACCACCTTCTTTTAATTATAATGATGCACCCTCTTTTTGCGAACTCTTAATCCCAGCTCTTCAAAAAGTATACACTGAAGTACATAGTAATTTAATTAAAGTTTCTGAGCAGCAGGAAAAATACCGTGAAAAGACAGCTGTTGATAAAAATTTTAAAATAGGAGATCTTGTGTGGTTATTTACACCCACAGTCGCCCCTGGTAATACAAAAAAAATAAGCAAGCAAAATAATGGTCCTTTTACTATAATTGAGAAGCTAAATGAGGTTAATTTTAAAATAGCGCTAGTTGCTAATCCCAAAAATTGTCAGGTTGTCCATGTTGACAGGTTGTCTTCTTTCAAAGACAGACTCCCCATCTGGTCCAGTAAACCAAAACAAACAATTGGCCTGGGATCGACTGAAAACGTGACCATCGATTCACCACACCAACCGCGCGATTCTCCTCCTGTACGCAGGTGTAAGCGTAACCGATTCATTCCCTGGGCACCATATGATAGTAACCGCGCACCAGCAGTAGTGAACGTCAACAATAACGAAACTCCGGTAGCGCCGGAAGTGGAGGAAACAGACAGCGACGCGACTGAAATCATAAATCCCTCTCCCCCACCTCCCATTTCTCCGGAGATTGCAGCGGCAGAGAATAACGAGATGTGCGTAAATAAAAATTTTGCAACGGCAGAAGGCAGTGAAATGCGCGTAGGTAAAAATTCAGCCACGGCAGAAAGCAGTTCAACTGCTGAGCACAGCGATTCGCGCAGGTCTCGTTCATCGATTCGTCCAGCTGCTAAATCGAATAGAAGTAGTCGTTCAATATCGATTTCTAGAACCGACTATTCGCTACGGGATAGAAGAGACCGTCCGAGTTATAAATACTAACTACCTTTTTTCGTTATTCAAGCATTTTTATTCAATTTTACCTTGTTTATTTGTATTTATTTATAGTTTAGTTAATGTGTATGTATATTTAATTATTTTTTTTTGACATTTTTAAAACGGAACTTAGTTTTTCTAGCGTATTAAAGGTTTGTTTTGGTTGTGTGTTGATACTCTCATGTAGGCATTTTTAACCCTTTTTATGCCTATACTTAAGGTTTTTGTCTGTTTTATGGTAGATTATGTGGTATATACCCGTCCGCACCCCGTTTTCGTAGATTTTGGGTATATTTTTGCAAAAAAAAAAAAAAGAAACGAATGTAATCTTTGTTACTTTAAAATTTTTTTAGGATGTTGTGTTTTGTATGCCCTTTTGCCGAGGTAGATCTGTTTAGTTCAGTTTTTTTTAATGCATCAGTGTTTTGTATATAACTTTTTAAGTATGTGTTTACTTTAATTTCTACATTTTAACTAGATAGATTTATTATTTACTATACAGTTTGTGGTTTTATTTGAGCTTAAACTTTAAGGAGTGTGGGCCCTTTTTCTTTTTCTAGTACATACTGTCTCATGTACATGCCTGTATGTTGTTGTGTGTGGCTAAAAGTGCTAAAATTAACTATTTTATTTATTCTACTTCCTATTTTTGTGGAATGTGTGTTTTCCTTCCTGGTGATATATGTCACCACCCCTGTTTTTTATTTTATTTTGTGGAATGTTTTCCCTGTAGTGCCCAAAAGGCCCGAAACTGCTTTTTGCTATAAGTAGCACAGAGGCAGAGATACTCTTTCCCATGCACATTACTTGTACGTGCATTTGTAAAATCTACATAATATCCCGAATCATTAGACTGTGTTCGAAAACAAACATGTGTTCTCATATAAAATTGTTACAATTGTGTGCGTAATTCTCTAACATGGTCTGTGATACCATAATTTGTGTCTTACAGATGTATATGTATATATTTTTTTTTGTGTGTCACCAGTTGCTCTTGTGTATTTTTGTATAATAGAATTAATATGTGTTTTACAAATTTCCTTGACATTTACAGTGTTGTAACTATGATATTACTAGTACTTATTTACATTAATAGATAGTGTTGTAATATACTGTGATGCCAATTATTGAAGTTATGTATATAAGCAGTATAGTGACAATTAATCAGTGGGCACTTCTCTTCTTTTTCGGCTAATTTTTTTTTTCAAAATTCAATTTATGTATTATTTACAGTTCTGTTGCCAGAAGTCTCAGGAAGGATGCAGTTATGCGTAGGAATGACAGTAGTAGGGAAGTGAGGTTTCACAATCAGGTGGAACATGTGTTCTTTTACAGGTGCAGAAAATATCTTGGTCATTTTAGTGGTAAAATCAGCCTTGTGGTCCCTCCTCTGGTAGTACTCTTTTATGGTCATGTTTCAGGTAATATTTTAGGTAATGGTTTCTACGGATGTGCGAGCTCTGGTTGTATATATCCGGAATATATTGTCAGGGTGGTATTTCAGCGGTGAACTCTCTGGATCCCGTCCCGGATCGATGTATGATCTGTGTTTGTGGGTCAGTTTTTTCAGTGTTGAGGTCCCAGCATGCCATGTGGTACCAAGTTACCTTTCAAAAAAATAATTTGTTTTCTCAAAATTTTTTTTTTTAATTAGCCGGGGGGAGCAATCTTCTTACGGTTGGTTTCAACAAAATTTTTTTTTTTAATCTACATTAATTATTTAAATCACTTTCTCAACATTTATTTAAAAGCACTCTTTTTTTCTGTTTCTAATAAAAATTTAAATAAATAAAAGTAATTGTAATAATTATAATAAAATCAGTTTTTATTTTTTCTTCTTTCTTTTTCTTTTTGCAAAGTAATTTCAACGTTTATAGTCTAACGTAGCTTCCTGTTTTTCAAATACGAAAAGCAGACAGCAAGGGAGGGATGTTTTGTCAGTAGACTGCACAGGTGGAAAATTTGGAGTCATCTAGTCTGACTTTGATATAAGAATGACCGACCGCCCTGTATAAGAATTACGTTATCTTATGAGTGTACTATACACGCAATTAGGCTTTGTAAGTTTACGTCAGGCTTCAATTGGCTCTGCTATCAGGCGGATAGCTGGCGCCCATGTAAACAGAGGCTAACAAGACCCCCCTTCAGCACACGCCATGGGGGTGATGCATGGTTTCCTTCCCCCATGAAGCGGCCGGCAGAGTGGAGCGGCAAGCTGTAGTCTTCACGATGAGTCCATTTTTTCCTTTTGTTTCCATTCCCGTACCCCTGGCAGAGTGGATCGGTCCCGTTTTTCAAGCAGCGCGGGAGAATGAATGTTTACGACACTTGTTGCTTGGCCAAGAGACCTGTCGTTTGACTCGTAAAAAAAAAATGCGACTTATTACGGGGCTCGAAGATTGGCCTGTGGGCTGGATCGCGAAGTTGTTGAAGGCGGACAGGTTTCTGGAAGATTTTTTTTTTTGAGAGTGGGGCATTGATGGCCCTACATTAACCATCCTAAATCATGATGTTATGATGAAAAGAGGCTATAAGGGCATTTTCGAATTGCGGATCTATAACTGTTAACGAGAAATTAAGAAGAAGATATGTGTAGCCTATTTTTTTTTGGCGTAGTGGCGCTCCAAGATTATGACTTCTTAACCATCAGAAGTGATCATAGATATTGAACTAAACCGGTCGTTAGAAGTCGTAGTGTTCTGAGTTACGGTGATGGCTATCTTCGAATAAAACACATGCTTCAGGAAGGTGAAATTACTGACTCCGACGGTGAAGTTCTGGACCGTAGAACGATTTTCCCCTCCGGACTAGATGATGGACCTAGTAGTTGATGGCAGGTGATGCAGTGAGATGAGAGGATTGATGAATGTTAGCTTGAAACCACGTCTAAATTTTTCCCCAGCCTGAATACTCCAGCTTAAGTGCTTCATCAGATTTTGAAAAAGGAGGAAATGCTCCTAAGTGCCCATTGACTAAAATTGTAGAACTCTCTACCTGTTGTAAGTACTATTTGCATAGTTTTTCTTTTTATTTATTTTTACCTCTTTAAAAAAAAAAAAAAAAAAAAAAAAAAAAAAAATATGTTTGCTATACCAGAATTTAAAAGTGAAATGAATATCTTTGGATAATTTCAATAAGAATAAACATTATGAACAGAAATAGTCTGTAGGTTAATATATAATGTTTGTATGTTTGAACGACCATTAAATGGTAATATGATGGTAATTTTAAAAATATGATGTGTAATTTAAAAGTAACCAGTGAGTGGTTTCAACTTAAAAGATCAGCTGTTATATTGTTTTATTAAGATTATTTTTGATAACTTAGTTGCTTCATTATTTTAAATGTTCAAATAAATTGTGTTTTTTTTTGTTTATTATCAAAGTTGGTATGTTTTTCTTTGTATAAATCTCTAAATAATTAATTTTTTATATTCACAGTAGACCTATAAGAATGGCCTAACCTTTCTGTGATTAATTAAAAAAAAAAAAAAAAGGGAGAGAAAATTCAACTTTATTAAATTAGGACTTTAAAATTTCTTAAGTTTAAATTCATAACTGACTGTTTTAATGAACATAAATTGAAGTTCACTCAATGTTATACAATCGTATTTTTGATCTTGATTTAAGGATGGATAGATTAATAAGTGAAACAGTAATATTAAATTTAATTTCATAAAATGTTAAATTAAGCTTTAACTCTCCTCTTTCAGAAACATTGTTTTTCTAAAATATACACCAAAATTGTTTTATTTTAAAAAGTAAAAAAAAAAAAAGGAAAAAAAAAATATCCAGTCATTATACACCACTATACGATTCTTGGTTAACCGATCGGATCTTGTTCAGAATCTCTATGGTTGTTCTAAAATTTTAGTACATCATCATATCCCTATTCTATTAACGGATTTAACTCTTTCCCCTTTTGGTCCTCATATTGGAGGAATTTCAGGTTGTCTGCATTTTTCCAAATTATATGATGATTACACTTTTGTTAATTTAATGTGTATGGAGATTTGAGCTTGATCGGGTTGGAGTGGAGTTGGGTGTTCTTTATGCAATCCAGTATGCTACTTGATTTAGAAATCTGTTGCCCCTTACTACATTTAATATTGTCTTAAAATGATGAGTTCAAAATTATCATTGTTGTATTAACCTATTCGGATTCTTAAGTTTTGATATTTTGATTAGTTTAATATAATTTGCTACCTTTTCCATGGCAACAGATTTCAGTGGAGCTAATCAGGGTATACTTATTTTTTTCTAAATATTTAATTGTCAAGTGAAGATTGAGTAATAAATGAGCTTTTTAAGTTTAAGTAAGTTGTGTTTTAGAAAGAACCCCAAAACACCACAACACTGTTGAACTACGAAAATGAATTCAACTTTTTCCAAAAAGCGAAACTATTCAACAACTAATCAAGAGAAAAAGTTCTACGTACTCTCTCTATGGTGTTTTAGGTCACCCAGACTTATCCACCTAATTTCCTGTTAGAACGCTGGCTACAAGTCCAGACGTGTCAGATTTCAATCTTGAGTCCGGCTTCGAAGCTAGATTCCCCTTCAAATAAAGGTCCTGGTCTGGGTAGCCCTTGATTACAAAAAATAACCGCAAGCACTTTATGGTTCAATATGTCATTAGTTTATTTTTTAACATTTTACCAATTCTTGGTTCAACAGTTCTTGGAATTTCATCAGTTCTTTGTTCTCAACATTTTACCCCAATTCTTGAAACGTTCATCCTACACAAGTTTATGGTTTAACCTAAAAAATAAGGACCGAATCATATTTAAAAAAATTCACTATTCTGTGACTGCAGTTGCTACAGCAGTAAAATTGGGTTCAACACAGAACGAAATTTTTAACAGTGTAGGTTTTGGTGTTCAAATTGTAGAATTATTTTTAAAACAGAACATAACTTCTTTATTTCTGGAAAAACAATAAAAATGGTATATTAAATGAAGGGATTAAAAAATTATTCCAAATATATTCAAATCTTAAAGGGATTAAAAAATTTAAAAAAAAGGACTTTTAATAGATTTAGAACAAAAAAGAAACAAGAAAGAAAAATCATGCGTCAAGCATAGAATATGAAATACTTTCCAACATATTCAGAATACTCTTAACGCAACTTCACTGTTAAATCAGGTGAAAGAAGATATGTAAATAAATTGTTTAGAAAACACGCAATACATTTAAAACCCAATATCAAAAATTTCGTTCATAGTCGAAAAAAGGCGTCAATTTTTTGTGCAGGTCTCTATATTATGTACAGATATGGATAGAAGAGAAGGCTCAAATGTAGGCTAGGGTCTAAAAAAGGGCTAGCTTTTGAAATTATACTGTAAGGTTTGGCCATCTGGTGGCGAGGGCATGAAACTGTCATATTTTGGTAAGGAGGAAGATGGAACAGCTGATTGATCGTTGCCATTCGCAGTCGCCATTTTTTTCTACATAATTTCATACTTTAGAGCTTTATCGGGAAAGTGAATTCGAAATTTTGTACATTTCAATTGGTAATTATTGCTTGTTTTGTTTTTACCACGTCGCTGATAAGATAATAAGTTCCATTTTGAGATACTTCTTTAAAGGATATATTTAACTCATGATGGCTGACTTTCGTTAAAACTGAACATATTGTTAGTCTAAAAATGGGCTAACCTCCAACGGGTTTATCTTAAACCTCCAATCAATCTGGTGGGTCATCTTTACAACTCAGCTCATTGCTGAGCTATCTTCACAATTGAGTCCATTTGATATGACTCATTTGCCAGCTGTTTGCAAGAAAGAGACCACTCGAGGTCGCAAATTTGTAAAGGTATGTCTCGTGACGGGATCATCCTAACGGAACGAGGTGACTCGGTCCTTGTGCAATTCAACACTAAACAAAACCAAGAAGAACCTGATTCTAGGATCTGTGAGTGATGCAAAAGTCTCTCTCTCTCTATATATATGTATATACATACTTAAAAATGGACAAACTAAAAGTGGCGCAAAGAGGGCTACTAAGAATCAGCCTTCGGATTAAGAGGAAGAACCCTAGTTTGTAATAGTGAATCATACTTTGATGATAGTGACAGCGACCTGGATAATTCAGATATCGAGAAATATAGGTGCAATGTTTTCAGTGCTAAATGTGGACACACACAGAATATGCGGGGGCAGAAAAAGATGTATATATGTGTGACTACTGCAAATAAAAGTAAAAGATAGCACTTCCACGATTGTGGATGGTATTTATTAATTTTTGTTACGTTTTTACAAAAATGTTGTTGGTCGCCTACATTTAGACCACCATTTGAAGACTACTAATTTCACAACTTTTGCAATAAAATCTATTGTAAAAAATACAATTATAGTTATTTAGTGTAATTATAGTTAGTTTACCTTCCTATCTTGATATTTGCATGTTTTATGTTGTATTAACATATTAACATTTTGAAATAATAAACATATAGTTAGTTTGACCTTAAAAACAAACATGTAGCCCATATTTGGACATTTTCATCTATATACTGCATAGTACATTAAACTTTAATTCAGATAGAAAATGCATAACACAGTTGAAATTTCCCCTTTAGCAATTTCCTCAAAGAGACATAAATTTACTTGAATTTTTTTGGACTGTTATATAAAATACAGATTTTTATGCGCACCTCCTATTAACAAAAATTTAATTCAGGTTAAAAACGCATAATACAACTAAAAAGACATTTCCTGCAATTATCATCCGTAGGCTGAATTTATCCAGTTCTTTGCGTAGTATTTGATTTTTTTTATATTCTACAAACGTTCCTTAATATACTAAATATATTTCAGTAAGAAAATGCATATCACAATTTTAAAAGCCTTTAAGCAATTCACGCCCACAGACAGTAATTTTTACGAATTATTTTATTCTGCCCTGTATATGATCTATAGAATTTATACACATCACGTAATATGCGAAAATTAAGTTAAACTTAAGAAAATATACCACAACTATAAGCGCACTTCCAGCAGTTATCGCTGAGAGATAGTACGCTACACTGTAAAAAATATTTCCAGAAAAAACGGAAATTGTACTGGCAATCACTACGCCAGTACTATTTCCGTATTTTAACAGGAAAAGAAATCGGTAAATTCCAGAAGATTTTCCGTGATTTCTGAAACATCCGTTTTTAAATTTCCGTTTTATAACAGGTATCTTCCGTATTTTTTAGAAATTTTTATGTTGTTAAAATGAACTTTAAAGGACTAAAAAAATACTTCTCAAGGATAACCTTGTAAGGGATAGATACATTTCAGCTTCTTTTTCTTATCTGAGAGAGTTTCATTAATTACAAAACCCTTGCCACGAGGAGGATCGAACCCGTAATCTTCCGTTTACAAAACTGATAATCTCGACCACTACGCTATGACTGGACATGCTGCTTTCTTAAATTTTATTATTACTAGCAAGCTACGCCCGCTACGCCCGCTACGCTGGTCAATTTCTCTTAACGAACCTTTAATCAAACAAAATATTGACATTTCATAATTCACTTTTATATTTTAACAGAATAATAAGGCTACTATAATTTGTGATTCAATTTGCCACCATCACTTTTGAAATCGGTTCTCTAGTTCCAGAGATTCCATAGAAATTGTAATTTAGAATGTTTATAGAACGCTTTTCGCTCATTTCACCCTTTTAAATTTCGATTTTTTTTTAGTTCTCTTCTTAGAGAGCATATACATCTTATAAGTATCTACACTGCCAAATTTCAAATCTCTAGCTCTTTTAGTGTAAAAAAAAAATTCAATTTTAGAAAGTTTTTCGCTCCTGCACCACCCTGGGATTAGTGGCACCGACATAAAATATAGCCTATGTTGGAGCAGAGACTGTTACCATCAATTTCCCACCATTACTTTTGAAAAAGGTTCTGTAGTTCCAGAGATTCCATTGAAATTGTAATTTAGAATGTTTTTAGAACGCTTTTCGCTCATCTCACACCTTTTAAATTTCGATTTTTTTTAGAATTTGTTCTTAGAGAGCATTTACATCCTATAAGGAACTACCATGCTAAATTCCATGTTTCTAACACCTTCAGTGTAAAAAAAATCGAAATTTTAGAACGTTTTTCGCTCCTGCACCCCCCTGGGGGCAGTGGCACTGACATAAAATATAGCCTATGTTGGAGCAGGGACTGTCACCATCAATTTGCCACCACCACTTTTGAAAACGGTTCTGTAGTTCCAAAGATTCCATAGAAATTATAATTTAGAATGTTTTTAGAACACTTTTCGCTCATCTCACACCTTTTAAATTTCGAATTTTTTTAGAATTTGTTCTTACAGAGCATTTACATCTTATAAATAATTACCATGCCAAATTTCAAGTTTCTAACACCTTCAGTGCAAAAAAATCAAAATTTTAGAATGTTTTTCGGTCTTGCACCCCCCTGTGGTAGTGGCATCGACATAAAATATAGTCTATGTTACAGCAGAGACTGTTACCATCAACTTCCCACCATTACTTTTGAAAATGGTTCTGTAGTTCCAGAGATTCCATTGAAATTGTAATTTAGAATGTTTTTAGAACACTTTTCGCTCATCTTACACCTTTTAAATTTCGAATTTTTTTAGAATTTGTTCTTAGAGAGCATTTACATCTTATAAGGAACTACCATGCTAAATTTCATGTTTCTAACACCTTCAGTGCAAAAAAATCAAAATTTTAGAACGTTTTTCGCTCCTGCACCCCCTTGGGTGTACTGGCACCGACATAAAAAATAGCCTATGTTGGAGCAGGGACTGTCACCATCAATTTGCCACCATCACTTTTGAAAACAGTTCTGTAGTTCCAGAAATTCCCTAGAAATTGTAATTTAGAATGTTTTTAGAACGCTTTTCGCTCATGTCACACCTTTTGAATTTCGAATTTCTTTAGAATTTGTTCTTAGAGAGTATTTACATCTTATAAGTAACTACCATGCCAAATTTTATGTTTCTAGCTCCTTCAGTATAAAAAAATCGAAATTTTAGAACGTTTTTCGCTCCTGCACCCCCCCTGGGGGTAGTGGCACAGACATAAATTATAGCCTATTTTGGAGCAGGGACTGTCACCATCAATTTGCCACCATCACTTTTGAAAATGGTTCTGCAGTTCCAAAGATTCCATAGAAATTGTAATTTAGAATATTTTTAGAACACTTTTCGCTCATCGCACACCTTTTGAATTTCGAATTTTTTTAGAATTTGTTCTTAGAGAGTATTTACGTCTTATAAGTAACTACCATGCCAAATTTCATGTTTCTAGCTCCTTCAGTATAAAAAAAATTGCAATTTTAGAACGTTTTTCGCTTCTTTACCCCCCTGGGGGTAGTGGCACCGACATAAAATATAGCCTATGTTGGAGCAGAGACTGTCACCATCAATTTGCCACCATCACTTTTGAAATCGCTTCAGTAGTTCCAGAGATTACCCCCTACAAACAAACAAACAAACAAAAAAACAATCTTTACTACTTTATAATATTAGTATAGATTTTTGTCGCTTTTTATGATGCAAAAACTTTAAGGTTTCGTCGTCAGATGTATTTTCCAATGTTCCAATGAGTTCCAATGTTTTTAATATTTTCAATATTTTGCTTTATTATTTCATACTTTATAACAGATAAATTTTAACTTATTATGTGTTATATGCGTAAAACATTGTATTAATATTAATGTTTCTTCTTTTTGCAATAGTACCAACATTTTCTATTTTCGAACATATAATTTTTAAAATCATTTGTCTGATGATCTATTTATCAATTCCGATAAAAAAAAAATAATAATAAATAGCTTAAGTAAGCAAACTTTTCTTTCATTTGCTATTAAAATAATTTTTCTTTATCTCTTATTTTTTTAAAAACTTATGTAAATAAACAATTTTATAATAAATTAAATTATTATATGTGAGCTATGCTGAGAGCTTTTGTTTACGGTTCTGTTATACTGAATAGTTTTTAAAATATTAAAACGAAAAAATAGATTTTTAGAGAAAATTTTGAAGTTTATTACCTTGGGAAAAGTAAGTTTAAAGTTGGACTTATTAATTTAGATTAATTTATAAAATTATAAACTAACGAAATAAATTATAAACTTTATAAAATTATAAACTTCATTTTTATAAAAGTAAAGAAAAAATTATTAACTATTTTCATACATTTATGGAAAAAATTATAAATTTTGTAAAATTGTAATTTATAAAGTAATAAAATAAATTTTAGTTTAATTCATAAATTTATGAGTCAAATTAGTTTAATTTAATATCAATTTACATAGCAATAATTTTCAGAGATATTATGTTATGAAACCTTTAAATAACCCAAATATTGTCTCACGTTAGAAAAGTTAAAATAAAATTTTAAAAAAATAGTAAAAAAAATCATATTTTTGAAGCACTGTCAAGAAAAAAAAGGTAGATTTAAAAAATATATTTTTCTGTAAATTATAAAAGGAAAATTTCTAAATATTTCATCAAAATATATAAATATTACTACTATTTTGACAAAGATTTACCATCCAGACATGGCCCCGGTTAGAATGGGCCAGCGGGTCGAGCCGGGCCAGGCATGGATACTTGAAGAACTGTAGCAAATGCAACAATCTTAATTCGTATTTCAAACAAGGCTATTTCTGTAAACAAACCTCTAAATGTCATTTACGGAAATTGCACTGTTTTGGAAGAAATACGGACATTGTACTGTTCTGAAAGAAATACGGAAAAAATCCATTAAATTTACGGAACACTTTCTGCATATTTATGGATTTAAAATCTGCTTTCGGAACTAAAGCCATTTACGGAAATTCTACTGTTGTTTTGGAAAAATGAAACTTTTCCGTAAAATTTTACGGAAAATCTCTTGTATTTTCACGGATTTTTTTTACAGTTTAACCGGATTATATTTTGGATTGCTGTAAATGAACGAAAAATGCTATGCACACCATATTTTATAGTAAGCATCTTGTAGTGCCCCCCAGTAATGTATATCAATTTCATTATTGGAAATAGCGTAACATCAATTAAATACACTGCAAACGTTTTCATCGTAAACCATTATGCGATCGAATTTTACTCTGTAAATTATTTGCACTCTATATTATACGTAAAGCATGGGTTAATGCACCTCAGAAATACACAACGATTTCATTATATTTAAAATAGTGTAACATCTTTAAAATGCACTGTAAACTATATTTTTCCCCCATTCGCTGTAATGTAACGGATTTCTTTTGTGTTTCCCTGTAAACAAACTATAAATGCTACACAATTAATTTTCAATAAAGGACATTTTATATTGAGACTGTATAATATACAAAAATTACATGGTAATCCGTATATATTTACGAGAATTAGAGCACATAAAGGTGGACAGACGGCGTAAACACATTTCAACTATGTTGGAAAGTGTTAAAAAAACTGAAATATTTTTAGTAAAGAATTCAGTGGCTTTCATTGATATTTTATTTATTAGTATGAACTACAATATTATAGGCCAATGGTCTTTATTAAGGCAATCCCTCCCCCTTTTATTTTAAGTAGCTAAGTATTAAATTTTTGCTAAATTAATACGTTTATTCTAAATTTGCTCATTTAACGTTCAAGTTTCTTTTTTGGATATAGACAAATAAATTCAGATAAAGCTATATCAATACATTCTCAGTATCTGAAAACCTGATTATTTATGCTCTTTATATCCACCTTTTTTTTTATCTCACAAATGTACAATCTGTATAAAGATGAAACGCTCTTTTATTTTTTAACTGTTGGATATAATTTGGCAATGTAAATTGCAAAAGTGTTCGAAATGACGTAGGAAATAAGATTATGTTAATGAAGCAGTCTTTCCGTTATTTTTCCAAAAGTTACACATATAAATTTCTATACAACCTCCTACATAATATTGATCAATCAGAAAGTTTTTCCTTTTGCTGTAATAAGATCATTACTAAAAGTGCATACATGTATCTTTTAATTTAACGTAATTACAATGAAGGAAAAAACATGACTTAGACCACTTTTCCGTAGAATTTAACATGTTGCTTCATCAGTGAAAGTAGGGACTATTCACAAATTGACGTTGGGTCGTTTTAGATAAACATTTGCATATAAGTGTAAATTAACTGCATTATATCTGCATCTAAATTAAATATTATACAGATAGAGATAATTTAAAGTGACGTAATTTTAAATCCTATAAACAAAATTCACAAAATATTTTTAATGTGCGTTTCACAAAATACAATACATATTTGAACTTTTCTAATAATGCTTCTGGAAGTATTTTGGATATCTTTGGCACTAAACCTGTTTCAAACATCGACTTTCTTTTGTTTAGGCCAACTGAATATATTTTATGGTTTGTGTTTCTTCTTTCTCACAATATCTCACTTATTTACATTTCTAATTTGATATATTTTTCCATTCACAACGGTCAATTTTCATTTAAACATAACTGATTCAATTTTAAAGACACGGATATGTAGTTTTTTGTAATGATTTGTTGGAGCAAAAGGATATATTTTTCTAATTGACCAGTTTTGTCCGGGGATATCTTTAGAAAAAAATTAAAAGTGTTCAAAAATAATATCGTATTTAAAAATAATTAATTTAAGTCTTTGATTTAAAAAGTGTACCTTTTTAAAATTTTTAATTAAAGGATTATTTCATTAATAGAATCTTATTTCCCCACATTATTTTGAACTCTTTTACAATTTAGATTCACCACCCTTCTCCAGCTGGTAAAAAATTAAAGCGCATTTGAATATTTTTTTAAACACCCCGCTGTTGTAAGCATAAGTTGTGTTAAAAGTTTCTTTCATTTCAGTCCCTGAAACTCTCCTTCTATACTTTTCATTCTTCAAAAGCATATTCCCCCAGAAATCCTAAGAGCTTAATGTTTCACTACCACCCGATGAACTATGCAACGAAACTTGTTTTACAGGCAAAAATCTTACAAGCTGACTTGACAAGTGTCTGCCAAAACTACGCTATTTGTAGAACTTTTTCAACAAAGATAAATTTATTCAAGGTTTGAGAACCACGTTCACATTGACAAAAAATTCTGTTATATACCAGTATAACTTTCATAGTTTTACGGAATTTTTTCCCCGATGAAAGTGATTTCGTGAATGTGTCAGAACATAGCGCATATGAATTTGAGAATGTCCTTGATAGATAGAAGAGTTAAAAGTCTTGGTAAATTGTCATTTTCATTAAAGCTGTAGGAATTTTTATTTATTTATTTATTTATTTTTTGTATATTTATTTATTTTTTGTATATTTTTTGTATTTTTTTACAGAAAAGTTTAGTCAGTAAAACAATGGAAAATCTATTGGATCGGATGTTAACGGAGAATGATCTGAAAAAGTTTTATATCCCTTCGAGAAAGCAGCCGTCAGTATTAGTAAAAAATTTAACCTTATAATATTCAGTTAAATTTAATTCCACTGTTTCATTAAATCAGCAAACCATTTGCTTTTTTATGCAAATAAATATATATTTCTTAAGAAAATAGCCATTTAAATAGCTGTTAATGACAGATCGACTGTAGGATGCCTAAATTATGAACGAAATGTACAAAATTTGAATTTTTGTTCGTTTGTTTGTCTTCAAACTTACCTTTGAAAACTAAAATGAACATAAAGATTATTAATTATATTGCAATAGTCACTTCTTACTTTTCAGGGAGAAGGGTTTTCTCTAAAAGTTAAGCAGTGCTGTTATTTATTAAAATTTCTTGATCAATTGTTTTCTAAAATGTATCTTCTAATAGTTTAGTTTCTTCTACAAGAGCCCCCTTTAAGTATTTATAAATTCAAATACAAATTATTTCAAAATATAAGCATACGAAATATTCACTGCATTTTATGTTTAAAAATAAAACCCGATTCAGGCTATATTCAATTTTTGCAAATAATGTATGAATAACATTAAATAAGAAATTATAATACAGTTAACTTTATTTTAGATTAAAAAATATATAAAATTTTAATGCAGTTATAGTATGACAAGTTAGAAGAAGAGAAAGAAATTTTAAGTATTCTAAAGCGGACTTCAAATTTGCAATAACTGAAACAAGAGAGGAATATTAGAAATTCAAGAAAGTGCCAGAATATGCAATACTCCTCATTCTAATTTAATAAATAAGGTAAGAATTAAAATGCTTGAATTACGAAGAATGGAACTTCCAACAACCGTCAAATCTTCAAGCAGAACACATTCTATTAAACTAGATAAATGCAAATGTATAAAAGGAAAAGGATTTACTCTAGCAAAACAATGTCCTAACTTGTTTCATAAATATATAAAACACCAATTCACATATGGGACAGTGAATTCCAGATTTACCTAGTGCGTATCTTATTTTTGTGAGTCAGATTCAAGCTGACTTTAGTCAAATATATTTTTTCATGTAACGCTATAATAATAAATATAAGAATAAACAAAATAGTTAAAGGAAAGTAGGGTAAAACCATATAGTCGGGTGAAAAACAGAATATCTTAGTTTGACTCAATTTGAGCAGTCCTCTAGAGGCTTCCCACGATGAAAAAGTTGCTAGCACTTACAGGCGTAATTTTAAGACTTGCTTTGCGACCGTTATTGACCGGTTGAAATACTTAGCTCTTCTCAAGACAAAGCAACAGCCATTACAATATTTCCAGACTGCCATTTGTGTAGTTTCGGTGTTCAAATTTTTTTACCACTTGTTTGTTTAAATGTTTGCTAGTTTTCAAAATTTATAAATATGAACACATTTAAAGTTGCTGAAACTTCTTATATCATTTTTATATCATCATTAATAAGGATTTATTTCCCACAATGAAAATGTTTCAAGCACTTATAAGTGCAATTTTATGGCTTGCTTTGCGACCGTTATTCTCTTGGCATAAAAACGGATATCTTACGTGGGATAAAAAATGAATATTGAAAAAAATAATTTAAGAACCCGTAAACAATGTTTGAAGAAAAGGCAATCAAAAGTACATGGACATACAAGAGTCATTATGATTTTCATAAACATATACTTATTACGCAATTATACTCTTTTAAACGGGAGAAAAGGCATACATGGAACCAGAAAATGTTTTTTAAGGAAATTATTTAAGCATGTGTCTTGTTTCAATGTGGTTCACTCTAATTAGAAACGTCTTAAATTCAGACACATATTTGTCTGAAAAGTAATTCAGACACCTAATCTGTCTGAAAGTGAAATTTCACTTCATACATATCTAAATTTAAGACACATAAGTGTATTACAATGATCGCGGTATAAACGAACTACAAAAAAATCTCAATAATGATGATATGTCTGAAATTAAGACATTTAGAAATTCAGACATTACAGAAATTCAGACACATATCATGAATCACTCACGTGCTACAAGTAAATTGAAGTGAAGTGAAGTGGGATGGGATGAATATGGTGGGTTTGTTTGTTGCAACGAGCTGCGTGTTGTTGTTTGTTGAAAAATCTATCGCTAATGACAAAAACTATGCATGACTATCGTAAAATTCAACGATGTTTTGTGGACTTCAACTTAAATCCGAGAAACCACGCAAGGTTCTCATCAAAGGCATGCCAAAAGACATTCCTATAGATGAAGTTAAAGCAGAACTAATTAAATTAGGTTGTTCCATTCATACTGTTGGTCAACTCCATAACTTGAAAACTAAATTACTGTATATACTGGCGTATAAGTCGACTCACGTATAAGTCGACCCCCTAACTTTTAAATGCAAATTCTGAAAAAAAATCAAAAACCCGCGTATAAGTCGACACCCTAAGTTTTAGCTTAAGATACGTTTTGCGTCCGAAGAAAAGATGGGGGAAAAACGCGCGCTCTATATAGTAGAGGAGAGATTCGCCAATGCGAAAAAGTGGTAAGTAAACAAAAATAAATCAATGAAATATTTTTTAATGATAAATTATTATTATTTGTATATTTTAAATATTATTTTATTATTCTTACACATAAAAAGCTAGAATTTTAGCAGTATTGGAAGTTTTTTTTGTTGTTTTAATTCACTCGCGTATAAGTCGATCCCCCCAATTTTCTTCCCGAAAATTGACAGAAATTCCTCGACTTATACGCGAGTATATACGGTACTTCAAAAAAAAAATGTGATTAATATATCTTCTACTCCTGATTTTACGAATATCTTTGATGAAAAAAGTTTTATTGGATTCTATATCACCGTTGAAACATATACAATTAATAATTTCATAAGTACATTTACATAGTCCATTTCTTTAGTTTGCGCACTCTTGTTCAGTTACAGGCAATATCATTTGCTATTTATCTCTCACACACTCAATATAAACCTTCTCATGAACTAATTGTGATGAGTTTATTGAGATCTTAGCTAATAAAGTATCGATTTACGTTAGTGATGAAGCTAAAATTTCAAAGTACAATTTGCTTGATGTGGAACAAATTTGTGATATTTCGCATGTGGATTAGCCGTCATGTATCTTGTTTTATGGTTTAAAAAATGAGAAAAACCTCTTGAAAGATTTATCAAGTTAAGGTTTATGACCAAATGTTAGTCACAAAGTCCATGAAATGTTTGAAGCTCAATTTCACTTTGCTTATATGGAAATAGAGTGGGCAATCGTACGACAATGCAGCTAATATGGTTAGTTTGTATTCGGGTCTTCACAGGAAAGAATATTCTGTCCTCTTGCAGGTTTTATACCCTATAAAGGACATTCGTTAAATTTAAAAGGTACACATTTTGATTGTAGCACTACGCACCATACCATTTTTCAATTTGCTTCAAGAACTTTATAATAACTTTTCTATACCTGCAGCAAGGTGACAATCTTTGAAGAAAAATTATGAAAAGCGTTCGATATTCAGTAAACTTCAATTTGATGAGACACGTAATGGTAAAGTTAGTTTAAGTGGGAATGACACCTTTTGAATTAGTATATTTCTAATATGATAGTTGACACTCTTAAAGCAGAACGTGAGAAAAGGTGAGTTTCTTGCAAAATGCTTGGCAAAGGATTTGTTGCTATTACAACTTCTTTAGCACTTCGCAAGTGACTACGAGAAAAAGGGCATAAAAAAACTTTATCCAAACGTTGACATTTTATTAAGAATTTTTGTCTACACGCCAGACACCAGTGACGAATTTATTAGATGAAATGTATTTTTCTGTTCTGAAAATAATTAATACTTCTTTAAGATCTACGATGCAACAAAATAAGCTGAATACCCATGCACTTCTGAAGTAGATTTAACAATATCTGTAGAGTTGACTTCACTTGACTTAACTGATTGCAGAGTACCGAGAACCAAGGTTCTTATATCTCTAATAGAAAAATATAATTAAAAGAATGTACAGAAAAAAACATAGCAACTGGCAAAAAAGATGTTGACAACACTAACATTCTGAATTTTTGAAGTGGTATAAGGAGACAATATTACTTCAAAATGAAACTGGTAAAGGCAAGAAAAAGTGTACAAAAGCAAGTGATGATAGACGAATTAAAGAAAAGGTTCATATGGGACGAATTAAAGGTACCACAATTTGGCAGAAGAATATCATCTGTATGTATATCAGTTGAAATGGCGCAAGTCAATGTGATGTTGACGATCTTGACCGAGTTTTTATGCCGCTTGATTTTATGTATCAGTTTGGAAGTGATTTGTGCAAAATTATGGAAGTTATTTTATCTATAAAAGAGTGATATAGATAGATAGATTGATAGATAGATAGATTGATAGATAGATAGATAAAGTTTTGAACTGGGGGTTGTTTAGGGTTCCAGGAGTCATGATCGGCGTAGACATGCAAAAATTTTTCAGAAAATTCAACTTAGGGGGAATGTAATAGGTAGTATTTCTTATGAAATCTACCTAAAATGCGTACCACAACGGAAACACGCTGCCAGAAATTATTGTTCACAGACAGTACTGTACCGAATTACTGTAAATGAGCCATGAATGCTATGCTCTCTATTTTCTGTGGATTTTGTTAAGCACCTCTGTGATATATATCAATTCCAACATGCTTGAGATATATTAACATCACTAAAATACACCGCAAATGATTTTTTCTCATAGGCCATAACGTAACGAAATTCTTTTGAGTGTCCCTGTAAATGAACGATGAACCCTATGCACTCCATAATCTATAGTAAGCATTTTGTACTGCACCTCAGTGGTATATATCAATTTCAATATGTTTAAAATATATTAACAGCATTAAAATACACCGCAAACGATTTTTCCCCATAGGCCCATAATGTAAAAGAATTCTTTTGAGTGGCCCTGTAAATCAACTATAAGTGCTACACACTTCATTACCAATACCGAACATGCCGAAGTTAATCTGAATGACATATATAAAATGCATGGGAATCCGAGTATATTTACGCTAGTTAGAGCTCGGACAGACAGACAAGCCGAATCCATAAACACTTTTCAACTTTGTTGTAAAGTGCTAAAAACGTATTTACAAAAATGATTTTTTTTTCTTCATAAAATGTTACATAATTGGAAAAGGAGGCAATGTCGATGCTTGTGACTAGTACCCCTGGGAAAAAGTGTGGAATCAGCACTCTCTATTCGACAACTAATAATGAAAT
This sequence comes from Maratus michaelseni, assembly GCA_963931845.1. Classification (NCBI taxonomy): domain Eukaryota; kingdom Metazoa; phylum Arthropoda; class Arachnida; order Araneae; family Salticidae; genus Maratus; species Maratus michaelseni. The sequence goes on along the minus strand of OZ007586.1, from coordinate 219,132,338 downwards.
ATATCCATTTCTATTATAATTGAAATGCTGTAATTATTTTCTTTTTAATGAACGATCATGGACATTTCTGAGATACACAGACACAACGGAAATTACAAAATAAGCACTCAATAATTATTTATAATCTTTTGCCTAGAACTTGTGCGGGAAAAACGCTTAATATCATCTCGATTAGGGCAAAAAGTTTGGAATCACTCGCTTGTTTCTGTAATTTCCCATGCACTTGTGATCAGCTTAGTGTTATGTAATGGTCTTGCGTAGTTCCGCTTGAGGTTAATATAAATACCTTAGGCTTTTTTCCCTTTTGCTCATTTAAAACCAGTGGATGAAATGGCACCTGTAAGAGAGCTGGATTTGAAAACTAGAGAGCTGCTTATTAAGATGCTAAAGCTAAAAAAAAATCCACAGAGAAATATAGAAAATACATTTTTATGCTCACAATCTACTGTTTAGAAACTTTCAAGAAAGTGCATAGTGCTTAAAAGGGTGAAAAACTGCCTCAAGTAGACATCAGCATGCCAAAATCGTATTTTATTAAAATATTCAAAAATATGAGATGGAATCCATCAAATGATATGAATATTAAATGGCAGAAAGTTTCAAGGCTAAGGTATCAAACAGAATGTTGCAAAACTGATTAAATAAAGCTGGATATCGTTATCGCAAACCCAAGACAAAACCCAATCTCACAGTGCGCACAAACAAGCCAGATTTTGATGGGCCAAAAAATACCTAGACTGGTCCGTTGATGACTGGATGAAAGTGGTGTGTAGCGATGCATCAAAAATTTGGATTGGCGCAAGTGGAAGTAGAGAAAAATTCATTTAGAGGTTGTAAAATGACAAAAAGAGGATATTTGTTCGAATTTTTTTTTAAGTACCCTGATTTAATCCTGATTTTGGAATACATGTCTTCTAAGAGGTCTGGAAGACTGTGTGTTGTGAATGTGATTTTAGAATAGCAATTTGGAGACATTATAATTATAGTTGACAATATTTCGTTCCATATGTCTTGGATAGTGAAAGATTTTTTCCTGAAAATAAAATTTCTCAAATAGAGTTACCAGCATGTATTCCAGATATCAATCCTATCGAAAAAGATATGGTTTATTTTGAAAAACGTGGTGTTTAAGCTACATTTAAAATGAATACTGAAACTGAAATACTCCAAGCGAAAAGCATAGGTAGCCATCGATCGATACAAATGCGAAGTACTTGTTAAGTCTATGCCTGATAGAATCAAAGCGATCATCAAAGCAAAGGGTGGAAATATAATTTATTAACCATGCATTTTGACCAAATATTCGAAACTTTTTTCTTAGGTAGGATGTGATTCCATATTTTTTTTCTAGCAGCATTTGATAAATAAAATTCTATAAAATAATTGTGAAGTCATTTTGTAATTATTTTTAGACGTCTGTTCTAGACATTTTTATGGATCTTTAATAGCAACCAAATTTTCACCAACCTAAAAACTTTATATAAAATTGCTAACATTTCATTGAGCGTTGTGAAAGGTAAATGCTGATTCCATACTTTTTGACAGGAGTAGTAAAAGACTTGTGACAACACTTAACATAAGATGTTTTGAATATAACGATGAATAATTCAATAATAAAGCCCAAATTTAATTAATTTTTTATTAATTTCATGGTTTTCTTAATAATGAACCGACATTTAATTTTTGATAAGATAATTAAAAAGAAAATTTAAATAATTTGTATGCTTGTAAGCGAGTTAATTTTATTATGATAGTACTTTGAAGGGCACTGTGGGATCAGAAGTTGAGTAAGTAATTAACAGAAAATTGAAGTAACTACATAATCAAAACCATCAACAACCAAAGTCACGATGAGGATCAATCTTTATAACCCAGTAATTACCAAGTTTATGATACCATAATAACATTGCTGATCTCTCCTGGTTAGTAGTAAGGAAATGTATAAAAATATTAATAAAGTAAACCATTTTAGTTCTGCTAATAAGATTGGCTACTCAATCAATTTCTAATTACAAATAATGTTAATAATTTTTACTTGTGTAACAAATCAACAATGTAAAATCTCAAAATAATTATTATTTTTTATAAGTAGAAATATCTACATAAAATTATGATATAAACTGAGTACTTGACCGTTTTAAAAAGCATTTATATTCTGTATATTTATACGTCCTGTTCCCTTTGTGTAAATATCACCAGAATATAAACTTAATTGCATGTACAAATTACGTCTTCTTTCTACTCTGAGGCGTTAATATTTTAAACTTGATGGCTTTTCTTTGCGGTAATCGCAACACGAAAATAAATAGATGAGCAATAGTTTCATTTTAAGAAATGTATTAGTAATTGCCATTTTCATGTTACATAACCTAGAATGCTAAATGTTTTTTTTTCAATGTAAATATTCGTTCAAACTTCGCATTTCTTAAATTTATTTAATATTTTTAGACAAAACCCTCGATAAGTTGAACAATTTTTGAGTTCAAAGAATTAAAATCGTATAATTTGCATCTGGAACTTATATATCACACTATAGAATTTACAATTCGGTTAAAAGAGATAATTTATACATCTAATGTTTCATTGGGGAAAACATCAGAGCCGGATTTAGGGAATGGCAGTATAAGCTACTAAAGTCTCTACGAATTTCTATCTTTCAAATTACTCTTTTAATAATATTAAGTAATTCGCACGAGTCTCGATAATGATTTATTCAAATTAGTATGTTTAGTATCTATATAGAGAAAAGGGAATTGAAGACAGAAAAAATACCTCTATTAAAGGACATTTTGTATTATGAAATAGAATAAATCTCAATATCAAAGGCTCATTTTCTAGCGTTGAAAATGCATCAAAAGGATCAAAAAGGTTTGAAATGATGGAAAAAAATATTTTTTATTAATTTATTTTATAATGTTTGATTAAGAATGTCGTACAGTTGGTCCGATAAGAAAATTCCTAAAATTACGGTCGTAAACATTTATCCACGGAGACCGGCGATATCTGCGAAAGCAAAATTTAAAATATAACCCTTTAAGCGTCCTGCAGAATTTTTCATGTATCTTTAACGATTCATAAAATAATAGCTTTGAAAAGTATTTGTATGAGGATTTGTATTTGATGACTTTATATATTTATTTATCTTATGCTTCTTCAAAAAATTGACATTAATATCTATTTTGTGTTAAATTAGCCTTTGTATTTAAAAAATACGTGGCGGAAAAACATGGTTAGGACACATAAAGGGTTTTAATTATCTTAATACTTTTTTTTTTCAGATTTTTTGGTACGCTAACTTTTCAACAAGTTGATGGATTTACATGTTTCTTTTTTAAAATAAAGGAAATTAAACACTTTACAAACTACCCTAAATATACAAAAACAACATACTATTTTTTTTTCAAGTTATAGTAAAAACCAGATAATTTTTATGGATTTTGAATTTTTTATTATAATTGTTCTAATGTTGGACATTTTTTCTTTGTTTCAGGTATAATCAAGAAACACCGCTATAAGCAGTATAAAGAGAAAATGACTACTCAAAAATATGGAACCTGGAATTCAAAATCGTGCAAAACTAGTTTTGCAAAATTAATTTTGTTGTACAATGTTAAAACTTTTGTTATTGTTTTTTACAATTTAACAAATATATTTTTTTTTTTTCTATAAAACATAAATAAATGAATACAAAAAAATATGTAATAGTCTAAATTAGTTACAGATGTCCTTATCCACGATCAAATTTTAGTCAATTTTCGTTATTTGATGCCTTTTTGGTTCCCTTGAAAGTGTTGGTACTCAGAGTTTACAGTATCCAACTCTAGTGGAGCCTGGAGAGTATTTACTATTAAAAATACACATTATAAAAGATAAAGTCACACATGAAACTGAATCACATAGCCTGAAATATATAATTATTATTCAACAAAGAAAAACATTTACTCTGGCAAGAGGATTTTCACTGAAGTCATTAATAATTTTTTCGACGCCGAAATAAGAATTTTTCGCCTAATAAAATATTTTTTACTCTCTATTTTATATATATATTTATTTTATAAATTATATATTTTGAGAATGTCTTTGTATAAAAAGTTTTCATATACCAATTAATTATTAATCTTAATTCTAAATTACGATTTATATTTGGTATTGGTTTAAAAGAGTGTACAGGGACCACCACTTTGTCTTGCCCCAGGACGTCCGTAACGTAGCATACGGCAGTGCTCTGTTACCTTGCTTAACAAACAAAAAATGTATAAGTGACGTTCACTGAATAAATATAGAGTTTTAAAACCCCATTAATATCTCCCTCCTAAAAAACACATTTTATACAAACATAAATTCGCGCACCATTTTCTTAATAGAAATTACTAAGAATCGCACCATCAAAAATTAACAGAGTTAAATATCTGATAGTTTAATAGTAATTGTAAAAATAATGGTAGACCACTTCATTTTTATTTTACTTTACGAATAAAAATCCTATAAATGTAGTTCACTAAATAAATAACATTTTGAAACTGTGTCGATATGGCAACAAAAAAAAAATCTCTTTTTTTTTTCTTTTTTTTTTTTTTTTTTGTAAGCATATTTCATGCATCTATTTATTGATAGAACTGACTAAAGATCGCACCATGAAAAATCAACAGAATTAAATATTTGATAGTTTAATAGTTACTGTCACTATAATGGTCAACTACTTTGCTTTTAATTGTCCTTATCACCACCCTATCGTGCTTAAAAAAACTAGCGTAACTTACCAGCTTTGTTTGAAACATCAAACCATCAAAAAGCATAAGTAATGATAACATGTTTTTCACTCGACTAAATTCATATAATTTGAACAGACTAATAATTTCTCCTTACATAATCTATTATCGTTGTGACAGTATAAATTATTTAAAATTGCTACGCTTTGAGTGCTACTGCATAAAACGTTTATTTCAGTGCTTTGATTGCTAGAACAGCTTTTGTGGATAGTTAATGATTTTTCTTCCGTGTGCCACTGGTGGTGGGCATATTACCGTTTGGAAAATTTATTATGCATAATGGTTGCGTTTTATGTAATGAAAGCAATTCATGAATGTTAAAGTAATGAGAAAAATTAGAAAATTTACTGATTTATTCTCTGTAATGTTCATGCTTATTTTAAACTGTAATGTTATTTAACAGGCTATTTTGTCTTTTAACAATTTGTTTATATAATATTTGCTTTGATATAATAAGAGGCTCATACTAGAAGATTTTTTTCTCAATATTGAGGCGATATAGTATTTATTCTTATGTCAGATTTAATGTTATATATTTAAGGTGCTTTAAATTTTTAAAATATATTAATAGCGGTTAAATTTGGAATTTTCTGTAATTACGCCTATAAGTTTTGAGATTGCTTTAAAAATGTTTTTCAACTGATTTTGACATATTTAGTACTAAAAATAGTCTTATACACTGGGTGCTTTTTTGTAGAGTCCGCTACTGAAAAATATATTAAATTTCCTACTTTGGGTATTTAATTATAAAATTACATCTTGAAAATGTTATCTTATTATTATTTAAAAGTATACGTAATATTAAAACTATAAATTTTAAAATTCTATGAATTTTTAAATATGAAATAATTAAAAAAATTAACGAACTGGTATTAATAAATAAATTATATTTATTGTAATATTTATTAAATTCACAAACATACTGGATTTTATAATGGACTCTTAACAGAAAACGATATCGGCTCGGTGTAGCATTAATGGTGTATTACTGGCTGAGCATTGGAAATATACATCGGTTTTATAATTACTGTCATTAAACAAAACATTAAAATATTTAAATTGTAATGCCATTATTATGAAAAAATTGCTGAAATATTTCCAGCATTTCGCAATATATCATTAATTGGAAATTTTTCAGAAATATTTTTAATGTTACGTCAACCTTTAACCCTTATTAAATAAATACTGGCAGAATATTTTCGAAATTACGCATTTCAATATTGACTAATATTGAAACAAAATGACAAAATAATGAGTCAATATTGTTCTGATACCACGAATATATTGGTAATTATAACAAAGAAAAGCTCTTATATTTCTAAGCTCTAATTATTTCTTTCAGTCAGTATTTGGTTCGTGATTTTTTAATTTTATATAATGAAAATATATTTTTTCACATTTCGGTAAGTATGTGTGTGTAAATGTTTAATTTCTTTAAAAGTGGGCTAGAATATAATGCAATAAAACTTCCTTTGAGGGATACCTCTGAATAAGAGACGTTTGTACAAAAGGGAAATTTTTTTAGGACCCAGTCCCTTCAAATAGGTCGTATAATACATTTGACCTCTAATTAAAGGACCTCCATTTAGGTACAGTAGGTACCAGAGAGTAATAATTGTTCCTAAGACTCTTTTACAAATAAATAAAGAAAAGAAAGAAAAAATTCTTTAATTTTTTCTTGAAAAAAAAATATTAAGGGGCACCTTGTTAAAAAAATCTTTCATAAACAACTTTTAAAAAAATCTTTCATAAACAACTTAAAAAAATCCTTAATGAAATCGTATTCAGTATTGGAAGGACTAGAGAATGAAATTTCAAATAATGCAAAATCCTTTTTCTAAGTCTACGTGTTCTTTATGCATAGGTGATAGTGAGGGATTAAATATAGTTAAACATAACATATGGGAAAGAACGTCTGTTAAACGAAATTTATTAGATAAACTTTTTAACTAAATACTTTAAATGAACAGATCTAACAGGGTGCGCCCAGTTCTACCACAAATTTTTAACAGTTTTTTTCGTCTTATTTAACTGAAGAAAAATGGTGCAAAATCTGTGAATAAACGAGGCAGTCAAAATTTTTGTGTTTTAAAAATAAAATAGAAATTTCTTATTATTAATAGTGGTACCAGACTCCTTGGAAATTTCAAGGAATGTGCAAAACTTTTCTAAGTACTCACATTCTTATATATTCTTTTAATATTTCAATTATAAATTACCTATTGTATTAAATTAATACTAATTGCTAATTTAAAAAAATGCACATTATTAAAATAATTGTACAAACTTTTGTGTAATTTTATCTTGTTTTTTTTTTTTCCATTTCATCTTCTGTCATCTTAATTATCTTCAACGAACTACATTATGTATTTATGTAAGATTTACTTATTTTTTCAACCATACCTATGATAACTGAACGTTCCTGAATTTTGCCGAAATTTGGAGGCAATTTTTGATTTAAAAATTTATTAAATTGTAAACAGTGATTGAAATAAATAAGAAAAAATACCTAATGCTACCTGAATAATAATGAAAAAAAAATAATGAACTTTATTATATTGCTTGCAAATAATGGCTGCCAAATTGTTTTTCCATTTTAGATGTGGCATCACAACATGTGAACCTTCCTTTTGAAGTGTGGAGTAATTAATGGATGACCCCTAATCATTTCTAAACACGTAAATTTAAATAGCATTTTCTTTCTCTTTTACATCCTTTTCGTATGGTATATGTATATATTTTTGAATTTTCTAATTAACCTTTCCGCATTCTTAGCGTATTTTTGACAGACAGTAGTTACACTATTACAAATGCAATTTTTTCCATAACAATAATAAGAGACATGCCTAGTTGTCAACTTGTGCAGTTTTGGTTGTAAATGTACGGTTGTGCGAGTGAACAGTAACATTGTACTGTTTTGCACAAGTTTTTTAGTAATGAATCGTAAAATATTATTTTATCAATCGTGTAGACAATAAAGCTAAAATATGATGCATGCATTATGTTTTTATCTTTCTTTTACTGAAAAGAGCGTAATTAAAAATATGTTATGGGAGAACAGAACAATTGAACATGGGAAATGTTTACAAAATATATATAACGTAAGCCAACTTCATACCTCCTAATAAAGGACAACTCTTTTTGAGGGATAAAATACACTGGTGGGCAATTTCTAAGGACAGGATACTGCATCAACGATAACAGACATAAAATCGAAGGCAGCAGCATATGACAGTTCGCATTTGTGCGACATGCAGTAAGAAGTGATGTGCGTATGCAATTTTTTTATTTCCAAGCCGGCTGGTCAGGTGATAGCGTTGATAAGGGATTTAGAGGATTTGGCAGACGTTGCCAGTTGTTGATGAAAGTGGAATTTGAACGCTAAAGAATCAATTGACGCCTTTGAAATTTGGGATATGTCTTGTCGATATCACTCAGATAATTTTACTTGTGGTGGTCGTATTATTGAAATGTTTGAAGAAGTGCGACAAATAACAGATATTTTCAGGGAATTCGTTATCACCCACAGTATTGTTTAGAGGCTTTAATGAGCATTTAAAAGAACTGCAATGTGTAGCAATTGTCACAGGAGAGATCGTTTTTCAGTATGACAACCGAAGAAGACAGGCACATTGAACTATCTACAAAAAAACAACGGAGCAACGCAGCTTGTTAAGTGGCAAATCAGTTTTTTGCTGCCACAGACAAGTGGACATCGTGAAAAACTGTACCCAGGTTTTTGCTTCAAGGGGGATTATGCACCCAAAGACCTGCTTTGTGTGTCCCATTGACAAGAGTACACCATAGCGCCACTTTCCAATGTTGTCGCCAGCATAAAAAAGGAACGAGAATGACTGGGCTTGTCTACTCTTCTCAGATAAGAATATTCAGCCTGTCATCTGATCGTAGATGAAAACTGATCTGGTGTGTGAGTGGTAGTGCTTATAATCCATAAGGTATCCGTAAAAGGGATCTGGGAAGACTATACAAGCCCGATAGTTTTTCGTCCAAATCCGATGCTGACGAAGCATTGCAAATGGGCGTTGCGGTGTTTTCTCGACAATAAGACACACAAAACAGGTCTTTGTGCGTATAGTCCTTCTTCGTGCAACCACCTGTCTACAACTGTTTGGGATATACGATTGCCTATGGCAGCAAGAAACTGATTTGTCATTTGACTAGCTGTGGTGCGCAGGTCCTTTTTTTCTAATGGTACAATGTACCTGTCTTCTTTGTCCGTCGTAGTGCGATGACGACTTCCCGCATGACGCCTGCTACACACACAAGTTCTTTGAAATGCTCTCAAAATCCGAGACACAGCACTCTGTGCGATGTCGAATTCCCTGGAAAAATCTGTGACTTTTTGCCCTTCTTCGAGTTTTCAAACAATATGGGCACATATGAAATCATTTAACAACATGTCGGCAAGACATGTAAAAAATTTCAAAATCATTATTTGAATCGATGAGTGTTGAAAGGAACAAAACTTATATTTTGACATTTCGCATTTTAAGGTAGTTTCAATGTTTTTTCTTGTTTATTGACAATTTCGGGAATAATGGAACTCAGTCCGCGTACTACCTATGCATGTTTGGGAGAAAGGAATTTAAGAGTTGAGTGTTGAAAGACACTATGTCTATGACTTAGGAAATTTCAAAGCTAGGACTTAGTTCCTTTCAGCAAATGCACGAAACAATTGATTCTTTCACATTCAAATTTCACTTTTATCAACTATCAGTACGCTCCAAATCCTTTAAATCACATATCAGCGCTATCACGTAACCATCATACGTGTAAAAATCAAAAACTTTGCAAACTCACAGTACTTGTCATTGCATCCCGTGCGTACACTATTTTCCATATGTTGTTACCTTCAATTTTGTGACAATTATCGTTGATTGTGTCATCCGACCTTAGTAATTGTCCACCAGTGTATATGGCTCTACAGGTGTCCGTTATTGGGAGGTTTTACTGTATACATTTGAGTAGTAAATATATTATTCATCATATAGTAAACATATTATTCTTCATACATTTTTCTTTATATGAAAGTAAGGGAATGTGTCATTGTTTTTTGTTACTTTGGGGCTTTGGTATACTATCAGAAGATTATGAACACTTAAAATAATATAAAGATAAAGAAAGAAATAAAAAGACAGTAGTAATGGTTGAAAACCATGTGTTTCAAATTTAACGCGTGTACGTTTCAAAATATTCCTTGATATTTTAATAAATCAAAAGCGAAAAGTCATATAAAAGTTATTTAACCCCTTCGCGACGAGCGTCCTTTACAGAATTTTTAATCTTTTACCACCGGTTTTTCAAAACAGAAAATTTCGCCTAATTGAATCGCAGAAATGTCATTAAATAAGGCAAAGCTTACAATAAAAAATAACTGGTGAGAATAATCGAGGATTCTGAGCATCTTATGACTCACGTATACGTGTCGCTCGTCCCCAAGGGGTTAAAGAATATTAACCGTACAATTAAAAACAAGTTGGAAATTGTACGTCAAACGTTACAAACGAGGTGCGTTCGTACGCACGATTTAGAATTAAATTCATGATATCCCGTGCGTAGAGCGGGTTAAACAGCTAGTTAAGTATACGAGCAGGGAAGACCGAGCAATGCTCGGTCAAAATTAAATTTGAGTTTAAATATCCTGACCCTTGACATAAATGACCCACTAATTGAATTTTCTCGAACATGTGACTTAGCCCAACAGTCTTCTCGTGCCGGAAAACCATAGGATGCAAAATTTAGTGTAAATTGAGCCGCATTTTAGATATTGACCCACAATGACCCAGAAATGACCCACTAATCGAATTTTCTCGAATATGTGACCTAGTCTAATGATTTTCGCGTACCCGAAACTCGTAAAATACAAAATTTAATCAAAATCGTTAGAGCCGTTTTTTAGATAAAATTAATTTGACCCGCTTTGACCCAAAAATGACCCCCTAATCGAAAGTTCTCGAACATGTGACCCAGCCCAATAGTCTTCTCGTGCCCGAGAATAGTCGGATACAAAATTTCGACAAAATCGTTTGGACCGTTTTTTAGATACAATTAGCTTGACCATGACCCAAAATGACCCAAAATGAGCCACTAATGGAATTTTCTCGAACATGTGACCTAGCCCAACAGTCTTCTCGTGCCCGGAAACCATTGAATGCAAAATTTAGTGTAAATTGAGCCTCTTTTTAGATCTTGACCCACAATGACCCAGAAATGACCCACTAATCGAATTTTCTCGGACATGCGACCTAGCCCAATGCTTTTATCGTGCTCGAAACTCGTAGGACACAAAATTTAATCAAAATCGTTAGAGCCGTTTTTTAGATAAAATTAATTTGACCCGCGTTGACCCAAAAATGACCCACTAATCGAAAGTTCTCGAACGTGTGACCCAGCCCAATTGACTTCTCATGCCCGAAAATGGTCGGATACAAAATTTCGTCAAAATCGTTTGAACCGTTTTTTAGATACAATTAGCTTGACCATGACCCAAAATGACCAAAAATGACCTACTAATTGAATTTTCTCGAACATGTGACCTAGCCCAACAGTCTTCTCGTGCCCGAAAACCATTGGATGCAAAATTTAGTGTAAATTGAGCCGCCTTTTAGATCTTGACCCACATTGACCCAGAAATGACCCACTAATCGAATTTTCTCGGACATGCGACCTAGCCCAGTGCTTTTATCGTGCTCAAAACTCGTAGGACACAAAATTTAATCAAAATCGTTAGAGCCGTTTTTTAGATAAAATTAATTTGACCCGCGTTGACCCAAAAATGACCCACTAATCGAAAGTTCTCGAACGTGTGACCCAGCCCAATTGACTTCTCATGCCCGAAAATGGTCGGATACAAAATTTCGTCAAAATCTTTTGAACCGTTTTTTAGATACAATTAGCTAGACCATGACCCAAAATGACCCAAAATGACCCACTAATCGAATTTTCTCGAGCATGTGACCTAGCCCAATGGTTTTCTGGTGCCCCAAAACGGTAGGATACGAAATTTCGTCAAAATCGTTAGAGCCGTTTTTAAGATAATTTTTGCATATATATATATATATATATATATATATATATATATAACCACCCACAAGATTTGCTCGTATTAGAATATATGATATTTTATGACACTGTTCATACAAATATCTTAACTAGTTATATAAATATTCAGATATATATGTATCAGCTAGTTATATAAATATTCAGATCTTGATGATTTTTAATTCTGTGAAATGAATTCTATCGTCTGCAGATTAATTTCTGTCATAAAATAAGTATCTCGGTCGCTTGACGATTAAACTTCGGAAGCTCCTATAACAAAAAAGCACCGATTTAAAAAAAAAATTCAAATTTCTTAATAAATATCTTTATTAATATCTCCTAAAGTTTTGATTCGATTTTAATAAAATTTGAAATGTCTCGACAAAATTCTGCAAAGATAATATATTTTAAATTGCAAACTATTTGGTTGGGTAGTTTTTGCGTTGTTATATGCGGACAGACAGACAGACGGACAGACAGACAGACAGACGGACAGACGGACGGACCAAACGACGACTATAGGTGCTACGTATTTATATAATTACGAACGCACCTAAAAACGAAATAAGCAAAAAAATGAACTTATTAAAAGGAAAGAATTTAATTACATAGAAATAAACATAGAGAAAATTACACAGTACAAAAGAGAACGAGCATTTGTGATAAAAATAACTCATAAAAGAACATATTTTAAAAATTGAAATTCAGCTGCTATGTTTTATTTACAGAATTATAAACGTGGAGTAATGTTTAGGAATTATAAACATTTTGTAAGCAATAATTTCATCTGTTTCTATCTGTTAAGTCATACATTCTAACATAATGTGCAAAATCACATTATTTTTTTATGCTAATCGCAGATGAACGAAGTAACTAAGTTATTTTAAAATTTATTAAAGTTCAATCGAATTTTTTTTAATGTAGGCACAACTAATGTTTCCTGAATAGAGCGTTTTTAAAGTACTACTACTTTAAACCTACTTTGTGTCATGGTACTTTATCTTTGAGAAAAATAATTGGAACATCATACAGTAATTTCTCGGAATAAACAGAATATAACATTGTTAAATTGGAACTTAAATAAAAACTACTCGTACAAAATTATAATATTCTATAAGTATATTATTCACCTAGTATAAGTACAAAGCTGCTAATCTTCCGTATTTTTTAATACCGGTATTTTAGGAATTGATATCTTTGTCTTAATTAATTGTATAATTTCTTCTTTAAATAAAGCGAAAATTTTTATTTGAAATTAATGGCATTGTAAAAGCCGGAGAGTTGGTAACTCTGTATATGTTATTTACTTCGTAATTCATCTGTATAATGTAGTAATATTAAATACCTTTCACTTTTATTTTTCTCATCGCTTTTCATACATTTTTAATAGTTTTATTTTTAATTACTGCAGTTTTAGCGATACTTTTTGTAGCTAACTTTGAAAGTACATTAAAACAGAATAAGTTTTTATTTTAGAATTATTTTAGCAACATAAAAAAACAGTAAATGTTACAGTAGCAAATTTGAATTGAAATCATGTTGAAATTTACACCATAGTAACAACATATTTGTATAGAATTGCGATTCAAGGATACTTGGGAATGTTGGAATCCAAGCAAACAAACAGAAATCACATATTTTTTTCATATAAATGAAAGAAAATTCAGAAATCTCTAAAATTGAAATTACATAAATTCGAAATAGTGATAGGTAGAAAGTAAGTAATGGGAAAACCTGGAATTTTAAATGCAAAATCAGTTACGACTTTGGCGTTGATGTTCCTAAGAATCATTCAGGCCAAGGGATACAAAACCGAAGCTACATGTGCAATGTCCTTCAACAAATGGATGCAACTTTCCTTTGAAAACAGAAGGCAAATCATAATACAGTGGATTCGAAATGGTCACTGTGGATAACAGTAACAAGACGCAAGCAAAGGGGGGTAACATTGAATCCATGCGCTGAAATGTCCTTATTGAAATGGATCCCCATGGCTCATAGATAAAATTATCTGTTATTTTCAAGCATTTTGTAATTCATACTGAATACTGTGTCCCTCAAATGGCCAGACAACTAAACCAATAGGTTGGCTATTTCGGCATAATTATTTAGTTGGCCCGGAAACAATTTCAATGTTCAATTAAAAACTTTACTGTTCTTTAGGAATGGGTAATATCTTTCTTTAGCGGAACTACTGCATACCGTATAGTTCCTTTTTACACCAGTGCACTTAAGGCTGCTCTTCACTAAACTTCCCGATTCCCCTCGCTAATGTTAATCCAATGGGCGCAGGATGCATTCGTATTTTTAAAATATCTCCTCAGAAAATTAATATTTTTAACTTCTGTTTTCTTTGTATTGTTCTTAAAGAATGTCTCTTTTTTTATTAGTTATCAAAATATTTCTAAATTATGTGCTTAATTTACATTTTTTTTTTAAATCTTTTCGAAACTGAATAAGATTTTAACGTTTCATATAAAATTAAGTATATATTTTAGAAAAAAATTGACAACTAAGAAAAAAAGAGACATTCTTTAAGAATAGTACAAAGAAAACAGAAGTTTAAAATATTAATTTTCCGAGGAGATATTTTAAAAATACGAATGCATCCTACGCCCATAGGAATAACATTAGCGAGGGGAATCGGGAAGTTTACTGAAGAGCAGCCTTAAATAATTCAAATAAACTGGATAAATTTCTTACTTTATTATCTATGACATTTGTGTTTTCATTAAACTGTTGTTTTAAAACCATAGCTGTTTTTAAGAATTATATACAAAAGTCAGGAATTGAGTCGGAAAGGGGTCAGGAAGTCTGTAACTGACTTAAAAACCATAAAATGTGGCTTTGCTGCCTGGGGGAATCATAGGGCAGATTTTTAAAAAATCCTGGAATTAAACTCCTATGTTCAGAAATTTGTCATCCATCAAATTTTATCTGTGAGACCCAGATAAATAATAAGATATAGATTGGCTCCCGGGGTAAAGAGATACTGAAATGAAAAGTCTCTGTACCCCCTCGTCTATATTTTGAATCTCACCATCCTGAAAACTTCAAAATCTTTAGCCCCGCACCACCCTAAAAAGATCAGAGAGCATATTTGTAGCTTTACGTTTCACTTATTGGCCTTTTTTACACTATTAATATGTTCAAATTAATTCGTTTACTACTACATCACAACATACTAATAAACTTTTTAACTAAAATATATAATAACTTAAATAATAAAAATACGAAAAGAAAACATTCTTTTAAAATTCACCAAACGACATGTTTATTTTCTACAATTCCATGGAACATTTTTTCTGTTGCCATAATAACTAGTTAAATTAAAATTAATAAAAAGTAACGAGTTTCTTATGACCATGGAGGCTACATATTAAAAAAAAATCCTCAGTCTTCTACCCCTACATTTTGAAATCCACAATCCGTCAAAATTTCATCCGTAACGTCTTGATAGATCATGAGCTATAATGTTACTCCCTCCCTCGAGGAGATTGCGAGGGTAATTGGGCCAAATTAAAACAAATATCGCATACTTCGTCTGCATTTGGAGACTCAGCATCCTAAAAACTTATTTGTAAGGTTTTCATGCAGAGTAATTATAAATAAAACTTTGCCGCTATATGAGCCCCTAGCGACCATGCAGAAAGAAACTGCATGACTGTGGGATGTGCTTATTTTGTGGCATGGGCTCGAAAATGAGGTAACGAACAAAAATCAAGCTCTCACAATTATGACTACAAAAATTTTCAAATGGGAACATTGAACTCTTTTCATTACAAAATGAATTTCAGGGTGTAAAAACATAAATGGCATTGAAGAAGCAAGTTTAGCAGCAGAAGTGCATAAAATAAAATCAGCGAGAAAAATTGCGCCAACACAGGCGACAAAAAACAAATTATTTTACTCGGATTACAAAAATTTAGAATGTTTGTGTTCACAGACGGCGACACCTCGCATCCGGGATACTGTACGCAACAAAAAGTTACTACATAAAGACAATATAGAATCTCACGTTTAATGGCATATTTCATGTCAGACTCACTTAACGGATTTCAAGTGTATACATAGAGTTTTAATTACCCCAAGAGACAAAAACCGATTGAGGTGTATTCGGGTGACCCTGCCTATTCTGCAAACGCAAAATGGCGGTAGATGACGATGTCACCAACTTGTTCCTGCAGTACACATGAAGCAAGAATTTGTTATTTTTTGCGTTTGTTTTATGTCGCCATTTATGTTTTTCATCGTAAAGATCATTTTGCGATGAAAACAACTGGGTGTTTCTATTTGAAAATTTTGCACTTTTAAACTGTGAGTAATTTTGCACTTTTAAACTTTGATAGTTGTTCTTTACCTCATTCTCGAGCCCATGCTATAAAATAACAATATATCAAATGGTATTCCGTTTCCTTGACGTACACAATCGCTAGAAGCTCATATATCGGCAAAGTTTTTATGACCACACTGCAAATCCTGAGATGTGGTTTTGTTCTCTTCCTCCGCCTCTCGGTAGACGAGGGACTACATGAAAACTCATTAATATTCGGCTTCCGTGTTTTAAAACTCGCCATCTAGAAAAATTTCATCTGTAAGACTCTGATAGATCATGAGGTGCTCTTTTACCGGAATATCCCGAACCTCAGATAGTTCATTCGAATTTGTTCTGGTATAATTTTACATGTGTTTGGTACGATTCTCAGGAATTAAGTATGAAACGCACAATATGAAACAGTCAGAGACACAGAATGGACTTTACCCACGAATGGCAACACCCATGCCGCAGCGGGTATCTACCCTCCGAAAAAGACTGTTTATTGGATGAAGGGGAAGCAGTGTTAAAATGTTCTGCACGCCTATTGGTGTTTTTCTTCTGAATACCCGCGGCTGACGTCACATGGGTAAAGTCCATAAATAAGTCCGTTTCGAACACTTTCCTTTTGCGGAATGGCTCATTCTGCATCGCAAAATCAGAATCGGTGAAAGAAAGAGAGACAGGGACACAGAAGAACGGTGGTTCATTTAAAGAAGTCCGGTTAGAACCATTTTCTTTTGGGGAGTAGTTCATTTGAACTCGTTCGTTCGCATACAACATATCTCTATCGCTCTTTGCTGCTCTTTGCCTAGTCAGATTTTTTTTCACATTTATATCTGATAGTGCGTACACATGATTGATAATTTTCAATCCAATGAATTCTATATCTTCTTTAAAGATTTGCAATTCGTATGGTTCAACTGTAAAGTTGTTTTTCATTTGTTCAGAAATTGCCAAAAATCTACTTAAAAATTTAAGTGAAAAAAGAAACGATTGGCCGAACATCGATCACATAGTGACGTCAAAGTATAAAGAAAAGACAGTAGGATTCTATAGTCTTTTCAAGAACTGTGCTATGACGTTATACAACGATTGTATTACAACGCTATAGTTACTACGGTTTCTTAAGGTTAAGTACATTATCACTACAATTCAACTCTTTGCTTATATGTAAATGAAAATGGAAAAAAATTGAGCCAGTCGAATTAACCCTTTATTTACTGCATTATGAATTACTGAAAATTTCTTCATAAATATATATTTTTTAGCTGCCATAATGATAATTAAAGAATATACAAGAAAAAAAATCTCCCCGGTGCGAAATTTAATTTGTTAGAACTAATTAATTAAAGTGATACTTAAAAGTACCGTCAGTACACTATGTATAAATTTCCTCATAAGGGAAAAAATTACGAATGATATTTCTAATGAAATTTAACCTCTTAAAAATGTAAATAACCAAAAAACACTCATAAGAAAACAAAGAAATTATCAAATTGACATAATTTTATTTTTTACATAATAAAGGTAGAAATTCACATTTGATGATAATCATAAAAACAATTTTTTTTTCATTTACGCATAAAAATATATTACAAGTTGGGAATTTTGAATGTGGTTTTGATTGAATATTTTTGAGTATACTAACATTTATATACTAACATTTATACTAACATAACTTATACTAACCTTTTCAAATGCTCTTGACAGTGTTAGTAAAAAATAAATAAATAAGTAATTTAAAAAAATCTATAATTGAAATCGATAAAAAATACTAAAACATATTGCTACACTACACTTTCATAATTACTTTATTACAAACAGAAATACTATAGATAATTACATGGACAAAATGAAAACAAGTTTTTCTCCAACACTACGTGTACTGGCGGTACTTATAAGTACCACCGAATAATTCAACCGTTAATCACATTACATAATCTGTTATCTTATAATGATTGGGCGAATAATATTCTAAGACAATACAGAATGAATAAAAAAATACAACGCTTACCTTTGGTTTGATATTATATAGTTATAGCAAAGAAAAGATAAGAGCGGCAATTCGTACAAAATGGCAGCAAAAGAACACAATGTCCGTTGGAAAATAGCTTTCTTCCTCGCAAAATTCATCAGCCTAGAACAACTACTGCCATCTATCATGAAAAAGTAGAGTTCAAAGACTGTTTCTAAAACGTACCATCAGAATATAAGTAATGGTTGTTGTGATATAAAGTTTTAAAGTGATTGGTACTTATAAGTACCGTCAGTAGATAAAGGGTTATGACGATGAGATGAAAAACGAAAATTAACATTTAAAGATAACTTATTAAGTTGTTTTAAATTCCTGAAACATCTGAAAAATATTTTTTTAATTTAGTCAACGTTTATTTTCTTTTAAAATGTCGACAATTATCAAAAGCTAATGTTGAAATTTTAGTGCCAAAGCTGAGTTTGGCTGGTTAAGAATGACCCAACTTAGTAGTGAAACCAAGTTTGTGCTAGCTTGTGTTATTTCTTTGCCATCTGTATTGAGTATGGTATACTTTCCTAAAATTTCATTTAATAGTCAATAATCTGTTGTCACACTTAGAATTTGGTTTCTTTTTTACAAATATCACTGGAAATGCGTAATTTTATTCAGTATTTACAATTATATTTGCTTCCAGTAATTTTTGTAGCTCTTGTTTGGTTCTCAGAGATTTTGTAAGATTTAGTTTGAATAATATATTCATGAACCAAATTAAATTTAGGTTTTATGAAGGATATTTGTCTCAATGTCTTGTACGATTTTAAGAAGGCATGAGGATTTTGTAATAATATGTTCAGAATTTTTTTCCTTATTAGTTTTCAAGATGATACAGCGTGAAATCCTCTGCATTAAGTTCTTGTTCTCACGGCTTTTAACCAATCATCATATTATTTACATCATTATTATCTCCCTTTACATATTTACATACAAAATTTCAGGTAATTCCATCAAGTAGTTTTTGAGTTATGTTTAAAACACCATCAGGACAACAGTTCAAAGGACCAAAAAGTCACTGGAAAAAAATCAGAAATTATTATGAAATGTTATATTGGTCTTATTTATTTTTTAGAATATTTAAACGATTTATTTAGTTCATTTAAAACACTAATAATACTTCCTATTGAAAAGTATTTATAGATTTATTTTAAATCTGTACTTTAACACTTTGTAGGACTGTGGTATATTATTCATACCACTTAATTTTAATCCCCAACTGCAAAATTTGCACTAGAATTTTTTAATAGAATTCGGTTTTTATAATGTACCGAACACAAAAGCATGTATATATTTTTTAAATCAATTTCTCCATGAATTAGGGTAAAAGTGAATAATTTCAACATTTTAGAAACAGAATTACTTTGCTCCTTAAAAGTTTAAATTACGAATTTTACTTTCGAAGTGATCTGAAAAATTAGCCAAATTTTAATTATGAATATCTGTGGAACACAGAAAGTTCATAAAAATGTAAATCTAGGTTAGTTCAGTTGCGTAGCTAGGAATTGGCAAGGGTTCCAACTGGCGCCGTTAACAAGGAGTGCAAAATTAAGGATGCGTTTTTGCTTAATCATTTTTCAAAATATTTCTATTAAAAATTGAACGAGTGAGTGGAAAACGGATACCATTAAAAAAAATGAAAAATGAACTGAGATAGTCTTTTTGAAGCTTTTACTGTAAGCAATCTAAGGAGTCGAAAATGTTTACATGCCTGCACCTCATTATCAGTTTATTTGGACTTGGAAATTTCATTGAGTGCAAGAAGGATAACATTTCCGGATTGTTACCCTTTTTCCACTCAAGACGGTTCTGCTTTTCAACTTCTTTTGAAACTGCTAGGAAGCTTAATCCCTTTTATCAAGTAAAGTGGCTTCAAAACAAACAGATACTCATTTTCAAGAACTGGTGGTCATGGTATTTCAATAAAAGTTGCGAAGACATAACGAAGAAAAACATTATTTTCAGCATTAGCAAGTCATCTACACTGATGAGATGAAGGGTAGCGTCATGTCAATGGAAATTATTGATGGTCTGAACCATGGAACTTTCAAATTATTGAAGAAACAGGATCGTGTGGAGTTTTCTACAGCTTCAGTGTATATGGGAAGTAATAGTGGGTCAAATAATCAGCGTAATAGCAGGAAAGTTCTAATTAAAGTAAGGAAAAAAAAGCAGGACATCTCCAAAATTATGCACTATATACCTGAAGAAGAAAAACCATTTTATGGCTGAATACTTCAGTATCCCACGACCAACACTGGATAGAGTGACGAGTAGATAACTGTAAAAATATCTACTTTTTAATTCTTGAATAATATTAATAATAATTGCTATTGTTACTACAATTGTTGTTTTCTTACACTTATTTTAAATATTACGTTAATTTTTAATTGTTTAATAAAGATGTAGTGCCATAAAAAAAAATTATTTGCTGTTTTACTTTTTGTCAGGAATTTTAATGAAGAATTGTAACGTTCCATCATTTTTAATTAATAATAACTAATAAATTAATGAGCATTTTTCTTTGAAATTTATAGGATGAACCCTAATTGACTGGACCTACAATCGAATAATGGAAAACACATCTCTAAAATGGATAGTTACATTACATAAATGATTTTTTTTTGTTTCCTCAACATTTACCATCAGCTGAAATGTTATTCTTTTCCACTAACCTTTTCAGTTCCATTTCCATTTTCTATTATTTATTCTTCCAAGTGAGGACCTGCTTAATTACTGTATCAAAGGATTCAGTGCTATTGAGAAATGACTACAAAACTTCAAAGAATTGGACAACAAACGTGTGTGCCAATATACTTTCCAGCGTGTTATGCATGATTAACTGATATGCTAATGGTCATATTTTGCATACATTTATAACCATATAAAATGTTGTCCGATCCACTACAAATATTCATGACGGATTTGGGATTCGAACTCTAGTTACCAGTGTTCGAACAACTAAACAAGCAGGAAGCTCCTATTTATATAGTTCCTATTTTTTAACATTTATTGCAGCTGTCATCTTTTATACCGCCTCAAAACAAAAACACTTTTGGAAAACTCAACTTTTCTAGGAGTGGATCCGTCCTATTTTTCTCCTGCACGAGTATGTGTCTGAAACAAAGCGACACTTCAGAGACCAAGATTGAACCTATATGCACCTATCCCAAAGCACTATGTTTTTTATTTTAATTTTGTTGGTAAATAGCAGTCTAAAAATTTAAAACTAGGAAGCGTACTTATTTTTTTTTATTAACAATTTCCATTTCATCATATCCTGTGTATTTCCATACGAATCTCGTACCTCAAACAATAATTCTTTTTCTGCAACAAAATGTGCCATACATATCATATTATGAATTTCAGTTACTATACCTTGAAACGAAAGTTGCTTCAGCGCTATACTAATTTTGTTGGAAAAAGAAAAATGTAAATGTAACAGTGAACATTTCTCACTATATATATTCTTGTATTTAAAATATTTCTATAATACATAAGTGTATCATTAAGCAATATAAAATGGCTATGGAAAACAAAGGAAGAGCAAATATTACCATACTGGATCAAAGCATATATATGATCAATATAATTCAAATTTATTTGCATATAGATAAATATAAAAAAGAATAATAAGCGTCTCAAATAATATTTTTCTCGTAAAATCAGGAATGAACTATATGAAACGGACCTTATTTTCTCGCCCCGATCTGGTATGCAGGACGCTGTTTCTGAAATACATATCTTTGGTATGCATTTTCATTCTAATTTTATACCTATTTTTACTGTAATTAATGATCTTACTCCTGCTTTCAGGTTACTATCAAAAAATTTCTTTGGATTTTTTTTTTATGTATATATTATGTGTATATAAGTTCAATTCAACGTCAGTAAAACTGAGAAATCTTTTTATCCTTCATAAGCGTAACACTTACTGTAATTTCTGCGGAATAATGCGCGAATTAAGAAAAGAAGTTTTGAACCAGAAATTTTATTTCATAAATTGAGTCAAATAAGTTACATGTAGGAATAAACTACATTTTATTAAATACATTTTCTGGTTTTTGACTATGTTTGATTCGCGGAATATTACAATATTTAAAAATCTCTGTTAACCCGTTTTGATTCGAGATTCAATTAAGGATTTGTGCTATCAAAGATATCTACAAAATTTGGAAAAACTTTACTACAAAAATAATCCAAAGATGCTGCAAGCATGTAAATATTGCTAACATCACTGAGAGTATTTTAAAATTTATACAAGTATAAATGTAGAAGTAAAAGTCAGTCAATATAGCTCATAAATCAGTCTCGAAATATTTTCTTATTTCATTTTTCATATTGATGGCGTTAATTACGTCTTTTACTTACATTATGCTGAATTAACAAAAATTCGATTAAAAATCTCTAAATAGTTTTATTTTTTGTGTATTTATATTTTTGCATATTTCTGTAGGTAATAAATACTTATAATTAATTATTTTGTTTGTATACGATGTAATCACCGACATGAACAACAATAAACTACTGTATAACTTCTATTGTCCGTATTGATACTGGGAAATTAAAAAAAAAATACATTATTCAATGCCAATTGTATACATTCGTTCGTAAAAATGTAATTTTCTATGAATTATTAATGTGTAGACATTATGATAGATGTCAAGCATAGATGTTAATATATGTATGTTTGTACGGCGATATTTCTCTTGAAAGTCTTATTTAAACTAAAATTAATGTTTAACTCGAATTTTCGAAGTGTATATTTGAGCTTTAGTATCGTATTTCACCCGTTTCATATATGCTGTATGTCTCTATTTTTATATTTTAAGAAAATCCGAAAAATTCATTTCTGTACTGGAATTGTATTTTTTAATAAAGAGCAGGTTGCGTACAATATTGTTATCACATGTAGTAGAAATAAATAAGGAAAATGGTAGGGTAAGAGTTTCTTTACGTCAAGCATTTACGGGACTTGGCAAAACAATTAAATTTGTTGGACATATTCAAGTAATACCACTAAATGAATGCAAATACCGCACTCGATTTTTGCAGTTAAAATGGTGTTATTTTAAACATCTGGCCTTTTTTTTTATTAGGCAAAAATGATTTTATGAAAACTTTATTTAATAGCTTAAACTTTTCTTATGATAACCAGGGTTCGTATGGGGTCCTGGAATTTTCAGGGAAAGTACCAGTATTTTCTTATAGAAAAACTCCCTTTATATAATCGCGCGATTGCATGAAGAGAGTTTTTTTTATAAGATAATACTGGTACTATACTGAAAATTCCAGGCCCTCGTACGAACCCGGCATAACTTTAATTATCATAATTTCTTTTTATCCGAATTGCATCCTGAGCACATCGGTCTGGAGATCTGGGGTTTCAATCTATCACTCATCTTACCTTTCTTTTTCTGTGTTTTGGGGGCAAGTTGGTTGTTATTTTGAGAGGGGCGCCAAATTACTCCTAGCCTCAGCGTCCAAAACCTTAGCTATACGCCAAAGTATAAGTTTGAGGGTTCAGATTAGTTTTCTGATGCAAAAATTAGTATTTTCTTTTTAAAAAAATTTTTTCATTATGGAGTGATACTCCTAATTTAATTTTGTTAATATAAATTTAAAGAAGAAATAATTCCCAATCGAATGGTTATTTTGGTTTACCTAAGTGATGATTTGGCAACTAACATGTATGGAGTGTTCTCTTTCTCTCTCTG
Organism: Maratus michaelseni; assembly: GCA_963931845.1. Lineage (NCBI taxonomy): Eukaryota > Metazoa > Arthropoda > Arachnida > Araneae > Salticidae > Maratus > Maratus michaelseni. The sequence goes on along the minus strand of OZ007586.1, from coordinate 219,108,446 downwards.
TTTTTTTCCCTTTCATGACTGTTTCATTTTTATCGTTCTTTTATGTTCCTTTGAAAAACGGATTCTGCTAGTATTCTATCAAGAGGTAGTCTTTACATGAAAAAAAAATCAAAAAGCGCCAAAAACACGATTTTTCTTTTTTACAAAATACTGAAAATTCATAAAATCCACTGTATTACAACATAAGAATATAATTTCTATTGTTTTACTTGATAGAGCATGGAGAAAATTTTCCTAAATATAAGCTATAGAACTCAGGGAAGATATAATATTTTCAAATTTCGTAATTTAAAAAAAAGTGTCTATTTTGATGCAAATGAATTTTATTATGACCCGGGCTTTCCGGGCTGCATAATGTAAGTGAAAGCCACCTTTTTTAAGTACGTTCGTAATTATATAAATAGGTAACACCTATAGTCGTCGTCTCGACCGTCCGTCTGTCCGTCTGCCCGCATATAACGTTTATTTGTTTATTGGTTTCTCTCTTTGTTTGTACAGTTTTTGTGCATTTTTTGAGCGTTTTTTTGTTTATATGTTTGTACGTTTGTTTGTATGTACGTAAGTTAGTTTGTTTGTTAGTTTGTGCGTTTGTCTGTATGTATGTTTGATTGTTTGTACGTTTGTTTGTACGCTTGTCTGTGCCTTATATATATATATGTACTGTTTTGTACATTTGTTTTAGCACGTTTTTCAGACGTTTGTTTCTTTGTATATTTGTTTGTTTATGCGTATGTTCGTTTATTTGTACGTTTTTTGCATATACGCTTGTTTGTGCGCTTTCTTGTACATTTGTTTGTACGTTTGTCTGTTTTACGTTTGTTTGTTTGTATGCTTATTTGTTTGTAGGGCCGTTTCTTTGTTTGTCAGGTTTTGTTTGTACACCTGATTGTACAGTCGTGGAAAAAAAAAACGGAACACCCCCCACTAGCTCTGCAACAAATTATAGTAGAAGTAAGTAACTGGTACCAAACGATTGGAAATAAAGTCTACTTTTAAGTGATGTATATAAAATTTGCTTAGGGGGCCATATACATATAAAAACACACCCAAACTTTGTTTTTTTCAATAGCAAGACCCAAATTTGACAACATATTTGAAATTTGCAGTTCAAACTATGCCTAGATACCAAATTTCATTAAATTCCTACGATTAGTTTCTGAGAAATTAATTACTTTATAATGAGCATATTTAAGGGGCTGTATCCAAATTGAAGTTCGGTACTCGATTGTTGAAATGCTGCAGAATGTCACCTTTTAATGTATTATGTTTTACCGATATGACCATTTTACTCACTTAATAAGTTTCGGTTATTGTTATATGCTGTAAGATAATGTTTACAAGTGTTGAATTATCCGATTTTAACCCCTTGGGGACGAGCGACACGTATGCGTGACGCATAAGATGCTCAGAATCCTCGATTTTTCCCACCAGTTATTTTTTATTGCAAGCTTTGCCTTATTATATCTTAGCATTTCCACAATTCAATTAGACGAAAATTTCTGCTTTGAAAAACCGGTGGTAAATTATTAAAAATTCTGTAATAGACTCTCGTCACGAAGGGATTAAAAAGCCATAAGATTATTTGTAATTAAAATAGTCTTAGAATATGTAAATGTTATTGGAATTTTACAGGTGCTTTTATAATGCTTTTTCTCAGATTTTGCATCTATTTAACTCGCCTTTTCTTTAGTTTATTGGCAGAAACGTGAATAATATTGACAGATACAAAATTTAGAATTAAAAAAAATAGTATAAAGCAGCGTAATGAAACAAAGTAAAAATAACAAAAAAAAAAAAAACCCGCAGATAAATTGTTTTTTAGTCTGAAAATAAATCCAGACATTGCTTTTTTTTTAGTAGCGAGAGGGGGGGGGGGGGGTGTCTTGTTTTGAGATATGTTCGCAGAATTTACATTCCGATTTATTTGAAGACCTAAAACTAAATATATGTTATAAAGACATCTGAATAACTTTACATCCGTTATTCTCCTTCGGAATAGGGGTAATAATTCTATGATTAAACCTATTCTGGTAGTTCATTTGAAATTTTACAATTAACTCATTAATGCCTCCTGGCAAGAAAACTTGCCATATGACATTTATTATTTTTTATTATTATTATTATTATTAGATTTTTGTGCACACTGCTAGCGATTGGGAAATAATCTTGCCTATCAGAAAACCATAAAAATAACTTGTAATTTTTTTCAATTAGCCTGTTTAATCGAATAGATTTAAATACGAAAGTTATAGAAGAAATATTGTAATTTTTTCTTCGCAATAAACTATCAATATAAACCTTACCTATTAATCCATGTTGAAACAGTTTGAAGAGACACTTGAATATGCCCAGCTATATAACGAAAACTTCTTCCAGCTTGCCACATGCCAATCATTTGGCCTTTCGTTGCTTCAGTTAATTGTGGGGCCATTTTGTTTCAGCAAATACTCTACACATATGCATTTATAATAAACTTCACTTCAAACATATATACTGCAGAAAAAACAATATAGCTTTATTAGACTGGAAAAGAAGCTATAAATCCATTTAAAGGTAACAAAAATGATTAAGTTTTTTCCAAGGTAGAACTGATCATATTTTTCAAAAATGAGCTTTATTAATTTAAAAATAAAAGCGAAACTATTTTCCATAAATGAAAACATATATCTCATGCAAATACGTTTTACGTAATTTTAATTAAAAATTTTAAAGCAGACATTGAAAAAGTAAAAGAAATATATATATATATATATATATACTAATAAAGGCTGGGGTTCTGGTGCCTCGCTATCTTATTTCTTACTACAATCGCAGGTCGTTGTCAGAGTTGTTTAACGTAAGATCACGAAGCATTGAAATACGGTTTACGCATTGTTTATAGTGTAAGACAGACTTAATCTCTAAGTTTATCAAGTCACTATAATCCCAGCCTATGAGTATAATATTTTTTCAAAGAGGAATGAGAGCTCTCCGACCCGAATATCGATTCTTACCACTAAATTTTAACAGTATTCTCCAACGTAAAGAATTTCAGAAATTTTGTCCTTGAATAAGGTAACAAATACTATTAAAATTTAGTGGTGTCAATCGGTATTTCGAGTCGGAGCGCTCCCATCCCTATTCAAACTATGCTTTAATGCACATCATAGACGGCCCCTTAAAGCAGCATTTTGTCGTTTTTTAAGCATAATTTGAAAACTACTCGGAAAAAAAAGTTGAAATTTTGAATACACATAAAGCAGGACATAATAAATATAAATCCATCAAAAAAATTGTAGGTTGCAATTCATAATTTTTTCGAATATTAATTTCATAATTCATAATTCATATTATAAAATTTTAAAAATTACAAATTTGACGTAGTTATGTTTGGGTTTTTGAGTTTTATAACCAAACAAAACGTTAGCACATTAGGATTATAATTTCAGGAGATATTAATAAAAATATGAAAATGTAATTTAACATTAGAAGCTCTAAAATTTGAATGTTTATAAATCAAAAACTTATCATCCAAATGACTTAAAATTTTGTATCTAGGCATAGTTTGAACCGAAGATTTAAAATATCATGTCAAAAGGGGGTGTTGCCATTGAAAAAATTAAAGTTTAGGCTGGTTTTAATATGCAGATGGCCCCTTAAGCAAATTTTAGATACATCACTTAAAAGTAGACTTTATTTCCAATCGTTTGGTACCAGTCACGTCCTTCTACTATAATTTGTTGCAGAGTTAGTGGGGGGTGTTCCGTTTTTTTCCACGACTGTACATTTGTTTGCTTGTATATATGTTTGTTTGTTTGTTCGTACACTTGTTTGTACGTTTGATTACACGTATGGTCGGTTATTTGTACGTTTTTCGTATATACATTTGTTTGCATGCTTGTTTGTACGTTTGTTTTTTGTTCGTTTGTTGTTCGTTTTTTCTCCATTTGTCTGTTTGTACGTTTATTTTTTGTTTGTACATGTGTTCGGTTGCACGTTTATTTGTTTGTATGTCTGTTTGTACGTTTGTTTCTTTGTTTGGTTTGTTTCTCTCTTTGTTTGCACAATTTTTTTGTAATTTTTTTTGTGTGAGCGTTTGTTTGTTTATATGTTTGTACGTTTGTACATTTGTCTGACTGTACGTTAGTTAGTTAGTTAGTTAGTTTGTTTGTTTGTGCGTTTGTTCGTTTGTACGCTTATTTGTTTGTATGTCTATTTCTTTGTTTGTGCGTTTGCACGTTTTTCGTTTCTTTGGACGTTTGTTCTTTATTTGTATATTTGAACGTTCGTTTGTTTATACACCTGCTTGTACTTTTGTTTGTTTTTTGTACGTTTGTTTGTTTGTTTGTATATATTTTTATGCTTGTTTTTTATGCTTATTTATGCTTGTTTTTGCGTGTTTGTTTGCACGTTTTTTGTACATTTATTCGTCTGTATTTGTTTATACGTCTCATTTTTTTTGTTTGTATACTTTTTGTTTGATTGTTTTATCTTTGTACATTTTATGTACATTTGTTTGTTTGACCGTTTGTTTAGATGTGTTTATGTTTGTTTGTTTGTACGTTAATATGTTTAATTTTATACGTTTGTTTTTGTTAGTTTCTGGGTTCGTTTGCATGTTTGTTCGATTGTTTGTTTGTTTTTTCTACTTTGTAAGTTCGTTTGTTTATACGTATGTTCATTTATTTGTACGTTTGTTTGTTTGTACGTTATTAGTTTGTTTACTTGTATGTATGTTTGTTTGTACGTTGATTTTACGTTTATTTGTTGGTATGTGTGTTTTTGCACGTTTGTTTGTTTATACGTTTGTTTGTACATTTGTTTTTACGTTTATTTGTACGTTTGTTTATTTGTAGTTTTGTATTTTTTGTTTGTATATTTCTTTGCACGTTTTAATTGTATGTTTTGTACGATTTTTGTTTGTACGGTTGTTTGAACGTCTGTTTATCTGTATGTTTGTCTGTACGTTTATTTGTATGTTTGTTTGTTTGTATAATTGTTTAATTGATGTTTATTTATTCATTTGTTGGTAATATTCTTTGTTTGTATGGTTTTTGTACATTTGTTTCTTTGTTTGTACGTTTGTTTGTTCATTTGTACGTTTGCACGTTTATTCGTTTATTTTTGCAATTGTTTATACGTTTATTTTTTGTACGCTTGTTGGTACGTTTGTTTGTTTCTACGTTTGTGCGTCTGTACTTTTGTTCATTTATTTGTACGTGTGTTTGTTTGTATGTTTTTCGTTTATTTGTACGTTTGTTTTACGTCTGTTTGTTTGTATGTTTGTTTGTTTATTCGGTTGCTTGTGTTTTTTGTACGTTTATTTTTACGTTTGTTTGTTTGTTAGTACTTTTTTGTTTGTATGTTTGTTTGTACGTTTTAATTGTGAGTGTGTTTGTTTGTACGTTTTAATTGTGAGTGTGTTTGTTTGTACGTTTTAATTGCAAGTATATTTATTTGTATGTTTTAATTGTAAGTATGTTTGTTTGTATACGTTTGGTTTTTCGTTTGTACGTTTGTTTGTACTTTTGTTTATTTCGACGTGTGTTTCTATTCGAGGCTATAAAAATTAAGATTGTGCGATACGTAGAAGTTGAAAATTTGCAGTAAAAGGGAAATTTATTGGTCAAGTTTTGCCAACGTCATAATGACGTCAGTATTACTCACGCACATGTTGTTTTTAGGTGCGTTCGTAATTATATAAATACGTAGCACCTATTGTCGTTGCTTGTTCCGTCCGTCTGTCTGTCCGTCCGTCCGTCCGTCTGTCTGTCTGCCCGTCCGTCCGCATATAACAACGTAAAAACTACCCAACCGAATGGTTTGAAATTTAAGATATATTATCTTTGCAGAATTTTGTCGAGACATTTCAAATTTTATAATAATCGAATCAAATAATTAGGATAATTTTTCTTAATAAAAATATTTATTAAGAAATTGGAATTAAAAAAACGGTGCTTTCTTGTTATAGGAGCTTCCGAAGTTTAATCGTCAAGCGACCGAGATACTTATTTTATGACAGAAATTAATCTGCAGACGATATAATTCATTTCACAGAATTAAAAATCATCAAGATCTGAATATTTATATAACTAGCTATAGCACGAACGCACCTCATTTGTCACGTTTGACGTGCAATTTCCAACTTGTTTATAATATGGATGGGGAACAACATTTGAAACATTTTCGCAATTAGAAGTACTAGGGAATCGAACCCGGGCCTCCCGGTTACAGAAAATAGGTGAAAACATTTTTTTTAAAATTTGAATGGACTTTTCATATTTATTATATATATATTAAACTGATTCATTAACAACGTAAAAAAGAATTTTTATAAAAATATATCAATAATATATTCAAATAAAATTTCGAAATTCAATAAAGCGATGCATTTGTATTAGCCGCATTCCAGGAGTTAACGGCCAAAGGAATCGTCCATCATTTCGCTGCTTACTGCAGGTTCTTTATTCTGAAAATTTCAACTGTTTAAGTGCATAGTTTGAGAACATTTCTGTTAAATTTGCATTTTATTTATATTATATTATTTTTTTATTTATATTTTGATGTAGTTTTAATTTCGTTCTGTAAAATTAGCCCGGAATAAATGTGGAACTTCTTATATTGTTTTAAATGCAAACGGATTAATCTTTCGCAATCGGACTGCACGTAATAGAGACAGATTTAAAAATAATTCATGCTTAGAAATTATTTTAAAAATCATAAAATATCAGTAAATTCAAATACACTTTTCACAGTATTTGCATTTTTTTTCTATTCGACGGAATAGAAATTGAAATTGTGCTACGTTTAGAAGTTTAAAAAGATGCAGTGAAAGCGAAATTTATTAGTCAGTTCGTTGCTACCATAAAAATGAATTCAGCAATAATCAGACATGTGTTGTGTTATAAAATAGATTATTCAACCCTATTCTTGACAACATTATCTATGTCTGACATCATCCCTTGACATGGACCAGATTACTCAAGATCAGCATCAAAATTTAATAAAATAATTTTATTCTATATGTTTGAATCTAGGCAAAATTTGTCTAATGTTGCTAGCAAATACAACTATTATTCCACCAAATGGGGAATCATTGTTTTTTATGTCTTTAAGCATAAGGACTACACATTCAAATACTAATTTACTCATCATGGGTGCTTTATCCTAGACATTTAACTTCGTTTATCTTATTAATTCAGTAAGGTCATATTGCTTATTAATGGCACACGTAGATATTTCGTTCAAAGTCAGCGGTATTTGAATCGTGAATGTGCTATTCTACCTTGATCTAATAACAAAGCTGGGATTCCAAAAGATAAAACAGCTAACGCAACCATATTATAAATCTCATCATTTATAAAACTGCATTAAGTAAAAATGTTTTGCCAGTCCTGATGCGTCAATAAAATAAACGTTAGAATTTTCATTTAAAACAGCAAGCGAAACTTTATCATAAATTTATTTTTGATCGTGATAATCCTGACGCAAACGATAAATAGCCAAATATTATTTGAGTCACATTGAAAACTATTTTACATTGAAAAATATTTTTATGTATCACAAACATTCCTTTGATTTTTCAATTAAATAATTTCCATTTATGAAATTATCGCTCATCAAAACATTTATTATTATTATTATTATTATTATTATTATTTTGTATTTTTTGTAAAATCAGTAATAGTTTTTCCTTTTCCTTTTCAAGGTGTCTGTATTAATTTCTAACTAATAATAGCCATTTCAATTTTTTAATCAACGATAATATCCGATCGTCAAATGGAAAAAAAATGCCAATGGCAACCAGTGAATGGCAAAAAAGTGAAAAATATGAATTTTTTAATACATTTTTTTATTTTAAAAGCCATAGTAAATCAATCAATTAAGATACAGTTTTCAAACATATTGCATTTGAAAGCAGATTTTTTTTCCTATATAAAGGTGTAAAAATTAAAAATTGTGAGATGTTTAGAAATTAAAAAAATTGCAATAGTAAAAATTGCAAAACCGAAATTTCATCGTCAACTGTTGCCATTCGCAAAATGACGTCAGCGTTACGCACGGACACGTTTGTCCTTTATAATATAGATACTTCTAAAATTAACGGTTTAGGAATTTACTATTTGTCAGCAATAAAAATTGACATCATGTTCATTAAACCATTCTCCATCCCCCAACTGTATAAAAATGAAAAATGATAAATATTCTCTCAAAGCAAAATATGGTATCGTTAAACCTAATCCAGTACACTTTTTTTTATTAGTAATATGTGCGCAGAATTTCTGCATTCCTGAAAAAAAACCTAAATTTTTGATATAGGATTAATATGAGCTTTTGACAATTTTTAAGGGGCTATGCCTACCTGCAAACTTTCAAAGAATGTTATTATTGCATTATCTGAAAGTTCAATTAGTAAAGAATATTGAGTTACATTTTCTAGCAGATCTGATAAAAATTAAGAAAGTTATGCTGCTTTAATTTACTTTGTTCTATCATACATAAATCATAACTTGAATCTTTAAACGTGATTATCTCAAAAGTATGTATTTAAAGTCGGTGAATACGCTTACTTGAAGAAATATGAGTCAATCTGCATAAAAAATTTTACCGGTACCATAACTTTGAACGATATTTTGTTCAAATTTTTTTTCCAAAAACCGACCGATTACTTTATAGTTTTAAGTGTTCGGAGTAAATACATTATGATTTTTATAATTTCGATAGCATTTCTAAGTGTTAAGGTGATCACAGTGGTCGGCTACCAGAACAACAAAATCTCCAAATCAATTTCTTCTCTTTAAAGTGTAATAAACATAATACAAAAACGTTTTTCATGTATCTTCTTTAATTTTCCTGAAAAACATTCCCAAAAATACACGTTTTTCCGACCTTGCAGATAGGTATAACCCTTTAAAATACTTTTATCCGATGTTAATTAGGTGAAATGGGACATTGTTCAAACGTGCCCCTGTTTCATACTCGTTGCGCAATACAGCATGGATTTATAAATTTACTCTTTTATCTATTATGGGTAGCTATAATTACTATCAACGTTTTATTTTTCTTCTATCGTTCTTTAGCTGAATAAAATAGATAAAATACTAAAAATATTAATGTTAATTTTAAATTCACATATTTGACAGATTACTAACCTATGTAAAAATAAAAAGTTAAGAAATATATTTAGTTATAAAACAATCTTTACAATTTATCATAAAAAGGCAATTTTTTCCCTCGTTTTGTATCTTTGTTTTCTAATCAATGGCAAATCACGTAAAATTTCGCCCCCAGACAGCTAGATATTCACGTCATTTACTCCCTTCCTGGGAAATAATCATTTTATTAAATAAGTGATTTTGAAGAATAAATAAAATATAAAATAGACATTAATTACGCCGTTCTTTAATCTATAATATTATCCAAGTCGTTAATCACAACTCAAAATACAGCAGCTTCTCTGTGATAACTGCACACGAATTATTTTCGATTTTGTTTATATACTATTCAAGAAATACCTGGCTAAAGACGATGGCATTCGATTGCACAATGATAGTATTAGATTTGTTAAATATAAAAACTTCAGCAATGTGCACAAACCATTTGTATGTATTCCACCTGAGTTATATATTCCACTTTTCGAATTTTATGCGCAATTATTGCGAAGGACACAATCTATATGAATGTAGAATCACAGACAGACGAACTGAAGTCTTAATCTGATTCCAAGAGGACTTACATGGACCATTACATATCATCAAACAACACTGTTAAAAATTGCAGCAAACTGTCCAGTCTTTCGACCGTTTTTATAGAAAACTATTATATAACCGTAATTTAACTCTACTCTGACCATAATATGGACAATAATATGGTCAGAATATCAGAATATAGTTAAATTACGGTTAAGCAACTGTTTTCTATAAAAACGGTCGAATGGCTAGACAGTTTGCTGCAAATTTTTAACAGTAAAAGATTAATCGAAATCAAAACACCTATGATACAAAATTGTGCTTGAAGATGAGTAAAATATGTCGCTATATTATTGGAAAACTATATAGAGTAGAAGGTTTACATATAGGCTATAGTCTAAAAACGTGTATCTGTTGAATAAAATACTAGAAGGTTCGGCCATCTGGAGGCGAGGTCATGAAACTATCAAATTTTTGTAAGGAAGAAAATAGGACGAAGTGGAACAGGTGATTCATCGTTGCTGTTCGCAGTTACAATTTTATTTACAAATCACATATTTGTAGACCTCGAATCTCTATCAGGTAAAAGAATTTGAATTTCTGTACATTTTAATCGATTATTATTACATGTTTTGTTGTTACCACGCCACCGATAAGATAATAATCTTCGTTTGCTACCTTTGATCAACGGCTACCTTTAACTGTCTTTCAGTAAATTTGAACGTATTGTTAGTCTTAAAAATGGGCTAGGAAAGTCGGCCTAAGAACGGGCTAGGCTTAAATCTCCAATCGATCTGGTGGGTCATCTTCACAACTGAACCCATTGCTGGGCCATCTTCAGAACTAAGCCATTTTGATATGACTCCAATGCCAACTGTTTCAAAGAAAGAGAACACTCGAGGCCGCAAGTCCTCCGCGTTCACAGTACCGGAACGAGTGTCTCGGTCCTTGTGAAATTCAGTACGAAATAAAACAAAGAAGAAACATATTCTAGGGTATGTGAATAATGTACAAGCCTCAAAAAAAAAAAAAACTAATCCTAAAAATGGTGCAAAGAGAGTTACTGACTTCACACTCCAAGGAAGAACATAGTAAACTCAAATTTCATGATGTGAAAGTGACCTGTATACTGCACCTGGAAATTGCTCTGATGCAACCTGCATCATCTGTGAAGAAAAATTCTCTGCTGACACAAGACGAGAAACAGGGTGCAGGTGTCCAAAGTAGCACGTTACAAATAGCGAAACTGCAGAAATCGCTACTATTTTAGAGTAGTTTATAGTGTAGCGCACTCACTACATTTTAAATAATGTAGTGTAGCAAGTAGCGCGATACAAAAAATCAGTAGTTTGTAGCGAGAGCTTTTACCTATTTCAGAAGAAAAATAAAAACTATCCATTCTACAAATGATCTAGCGTATCTTGATTTTTTTGCACAAAATTTGTTCTGTTTAATAATTTGCGAATATAAGTAGTAAATCTCAGCTGCAGTGTATGGCAACGCATTGCATAAAGTTATAACTATCTCTCTCTCTCTCTCTCATTGGCACTTGCTAATAAACCAAGTACTAACCCACCAAAGGAATTAATTTTCTTGCTGGCAAAACTTGTCTATTTATTCATTATTAGGTCTTTAGTAGTTCTTTTATGTTTTAATGCTGGGTTTCTGATTATTTGGAATTACTTTATTTACAGATGTATATATTGTTTACAATTAGAGTTATTTTTCTGTAATTTTCTAGAGATAAAATTATACAACTCAATATAATTAACTCTCAACGGAACTCAAAACAATTAACATATTGAGGGTTTATTGGAGTGTTAAATAAACAAACCTATTTGTAAATATATGTCAATGGTAATTTTATATCGCAATGCAATAATTGCTGTAAGAATAGTAAACGAAATTTATGCAGTGGTATAATAATGCATAAATGTGATATATACAAGAGTTGGCTCTCGTTATATCGCTCGTTCGTATATATAGCTCTCTTTTCATTCCTCCCGAAAAAAAAGTTGTAGTTTAATTGCAATTTTACTTTTCGTACACATACAGTGTAAGGAAAGTATTGTAATCATGATAAAACCCGATTGTAGTAATATTGGTATATTTTTACATTTTGAGGTGCCTTGAATCCTTTTTTCTATTTTTACATTGCTTCCAAAAGTTTGCGTGTAAATTAAATCCTCTTGTTTTCAGGCTCCCACAGCTGACTGTTGTAAAATTAGGATCTAAGTTTTATTTATTGTTATATCATTATTTATTTAAACTTTTACACTGCACTGACACCTATACGGTGACATACTAAGTTTTATCTTCAAATGTCACAATGGCACCAGAATTTTCAATCCAATTTATTTGAAAATAAGTCAATGCATTTGTAATGTGGACATAATGAACCGAAAACTTTGTTTCAAAATTCCTGTGCCATTGTGACATTTGGGGATTAAACTGTATGTCATCATATAGGTATCAGTGGACTGCAAAAGATTAAATCCCCAGCATTCTGTAAAATGTTTAGAAAGTCGAATGGAATCACTCTATATTTTTTAAGTAACTGTATTTAAATATTGATTATACTCGTATTTTGTAGCTCTTTTCATTCCACTAAAAAATTTGTAATATGTGTATAAAGTAATATTTTGGAGGCAAACACAAAACATTTTCTTGTATGCTATCGTTTTTATTTTTTTATTGCCCTCGGTTATATCGCACTTATTTATTTGTATCCCGGCTTACGAGATGAAATGAAGGGCCACTGCATTATTTAATTCGTTTCTTTGTTTTGAGTGTAAGTTGAATCACTTGACAAAATCCGAAAGTAGCGAAGTAACTACTTTTGAAAAATAGTTTGCAGTTGCTACTTTTTAAAACAAGCAGTTGTAGTTTTAGTTAACTACATTTTCGATAAAGTAGTTGTAGTTGTAGTTCGCTACAATAAAAAGGTAATTTTTCCGGCTCCTGCACGGGTTCAATGTTTTCAGTGCTAAATGTGGGCACACACAGAATGTGCGGCGACAGAAAAGCATGCACGTATGTGCTACTACCGCAAATAACATTAAAAGGTAGCATCTTCACGATTGTTGACTGTTTTTTTATTTGTTGATTGCTTTTACACAAATTTCACGGGTGACCTATATGTAGACCACCATTTGAACACTATTAATTTCAACACTTCTGCAATTAAATTTATTGTAAAATACACAGAAAACTGTAAACATTTTTACATTCTACCTTGATTCTTACATGTTTTAGTTTGTATTAACATATTAATATCTTGAAATTAATGAATATATAGCTGGTCCGACCTCAAAGTGACAAATCTAACCCATATTTAGAACTTTTCCTCTATGTAAACCTGAATATTAACAAATACTACTGTACTAGCTGAATTAATTAATCATTCCGGAAAAAGTTTAGGGAAAAATAAGGAAGTTTGCTATACGAGAGATTTCACCTAGCTTTTAATTTATTTCAAAAAATCTCTTTTAATCATGAGCACAAGATTGAAGAATATGATAAGCCTCTTCTACTAGTTATTGTTGTTTTTCAGCCATTTGTGGTAATAATAAAAATATAAAGTGATTTTTTTTCAATTTCTCCAAATAAAAGTAAGTTTTTCATTTGCCAGTCATCAGCTCTTATGCATGTTTTAAATGAAGTTAAAGAAGATATTTTTTCTTTATACTATACTTTATTTAATAATATAAAAGATGAGATTGTTAATTAGAACTAATGTATAGCTATTGCCATGTGCTTTTATACTTTTTTCAAAATGGCAGTTGAGGGATGTTTGTGCCTACTGCATTTAGGGATGTTTGAGCGGGGTAAAATCTCCCATTTTTCATCTAGTATAATTGAGCACATTTTAATAATTGAATTTTACTTTATCAAAAAATGAAAATTAACTTATTTCAGCAAATACTAACATAATTTATGTAAATATTGTTTTAATAAGGTCTGTAATGCAATATTTAAATTGAAACTAAATGCAAAAATACCTAGTAATATGTGATGTGAATTATAAATTTAAAAAAAACTGAATTGCAATACAGAACAAATTATTCAGAATACAGCTGCATAATTCTTAAATATCTATATTTTATGCATAATATACATATACATAGACTGCTTGTGCTAAGCAGTGTTTCCCAGCGTGGGGCGTACGCCTCACAGCAATTCGAGGAATAGTCATTAACTCATATTCTGAAAATATTTTGGAGGTTTTGCGAAAAAGTTTAATGTTGTAATTGTAATCTAAAAATAAAACTTATGAAAAAAAAGCAAAATAAAGAAGTAAAAAAATCCTCATTCAAATGTTAAAAAAGCAACAGTAATCCGAAGAAATACATACGAATATGTCAACGAATTTTAGACTCTTTATGTGTGTGTGTGTGTGTGTGTAGTTTTTCTGATAGTTTCCGTATTTTAGAATAATACACAACTTTTTCGATTGTTTATTCAATGATCTGCGAGTTTCTATTCATTCTGCAACACCTCACATGAAGAAAATTTTACTGACACAGGATTTTAATGAACATATTTAAAGGTATATCTAAAACTGACAGTGTCGAAATATTTAATTAAAAAATTATTTGAAACAAGGTCTACAACCTTAGAGAATTAATAAATCCTGAAACTGCTATTCAGAAAGATATTAGTTAATAATAAGTTTCTTATGGTGCTGCTTTGAACCGCATACAAAGTATATGAATATACAGTATGACATACATATTTTTAAATTATAAATCGGAACATGCACGGTATTCAACTGGCTGTAATAAGCAAAGGAAAGTTCTCTAACACAGCAGACATTTATAATAGGAAAGAAAAATGGCTGCTTTAAAATAGTTAAAATTAGAATCCAGAAATTCGTCTTGTGCATTGTGTTTTTCAAGGAGATATCTTATTGTCCAAATATATTAAACTTATTTTTAAATACTAAAATCAAGTATACAATGTAAGAATGCTATGAGAGCAGATGCCTAATGTGGGCGTCTTTTCAAGTTTTATTAAGTTGAAAATGCAGACCATATAAAATTTTTGTTTCACACTGATACAAATTGGGCAAGATACAGCAAAACTCTTCTAGATATAAAGACGAAGATCTGTCGATTCCTTCTGTTTATAGATTGAAATTTGAAGTGAATGATACTGCTGCACTTGTCATTGTGTATGCTACTTTAGTCTATGGAAATAAGAGCTCACTTTTTAAATAATAAGAATTAAGTGCTATTGGGGGAGGGGGAAATCATGATTTTAGAGAAGGTGAGAATTTACAGAGGTGGAATATGGACAAAATAAGTTTGAAAACCAGTGTGCCAAAAACATTGCGTTAATTTCTTCTGGGGAACTTCTTAATCTACCCCATTCAATCACAAGTAGAAGTTTAAAAAGAGTAGCTTTAAAATGATGCTTGATTTCCCTGGTTATGATACTATTCATTAATTTGTAAAATTTTGAATGTATGATATTAACATATTGAGAATAATTAACTAGCAGCCAACCTTCCGGTATTTTTAAATCAAATAAACATACTTTGAATCATGATTTTTTAAAAATAAAATGTTACCTTTCTTTCATGTTGTACTTATCTTTTCATTCATTCAATAAAATTTCTGGTTGAAATATGTTTATTTGACTTGAAAATATTCGTAAGGTTGGCAGCTATGTAAAGTTAGTATATATATATATATATATATATATATATATATATATATATATATATAAAGATACACCTGCCTTTATTCACAGACCGTCTACGATAAAATCACACCGAAGGTATCATTAGAGTCCAAATATTGTCTTCATTCTTCTTTCTAATGTAATTTTGGAAATAGGGTACCAATTTTTATTTTTCAAATGGTAACACCCATTTTTGACACAATATTTGAGTTCCTTGGAATAAAGCAGCTCAGAAAAAGTATAGTTTATATACTTTTTATTAAATCACATGTTATGATGTAAGTTATGATGTAAAGTTCATTAAGGGTAAATCCACAAATTTAGAAATATTAAATTAGAATCTCAAAGTAAAACTTTCAGGCTCATATCAAGTAAACTTTTAGAAGTAATCGATGTATAAAATACATTAAAAGAAACCCCCTCCATCTCCCAAATTTTAATTAAGAGAAATTTTTACAAAAAATTTTTAGTTGCTGTTTTCGTTTTACTTACATGGGATTAAACTGTAGTAGAATATGGTTGTTTATAGTAGCCATATTCAGCCTTTTTTTTCTACGTGGGCCGCAAACATATGTTTGAGACATTAGGTGGGTCGCAACACAGTGTATTTATATAATAATGTTAAAAAAGGGAATAATTAAAGTAGTAAGATAACAAAGTAACATATCATTTTTAATATAATCGGTATTAGCGATATAGTAAGTATAAAACGTGATAATACAACAAGCTCCAAGGAAAAAAATAAGGAGATTTTCTTTAATAAATAAGACTTTTGACGAACGCAAAAATATTTTAACTTTTACAAATGTAACAGTATACAGTGCAAACTACATTAATTTTAAATAATGTTTGATTAATGTTGAAGATTAAAAATATATGCACCACTTAATATAAATATTATCACACGTAAAAGAACTTTTG
Source organism: Maratus michaelseni (assembly GCA_963931845.1). NCBI lineage: Eukaryota > Metazoa > Arthropoda > Arachnida > Araneae > Salticidae > Maratus > Maratus michaelseni. Next base: position 219,092,172 of record OZ007586.1, on the reverse strand, counting down.
ACTAAGCAATTGCCGTTAATTATATATTGAGATAAATTTAAATTAATTATGAATAACAGGGCCGATTTTGTCTTCTAATAAAATTATACAAAACAATAGTGGATGTCTTAAACATCTTACATATGCATATATTATTTTTTTATAAATATGGATTAATGATTGTGTGACTTGGGCCGCATATAAAAAGTCGGCGGGCCATGCGTGGGTAGGATATGGCTGCTTTAGACCTTAGAAAAGTATAATTTCGCTATATCTTAAGAAAAATGATTGGAATGTTACATTTCACTCGTCTTATTCGACATTCAGGGGGCTTTCGACAACATAGAATAGCGCGACATTCTCACACAACTACAAGCACTTAATTATCGCAGGAACAAAGCTGGGCTCATCAGCCTTACCTGTCTCAAAGAAATGTGCTAATTAATTGGGGTGGTGATATCTCATCCGAAAAGCTGCGTACGGGTTGCCTCCAAGGCTCATGCCTTGGGTCAATCCACTGGCTTTGGGTAGCAGATATACTGCTAAAAGAACTGAACCGACTGGGATACACCCTTTATACCTTTGCTGATGACATTAGCTTCATTTTCTCAGGTCGCTCTGGCCGTCATCTGGAGGAAGAATATGTCACAGTCCTAGGCATCTTCTGTCAGCTTCTGGACAGACTACCACAAGGAAGTCTCAGGCGCAGGTCTTCAATAAGCCACGCCGTCTTGAACCAGACAGGCCACCGGTAATGACGATTCACGGCGTTATCACGTACAACAAATCAAAATTCTAGGCATAACTATAGATTCCAACATTAACTAGGTTCCTGCAGATAAATTGCTTAAGATTAAAACTCATCTTCTGTCATCAGAACTCACTTAAATTAACTTCCAAATTTAGGGGGTAAGCAATAGTCTTTTAAAAATATGATATCTAACAATAATAGAACGCATTATAACATGCGGGGTATGCATTTGGAGGAAGTAAGCTTACAAAACAAGCACTCACAAAATTAACTTTAATTCAAAGGATCTTCTTACTACAACTTTCACCTGGGTACCTAAGAATATCCACTGATTCACTAACAACACTCACCGGCATTCCACCCATAGCAATAACTTCAACATACGAATTCAATAAAGCATCCATCCTACAACTTCGCAAAGACCACATATCCAACAACCCCTTTCCCAACATGACCATTGAACACAAAGTCCACGGCTGGCAGATTCATCCTGCGACAGAGACATCGCACTTTCAAGCCAACACCCAACTTAACGGATACACACATCCCACCTGTCCTACCATCTTCACTGATGGGTCCCGCACTGATACCAGCGTGTAAGCAGTTTTCTGTGTCACGTAAAGGGGCGCAGTGGCTGACCTTGGGATGAGTGACCTCCGGGCCTGCAGTCTCGGAGATAACAATTCTGTCTTCCAGGCAGAGCTATTTACAATCTTCTCCACCCTAGAATGGCTAGAAGGCCAACTTGGAGCAAAGGTTACCTATCTTTAGCAATAGCCTGTCTGTACTGCAGGCCATCCACGCACACATTTTGGCCACAAGGGCAGTTTTTGCAACGAGTGTGTGGACGAACTCGCAAAACAAACCACCACGCATACAAATATTGATCACCACCTCCCAGTTACCCAGTCGTTAATCAATAGGGTCCTGAAATCCAAGATCATCTCGGAATGGCAGGAACTCGCTGACAACGACAGACACACGTTTTCACTATCTGACTCAACATGTATCACCTCACACCATACACCGCGAGCTTCCAAACAGGCCACGGCCCCATCAAATCATACCTCCAAAAATTTGGATGTGCAGGATCTCCGCTTAAGGGATGGCTACAAAACATTCTTTCAAGACCCACACTTCTAAACGAACTCAAACACATTCACCAAAACGTACCACACGCCTCCAACCTGACAAGCTAGTTTGTACCCAGAGAAACTCCCATTTCCTAGTATGTCATCGCCCCTTGTCGCGAGTAGTTTCCTCTTGCGGTGCCACAGCACCCCTTATCGCAAGAGAGAATGTCTATGGCACATAACCCTCTATCTCACCTGCCATTTGATAACCAGGTACTGTGCGGTACACCATCCCCGAGTCTAAGAAAACATTTGATTGCATCGTAAACGGTCTGCGAATAACGGCAGGTGATTTTACATCATATTTTATTGGTAAATGATATTTTACACAACAAATATTTATTAGGGTTTTGTTCATCTCACGAAACCCTATCCGTCTCGCTTCTCTGTCTGTCCATCACAGAGTCCGTTCTCGAAAACTGTATAAGCTTGAGACTTGAAATTTTGTGTACTTACAGCTGAATACCTACTGTCACACTGAAAATAAGAACATTTTGAAAAATGTCTTCATTAACGCAAGATTTTAATTAAAACCCTTAAAACCTACTCAATAATGGAAAAAAATATTCAACTAAAGCGTAGAATTTAACCAAACCGCAAAGAAATTTCATTCTGAAACTCCAGAAGAGGGGGAAGGGTTGCCATAGTCACAGCATTGCGATGGCGATAACAGATTGGACGTAGTCAAAGACACATCTATCTCATAAACTATTCCACCTAGGAACATGAAATTTCGGACAAACACGCAAAAAAAATTACCTTTCAGAATTTCTAAAAAATTTTTAATTACTCGCACTGAAAGAGTAAATATCAATTAAAAATCGATTTGAATAAATTCGTTTAATTTTCTTTCATTGGAAATCTACAGACGAACAGTCTGCACCTGTTCCCAAGGCCAAAGATAGCGGACTAGGCATTTTTCAGGCTCTATAGATTTTTTTTTATGATTGCATTTATCGATTTGAAATTAACACATCAGGGCTCCCAAATGTTCCGCCAATTGAATACCAATAAGTTTAAACAGAAAATTTCATGGTAGGTTTCTACAATATTTCCGCAAAAATTTACCTCTGAAGTTGGTTTCTGCAAAATTTGCAAGAAAAATCTAAAAATAAAAGTTTTCTAAGAAAATACCGGTATTCAAAAAGCAGACCATTTGGGAGACCTGACACATCTATGCATATTTTTTACGTTGAACACAGGAATCTAATTTTTTACAAAGGTAGCGTAATTAGAACAGAAATTACGAATTAATTTTGCGTTAATGAAAATAATTTTTATCTAAATCAAAAGAACATTTGCAGCTGGTTGTGAAATCGGAGACCTATGCCATTTATCAGCGAGACATCCCGGTTTTTCGCTTTTCGTCTCAACTGTTGAAGGGAGGAAAATAAAAAAAAACACGGTTTTTGAGGATAGTAAGAAATTAAAAGCTCTCTTAATTTTTTTTTTAAATATTGCATTTACCGATTTGAAAATGTTGCATGTATGCACATTCTTTTATGGTGCATTCAGAAATCATTTTTTTTTTTTTAAGATCACATTATTAGAACCGAATATATATTTTATTCCAAAATGCTGATTTATGTATAGAAAAAAGAAATAAAACGCTAATAGACAATGATGTAATTAATAATGCGAATAGGGATTATTAATAAAGAAGGGGAGACGGGGGGTTACTTTTTTTTTAAAATATCGCATTTAGTTCACATGACAGATATTATTATGACAGAGCACAATAGCGGGCTTCACCTGCTATCGGACCAGTTCAGATATTCGAAAAAAACGAAAAAATAGTTCGGCAAATTTTTACTTTATAAAAAACATGACTTTTTTTTTTGGAAAATGAAATTCATTTGTTAAATTAAAGAATTATTATTATTTAAAGAATATTATTAAAGATTAAAGTGTTTTGAAAGGAATATTAAACGAAATCCTTTGTGCGATCTTCGATCACACTTATCCACTTGTTTTAAAGTACATTTAAATTTAAAATTTTTCGCTTACATGATTTTTATTTTTAAACAAGTGGATAAATTTGACTTTACTAGTTAAAACTACTTTAACATAAATTTAAAAATGGTAATTAAAACGACTGCTTACATTTGCAAGATACAGTTGATCGATTCAAAAATTCAAAGCATGTTTAATATTTATACATTTTATGTCATTTACTAATTTATATATTAAATGTCATTCTGTAAAACTTTAAATGGATTTTTCTAGGGCACCCAAATGGTCCACTTCTTGAATACCGGTATTTTCTTAGAAATTTTTTATTTTTAGATTTTTCTTACAAATTTTTCTGAAACCACCTTCGGAGTTAAATGTTTGCTGTCGTAGAAACCTACCATGAAATTTTCTGTTAAAAAATATTGGTATTCAGTTGGAGGACCATTTGGGAGCCCCTTTTTTTCTAATTTTTTTCCCTGCAAATTGATGTGTAGAATTAATTTTACAGATTAGAACTGATTGATTTGGAATAATTAGGGTAGACAAAACTCTGAAAGAGGCATCTTTCAATGACGAACATTGAAAAAGGGTAGAGAAGCCATTCATTTTCGTCCACCAGTTTCATAAAAATTAAACGTTCTTCTTAAAATCTGTAAACGTTATTTTTTTTATAGTTGAACATATCATCTTCATGTCTATATAAGTTTAAAGTCCGGGAAACAAAAGTAAGTTCCAAGAATAGTCTTTTAAAGAAAAAGTGTTTGTCACTCTTTTCTACATTTAGACGTTCTTTCCAACTTTTCTTACGTATTTCATAATTAAAAGGATTCCGTGAGCCAAAATAATACAAAACCTTGCTTATAGCAAATTATTTAAGCTTTTGAATACTGGCATGCTTATTTTGGTTCGTCGAGTCTAAATGAGAAAAAAAAAGGAAATCTTTGCGGGAAATTAACGGCCATGCCGGTTAAGGAGGTTCGATAGAGTACCTTTATATTATGAGAATACTGACATATGACCTGTAAAATTTAATTGGTCATGAGGATTTCGATAAAAAACTGACTTGACGAATCTGCCATTATCACCAAGCTATTGTGTGTTTACGTATATAAAACTTATCCAAGCATATATCACCCGGTTCTGCAATGCAGGTTTATGCAGTTTGAGGGGAAATACTGCAAACACTTGCATACTGCTTAGGCGTATGTCGCCACTCTAAATTTAAAGATAAATTGTCTCAAGATATAGATATATGAATAGATACAGTTAAATATAGTCAAAATATAGTTATAGATATCTGATAAGTAAAGGTACTTTCGCTTTCAAGAAAAAAAGCAAAGGAGGCAAAATATGACTATCCTGGGGCGCATGAGTTGTAGGATGTTGCGCGTATGTCGTCTCCGTGTTATGGTATCCGAGTTATTGGCGACATTGTTCAACTAAAAGAAAAAGATAAGTAAGGAATATACACAAGCACTTCAAATACTGCAATAAGTTTGTCTAGTGACGATTCATTAGATGAAAGTGATATAAATAAGTCGTTAAAAATTAATTTATATTAATAAAAATGTAATTTAACTTATTTTAATTTTCTATAAAAAATAAATATATTTTTCCAAATAATTATCTTTTATTATTTTCCAGGCTATATACTTCTCGGGAAAAATAATGCATGTGATATAGTCGGTGGGCAAAAAAAGTCCTTATCTGCCTTTTCTTTTTTTCTAATTTTTTTTATTACATTTAATGTTCATTGCAATTGTTAAACAGATAATTTTTGGTGGCTACACTTGGCTATTATGTACATTTTATATATTAGTTTTCACGTGGTATCTATTTCCAACAAGGTGAACGAATATACCATTTTGATTATAGTTTATGATCATGTTAAGAGGATCAGAAAGTTTTGAAATGACGAAAATTGACTGAAGTTTAATCGTGGATTAGGAAGACTGTAATTAATTTACACTATTACTTCTTTTGGAATTTATTTATTTATGTTTTATAAAAGTAAAAAATATTTGTTAAATTGTAAAAAACAATAAGAAAAGTTTCAATATTGTGCTACAAATGTAATTTTACAAAACTTGTTTTGCCACGATTTTGAAGTCCAGATTCCATTGTTTTAGTCGTAATTTCTTCTTTGTACTGCTTTTTACGTTGGTTCTCAATTATACCTGAAACAAAAAAAAAATAATAAAAAATAAAATATATATAATATTAAATTCAAAATTCATTTAAATTGATAGTTTGTTTAATTAAATCTTTAAAAAAAAGTTTTCTTTTGTTTGATTTTCAGGTATGGTTTGTAGAGAATTTAATTTCCTTTGTATAGAAAAACAAAATAGACATATACATCTGTTAACACATAAGGTGACGGCCAGTTTTCGTCTTTAAAACAGAAAACCTGCCTACGGGCGTTATACATGCAAATATTACATTTTTTAACGAAAAGAGTTTCTCTGTTCGAATTTATATTATAAATGAATGGATATAATAGTTCTATTGTTTCTAATCGAAGTTTTTATATGCGTAATACTCTAATTGTAAAAATATGAATTTTGTGGGGTTTTTTTTTTAAAGAAATAATGTAACACATAAAATTCCAAAATACCTCCCGTGAGCTCAATTACACATGTGCAAAAGACGCGAATTCGCGTCTCCCGTCAGCAATGTGCTAACATGTTCAAAATTTATCTTTGAAAAACTGCTGAGAAACAATGTTTCAAAATAATTCTGTTAAAAGCTTTGCTTTCGCAGGTATCGCTGACCTGCGCGGTTCGACGTTTAGTGTTCGTACGATCATAATTTGTTAAACTTTTCTATCGGACAAACTGTACAACATCATTAAAGGTTCAAACTTAATAATAATAATAAATAATATATTTTTTGGTCATTTCATACCTTTTTAGTCCCTTTAAAGATATAAATATTTATGAAACATTAAAATGAAATTAACACCCCAATTTGTTCTTAACTAAAAATAACTTTATCGTTTGCAAGTGAAAGTTTTTTGTATTATATATTGTTATATTTTTTATTTATTTTTATACATTATATAAAAATATGTTTTTGTACAATCAGTAAATAAATTATGTTTTTAATGCCAATAACTAAATCATTTTTCCCTAATATCAATTTGCGTTAAGTCAATTTAATACCTAATATATTATTTACTTAAAATGTTTTAAAATAGCCTTGGTTGTATATTGTTATAATCGTTCTATGATATATTTTAAAATTTACATGAATGTCGCAAGATGCCACTTTTATAGTCACATCGACCCTACTCCTTTCCTGGATATATTTTCTTTTTCTTTTTTCTTTTTTTTTCCAGTCATCCAAAAACAGTAAAAGTTCGCAGAATTTTTACTATTATTATTATTATTATTATTATTATTATTATTATTAAAACATAAAACGAGCTTAGTTAATAATATTTCTTTATAGGTATGAAATTGACTCTTTGTCCTCATAACATTTCATGAGTAATATGACTAATATTTTAAAATTTTGATAGATTATAAAACTCTTGATAATTGCTTGCATGTGCCAATACCATAGCTTCCAACTTGTACTTTTTTTTTTTACTACTAAAATTTAATAGGCATTTGTGCCTTATTTAATCGTTGAGCAATCCTTAGATTTTGAAGATTAAAATTAGATTTTGTCGGAATTTAGTATTAAATTTTAGTGATAAGAAAAAACCGCACTAGTTGGCAGCTTTGTAATACCATGAATAAATTTTAAAAGTTTATATATATTCTATGTATATCTATTTTTCAGAAATTTATTACACAAACTTTTCCTCTGGAAAATGTCTGAAAAAAAAAAATGTCTTACAAACGGTACGTTTAAGGCTGCTCTCAAACTCATTACTGTCTAACGCATTCACGCAGTCAGTTATATTCTTAAGATCACAAAGTTTGCAGGTTTTCTTTGTTATACATATACTAAGAAATCAAATAGCGTTTTCCGTTTTTCTTTAAGTCAAATGATTTTTAGGAATTTTTTTTATAAGTTTAGAACCAATTCTCGAGGCATGGTAATCATGGAGACATTATCATTGGGAAGGAATTGATTATTATTCAACATGTAATATATTTATAGAAAAATCGAAAATTGCTATTCCGTTCCAAAGCATTTTAATAATAATTTGTGGAGTGAGTATCCATGCAATTTCCGTATAAAATGAATTCAGTGAATGACTACGATTGAAAGATCCGCGTTGGTTGAGCGAGGAAAAATTATTTTTGAGAACAGCTTTAAAGGTGCTTATTGTTTAGGTAAAATATTTATTTAAAATTTTATATAATTGAATAGAATAATGCATTTTTATTTGCGCAATACACCACTGGATTTTTTTATAACAGATTATAACAAGTTGGAAATTGTACGTCAAACTTGACAAATGAGGTGCGTTCGTACTATAGCTAGTTATATAAATATTCAGACCTTGATGATTTTTAATTCTGTGAAATGAATTATATCGTCTGCAGTTTCATTTCTGTCATAAAATAAGTATCTCGGTTGCTTGAAGATTAAAACTCGGAAGCTCCTATAACAAAAACGCACCGATTTTTTTTTAAAAAATCCAAATTTCTTAATAAATGTTTTTATTAATATTTTCTAAAGTTTTGATTCGATTTTTATAAAATTTGAAATGTCTCGACAAAATTCTGCAAAGATAATATATCTAAAATTTCAAACTATTCGGTTGGGTAGTTTTTGCGTTGTTATATGCCGACGGATGGACAGACAGACGGACGGACCAGACGACGATAATAGGTGCTACGTATTTATATAATTACGAACGCACCTAAAAAAATATTTGAGAAATCAATTTTTCATTATTTATCATTATTTCACATTATTTTAGAAGAAAAAAGTGCCACACTTTTGGTGTCTTCTGATGCATTCCTGAATAACATCAACATTAACCAACAACTTGAGCTTTTAATTTCGTAGTTATCGTACAGTAATTCAACTACGAATTACCTTACCCGTGGCCCTAATTCTTTGCGCACCGGTTTAAAAGTGGAGTTTCTCAAAGAGAGAAAACGCAAACTTAATTTTGTCTAAATAAACAGTCATGAAATGTCAGTCGTTTAAAATTACTGACATTTTACAAATTTGATTTCTTATTTAGGCAAAATTATATAAGTTTGCGTTTTCTTTCTTTGAAAAACTTCACTTTTAAACTGGTGCGCAAAGAATTGGGGTCACGGGTAAGGTACTTTATTAAATTGAAAATAATGAACATTTGAAATGTTTCCGCAAGAAGAAGGAAATAAATTTTCGCGTTTCGTGCTCTATAAAAATATTCTTTTCGCTGAATAAAAAAATTGTAGAAATTTTCAATGGCAACCTAATTATTTAGCATTCCAAGATATCTTGTTTATAAATTAGTGACGTTAACTGGGATAAAATATAAAAATACAGAAAATGTGTAGCACAGGAAATATACTTTTCTAGCCACATTTAATGAAGTGCAGAGCCATGTCACTGCTTAATGCGCTCAGGGGAAGAATCAGTTGTCGATTTAGAGGAGGGGGGGTAGAGGGGGGGGGGGGGGCTTGTGACTTTTGCTTCGGGAGATCATATCTCTTGTTCCAGCAATTTTTATATAAAAATAAATAAATTTTTTTATAAATTTTTTTTCCAGCAATTTTTATATAAAAATGTCTGAATAAAAAAATTGTAGAAATTTTCAGTGGCAACCAAATTATTTAGCATTCCAAGATATCTTGTTTATAAATTGTGACTTTTGCTTAGGGAGATCAAATCTCTTGTTCCAGCAATTTTTATATACAATGGCGCATTTTTACATATCTCTAATTTATACTTTTTTTTAAATTCATGCATTGTTAAAATTAGATCCAAATCCAATTGCGTTGTAAATGTTAAAATGTTTCATTTATGCATTTTTTCTTTGGAGAATTTGTAGATCGAAATTCATGCCAAAGTAAGAATTTACGCTCATTAGATGATTTTGTTATTATTGTTTTTTTTTTTTTTTTTTTTTTTTTTTTTTTTTTTTTTTATGAGATCAAACACTTTGACAATATTTTATGTGTCATTCAACAGAAGAGAAAACACAGTTTAAACTCAATTATATTAATAATGCTTTGCACAGGCGTAAAAAACATCCATCACGTCAAACATTTATAAAATATTTTTCTTTTAAACTTTTTAACAGCTACCTTTACTTTACTGTTTTTTTACAAGATGAATATTTAAAAAAGAAATACAAAGATGTATTTAATAAAGATATATCTAACCAATATAAGTGAATCAATCAAAACACGATTTCAATTCAAAATAAAGGCATGAAATTTTCATATTTTCCATGCTTTTAATATAGCCGTGTGTGTGTAAATGCATAGCAGTGTTAAATCATCCTTTTTATTTTACTTACTTAAATTATTTAAAATTTCCTTTTAAAATTATCTTAATCGAACAGATGAAAAAAGATAATCATCAAAATGCATTCGAAATTTTATTATTATGTGACTTCTCAGTATGTTTTAGTGTATTGAAGTTTAATTTTTGGGTATACGTTTTTTGGAAACGGTCCCTTCAAAAAAGTATAAACGGTGCTCCACTGTATTAATATTTGTATTTTCATAGAAAAAAAAATTTGTTGTTTGATAGACGTTTTCTTCGTTCTTGTGTGTGGATGTGGGGGATAGGGGGGAATAGTGATCCCCATAACCTATCTCTAGGAATTGCTTTTAGGTGCGCTGTGTCATTTTCCAACAACACAGAAGCCTTTTCCTCGAGTGTGCTGTTTCTGTTTTATTATTATTATTTAAGGAAAACACCAAACACATTAGTTTCTCAAAAATGTTTATCTTTTTTCTAAAATTTTCTGAATATATTTATATTTAGTTTTAAAAATATATATGCGTATAAAGCACCAAAACTGATAGGTAAAGAGAAAAAAAAATGCTAATTGTTCAGAAATGGAAAAAACAAATATTTACAAAACTCACAAAAAGAAAAAGAAAAAAAAAATCACTATTTAAAAGTGTCGTATTTTTCACTTCAAAATAAAAAAGGGAGAAATAAAATATGTTTATTTTTCAATAAGTCAAAGTCAAGTCAAAGTGAGTTAGTCCATGGAGTGCCTGCGCGGGGCGTAATACCCGCGTTTATCTCGTATCTAAGCTGGAACGATATAAGCAGGAAATATCAGGATTGTACTTGAAAACTAGAAAGTTCTTCTCGCAGTCCAGGAGCAGGCTGCGGTGGAGTGCAACTCAGGTAGGAGACTTTTCAGGATGGAGTACTAAACTCTATGTGCTTTGACAGTGACATGGCAGGGGAAGACGTCATATATAAAAGAGTTAGTCTGCAGTAATTTCAATAAAAATCATATTCGGTAGATACAACTCATTTATTCCTCAGAAGCAAGAAGTTCATTAATCATGCAGTTCATTAATCATGTAGACAGGCCTCGAAGCGGTCGCTTTTAAAAGAGACCAAATCAAGAATTTTACCACCACTATCTCCTTATGAAGATTTTCGTTTCACATTTATCTTGCATACATTGAGAAACCCTCTTGGTGATGAGCTTTTTCTTGCAATTGTTGTAGTAATCTACCACGAAAATAATTTTAAAAAATCAGTTGTGGCCAAAAAGAGCCCGCTCAGAGGCCTGTGTGCAACGGTTCCCAAACTATGTGTCGCGAGTCACTGTTGAATCGCACGCGATGTTTTGGTGGATCGAGGAAGGATCAGTGAGATCTTCAAAAATGTACAATTAATTTTATCTGCTACAATAATGTAATAACAATATGTTAGAACAGTGAATATTGTAAAATATGGGGAAAAGATATAGATGAATAACTTTGTGAAAAAGACAATGTTTTATTCAACTTTTTGCAGAGAGTGGTTTGAGGTTAAAATTAAAAGAGTTTCAAACCCAACACAGATTCTGTCACTGGAGCTTAAACTATAGCGTCTAGAAGATAGTGTGGCAACGGCTTCCAGTAATGTTTTAAAAAATGCAAAAAATTTAAGCCGATAAATATCGAACGATTGTGAACGATAATTGTCGATCTCAGCGACATCCAGTAGCTCTTTACCATCCGAAAAGTTATTTTAATTCAATATTTATACAGTGTTTACGTTTGAGCTACCAGATGTCGCTGTGATCGACATTTATCGTTCAGCATCTTTCGACATTTATCAGTTGACATTTTCACGTTTTGGAATAACCAGTTGCCACACTTGATCTTTTAGGCACTATAGCTAAAATAATGCTGTCAGAGCTCCCTCAAATCTTCCGTAATATGTGGATTAATTTGACCCAGTTTAACAACGTTTCGAACCATAAAATTTATTTGATGAATATTTTACTTATTTAAATTCAGGCCTCTATGTAGAATTAATTTAATTTAATTTCTTTTAAAAAAATCTGGTGCGAAAGGTACTAAATATGGGTCACGTTAACGCACATTATTACGGAAGATTAGTGGGAGCTTGGCACTTCTGTGCTGTGATGGAACAGCTGCGCACCAGCGAGCCAATTGTCACCATTCAAGTAGTATTCTTCTTCGCCTTATTTAATGACAGAATTTCTGAGATTTAACAGGGTGAACAATAGTATTAAAATTTGGTGTTCGGTGGTTAAAATCGGCCCAAAGGTGCGCAGTTTTTTCATCGCTGGACAATGCCAAAAAACTTTATTTTCCTAATACATTTATTAATAACCATATTTTTATTTGCGTAATAGCAAAAGGCTTTGATAACTCCACTTTCACGTTAATATAATCTTATTATTGTTCTTGTGTGTATAGTTTGTGCAAAATTACATTTTTAGGATAAATTATACAAAAGGCTTTATATACATTACATATTATGTGGTTCGCGAAAAAGTTTGAAAATTTAACGTGGGTAGCGTAATAATAATGTTTTGGGGAGCGCTGTTCTAGAAAAATTAAATTAAAAAATGCTATATAGGAATGTCTTTGAAAATTAAACTGTAAATTAAAGGAAAGAAATTATGAAAAAATGAGATATTAAAATGTTTATTTGTTTCATGTAAACGTGAAGAAAATCTAACAGAATATGGGAACGAAATAAATTAAAGATTCTCGAACGTTAATAAATTTTTAGATTATTTTAAGGGAGGTTTCTAAGATATATATATTCGTTATTTTCAGCTAAGTTTTCTTTTCCGAATCATAACCAATGAAACTACTTTTAACTTTCATTTAGCATCATTTTCTATAAAGTAAAATAAATAAATAAATAAATAAAAACGACTCAAAGTCGTACGTTATGGATGATGTAAAAAATGCCAACAGACACTATTTGAGTCATTCGCTTTCACAAGCGTCAAAAACGTAACTCATGTCAATTTTGATCCGCCGATTATATATAGTAAGATATAGTTAATATTGAAATATGGTTAATATGTACTATTCGAAAGAAAATCTCCTGGAGATATAATCTTCTCCCAACAAGATACAACGATATTATCCACAGATTTCAGCAGAGATATTTTTTAAAGAAAGTAGCCAATTTTTTTTTTATCAAAAACATACTTTGTACATGTTTTAAAATAATATTAGAAGCAAAATAATAAAATAAATAAAAATATATCCAAAGACTTTTTTAATCTAATTAATATAATTAATTTGTTCATTGCTGTAACCTCATACAAATATTCGCACATAAGTTAAACGAAAAAGTTTTAAGAGATTCCCTATTTTTCAGATTGTTAATTTCAGATGAATAAACATTGACAAAATTACTAATTTTTGTAAAATTGTTGAAGTTTAGCTATTTGAAATGTCATTATTTGTCAATGCTATGTAAGGGCATACTTTCTCTAAAAACGATACTATTATTTATATTTGATGGTACCCAAAAAGTCAGAAAATATCTGAATTTACAAACACATGCATATGTGTGTATGTGTATGTATATTTACAAATGATACATTTTTAATGACATTTTTCAATAAGCGAAAACATCCATGAGCACATAACTGTATGACTGTACGTTTTCAGATATATTCATTTTTTCTGTATAAAATTGCATATATCCATGGTTCTGGACCCCTTGTAATATAAACAAGAGTGCTAATAAATTAATCGTAATAAAATAATAAAAAAAAGCTTTCCCATGATAATTTTCTTTGTTTTTGTTCTGTTTTGTAGTTCTGTGACCACGGAATGGAGGAAAAGGGGGCGCCCTGGGGGCACGCGCGGGCCCTTGTCGTCGCGCGGTGGGCCGGGGACCCGCCTCTCTCGATGCCGCCGTCCCCACCCGCCCATCCGCGGCCAGCCCGCGGGCATACCGGCGCCAGCCCGCCGACCCATTTCCGTCTCTCTCAATCCCTTTTCCTTCCCTCCCCGCTTCTCTCGCGCGCTGACCTCAAACGAAAAAGGCCAACGCGCCAACCCCCCTTCTCTCAGCTTGTTCGCTAGCTTTTGCTTTTCGTTCTTTCTTTTAGCTTCTTATAGTTTTCCTTTTTTTATCTTTCGTTTATGTTCTCGGATTTAACTTTTTTTTCTTCTTTTTATTGAGTCGAGAAATGAAAGCTTTGTGACTCGTCAGACTATTAGTGCGAATTGCAACTTCGTCGGCATATTTTTTTCATTAATAGCTGTAAAGAGGCATGTGTATGTTTGTGTGGAAGTTTTATGAATGGTTACGTAATTGGATATTTGTCCAGTTTTCGGTTTTGAAAATTAAATTGAAACAAATGTTGCATTAATTGACCTTCCGAAAAAAAAAAAAAAAAAAAATAATAATAATCGTTATTAATATCAACAGTATTTAAGAAACAAAGTAGCAATGGATTAAAAAGAATGTGATTTTAAAATACGAATACGTTCAAACTTTTTCTTTAAAACTATTAAAATTTCTAATATACGTATATCAATATGTATAGTCCTGTTAAAATTTATCGACTTATTATGTATATGTATATTTATATTTATACGAAAATACTACTATTTCAAGTATTTAAAATAATAATAAAATGAAATAAATAAAATTTGCACCAATGATACGATTTGTTGAACGATGCTATATTATTATTATGTTAATATACTGTACCTTCATTACAAAACTACACTTTCAATATTGGAACAGTATTTTAGAAGATTATATGTAGACACTGGCGCAGAAAAGGGAGGGGGATTTCGGAGGGTGGTTTCAAAATGTTATCTCAGAATCTATGATGGGCTTTGAATATAAAATTTTGGCAAGATACTTTCTAAGAAAAAGAACATGAAACTGGATATTTTTTTTAATGTTATCCCTTTGCCCCCATCCCCTCGAAGGAAGGGGGGGGGGTAGTATCTATCATGGCCTTCTTGATAAAGCTTTACAAGATGCTGAATCTCAATATATAACAATAGTTAGGATAATTTTTTTATCTCAACATTCTTGATCCTTTGCTGAGGGAGGGGGGGGGGATGCAAAAACTTATCTTAAAACTTTCGCGGCCTCAGTAAGGATTTTTTGTAAGATGCGGAGTATCAGAAAATAAATACCAGATGCTGATAACTCTTTTTTATTTCGCCCCCCCCCACTGTCCTCCCCTATCTATAATGATATTTGAAGAGGTCGTGACAAATTTTGAAATACATTGGCTAGAGGGACAATTTTTTAAAAAGTGATTCGTGTCTGGTGTTTATATAATCTGATCCCTCGACACCATTCAAAATTTTACATCTAAGGCCGGCATAAGTTTTGACATACGTTTATGCCTCCCCATCACCCCTTGCCTCAAAACGTCTCCCCTTAAAAAGAAAGGAGGCCAAATTTTGAAATATTCCCCGTATCCTATAAGTTACTAATACTTGTAGACAAGAAACAGAAAATATTTATCACACAATTCCTAACTTTTGAGTTTGAAAGGGGAAAGCGGAAGGGTAGCGCTGAAGAATTTTATTATAAAAACCATATTAGTGAAGTCTGAAGTAAGTTTGAGAGATGTTTATATGTTTGAGTTCCTTTGTGTAAAAGAAGTTTTTCAAAATGGAGCTTTTTTCCAGTATAGCGGGGCTTTTGCCCGGTGGTGTTCTTATCCGGTGCGGTTTTCGTCCAATGGGGCATTTGTCCACGAGGCTTTTGTCCGCGTCCTCAGAAGATTACTACATGTTTTACGTAATCTCCCATTTCAATCACGATTTTACATACACTTAAGTTTTGCCTCGATTAGTGTCGTTAATTGGTTCCGCAATATGACCTCACTAATCAAAACATACATTCAATGGGAAAAAACTACAATAGATCCTCAGCCAACTTTCTTAAAAATCCAACATACATAAATAAACAATTTATTAATTGTACTATGACATTATTTTTTATTGTAATATTGTTAGAAAATATTACTGTTAGTAAATGCATATTACATCTTGATTTGAAACTGTTTAAGTAAAATTTAATTTATTTAAATGAACTTCTGCTTCTGTGAATATTAATGGGTGAGCTAATTTAATACGTGACAATGGCGAAACATAAAAACGACGATTTTAAGTTTAATCTGCATAACAAAGGCTATTTTCCTATTGTAGCGCTACTGGTCGCACTTGCCAGATTTTTGTTTTATTTTTATACAAATCAATAAAATGAAATCACCATTCCATATATTGTATACAATCGAAAATTTTCCCGCATTGTCCAAGGAGCATCGGAAAAAAATACACTGATGTCCAAAAATGAAGGGGCAGTGACCGATTTTTTCAATTTTAGATGTTTTGTTGAATATTTACCGAAATTCGTTACGAATTGTCGTTGAACTTCAATAATGTAAAGAACATGTTTGACTTCATAATTTTCAGTGAAGATTTTGTCGCGAGGACAATAAGGGGAGGGTGGGGGGAGGAAAATAATAATTTTAATAATAAAATAATATTTTCTATCACCCAAGTAACATAAAATGCTCAAAATGCTCAAAATGCTCAATTACTTTCGAATATCAAACAGGAAGTAATTCAAGTAGTTTAAGAGTCATGAAGGCTCAGTGGCGCACCTTGAACAATGTTCTGGTCGAGCTCACGCTATTTTTCTGTCATTTGAATCGAGATGGGGTCGGGCCGGGTTGAACCCAGAGTTATTTTTTTTCTGCTGACTTGAGCGGTGCCGGGGCCAGGATTACTCTTTTTTTTCCCCTTGAAATTCGGACAGGGCTTACTCTTTTTTTTTTGGAGACTCAGGCAGGTACAAACAACTTGGATTTCATTTCTTCTGTGGCAGGGTTGGCATTTTTTTTTTTTTCTTTTAAGTAGCTTTCATTACAAAAAGCTACCTATTGCAGCCGTTCGGAGGAAAGCGGTACAAAAAAATTTGGTATATTTTCACCAATCATGACCCCAGCCCCCAAACCGCCCACCATTTAAATGTTGATTTATATATATATATATATATATATATGACCATTAAATAAACAATCCAACGTATGTCATGCTGTAACTCTCTTATTTATGAACCGATTTGGCTGTGACTGAGTATGTGTATAGGACATACCAAGGTCTCGATCGAGTTCGTTGGCCAGCTTCATCCGCCATCTTGTTTCAAAATGGCGGCCAGTTAAAAAATTTTAAATTTTTAAAAATTCAAAATGATGTACAGAAAAATTATATAAATTGAAAAAATTGTATGTGTTAAGTGTTAGAACGTGATACAAGGATTCTGGAACATTTTTTGTTTTTGCTATAACTTAAAAAATGGCTGAGATATGGCAATTTGAAATTCTAGTGTGGCTGAGATTTTGAAACAATCTGATATTTGTTATACTGTAACTCTCGTATTTATGAACCGATATGAATGTAACTGATCATGTGTACAGAACATACCAAAGTCTCGACCGAGTTCATTGACCAGCTTCATGCGCCATCTTGTTTCAAAATGGTGGGAAGTTAATTGTTTTTATTTTTTTTAAATTCAAAAAGGTGTATAAAAAAATATAAATTGGAAAATTTGTTTCCGTTAAGTGTTAGATCGTGATAAAAGGATACCCGAACATTTTTTTGTTTTGGCTTTATCTTAAAAAATGGCAGAGATGTGGCAGTTTGAAATTCTAGGGTGGCTGACATTTTGAAACAATCTGATTTATGTTATGCTGTAATTTTCATGCTGAAATTCGCATTCAAATTCAATATTAACGAAAACAAGGATTGGATTTTTAATAATCGAGTTCCAAGCAATTTAGCTTCTGGTGTTTGAGTAAAATTAGTTGAATTTTTAAAAACCTGGACTATGAAAGCTACCTTTTCCTCCCGGTACAGGCAGAGGAAGGACTTTTTTTCTTTATTTTTTCTTTCTTTCTGTTTTTTTTTTTTTTTTCTGTAAAAATAATAGTTTTGTTGTACCTTTATTAAAGGAAGCTTTAGGAATAAATTAAAAAGAAATATTTTTTACAAATCTTTTTTATTTTCAGAACACATTGTGTAAGGAAAATATTGTAACCATGTTTTATATATGTGCCTGAGTTAGCATGGTAGCTTTCAAACAAATACTTCCCATTCATCTCCCATTTGGCGAACATGTTATAGATCATTCTTTCAAAAACTGTATAGATTTCTGTACAAATCAGCCGACGGATTAGGTATTTAAACAGTTTTTAAAACATTTTGTGGCCTATTCTACAGGGAAAATTACCAAGGAAATGTGACAGAGTATGCGTGATAAATATTGTGGTGATATAGTGAAGCATTAGTGGCTCAGAGGAATTCGATTATGGTATTCTATGAAATGTTAGGAGAGTCCAGTGGAATCACATAAAATTTCTTTATAGAGCTTCAAAATGACGATTTTTTAAATCATCTTGCCTTCTAATTACAGTTATTGTTTTATTAAGTTTTCATTTAAATGTAATATTCTAAGAAATCGTTAATGTCATTCCGTATTGCATGACTTTCTAACATAATCTGAAAAATGCTGTACTTTAAAATTTTGCATAAATATGTATGGAATATTCATTTAAAAGAATTTTAATTGTAGGATAATGTTGATGAAAATATGTCGGATTTTTTTTTTAAATAGAAACTAAGTTTGTTCATGCCGGGGGGGGGGGGGGGGATATGAACTGCAAGGAAAAAAAAGCCGTCTAGGGCATGGCCCTGAAAATTTCGGGACGTGCACATTTTGCTCTTAGTCTATTAACAAGACACTAGTGAGCAGACGATCGGCTGACAATTAATTAAGATTATGCACAATTAATCTATTGTTAAAACATTTTCGTGGATAAAAATTGATCATATGTTTCTGAAAATTTAAAGAGAAATAGAAATCAGTTAACGCTAATGCTTAATATATTAAATCGGCTAAATTCCTCGACCATTCCCTTACATATTATGGAAGTTTTAAATGTGAGATAGATGAAATTCTTGATCTATAAGTCTTTGTCTAACATGATTTTTAAAACATGATTTTTTTAATTAGTAAATAGTATTAAACATGTTAATATTTTAATTTAATAAGAAAATTTAAAAATATGAAAAATTCTGAGACAAAATCAAATATTTTCCAGAGTTTATCCATTTTAATTTTTCTACATGAAGTAATATTGTTACATTTCAAGACCGATATTGTGATGTAGTATGATACTTGCAATAAGCCCTCTTGACTGTTGCAAATGCAGAGAGAAAAAGAAAAGCGGAAAAGAAAATTCGAGTAAATTCTTTAGCAGGGCTGCTCAACTCGCGTCTCAATGCTCTAATGACTGTAATCCGGCGAGAGACAAAGATTTTTTTTTTATTTAATATTTTAATGCAAATTTTAAATGCTAAATTAGTAAATTCCTTCAGGAATGTAATCATCCAAAAAGTGAATGCTTTTTCATTACGATGCGGGTAAATATACTACGATTGTTTGAGGAGCATGATAATGATTTTATTAATATTCAATATTATAATTCATTGATGGATAACAAAGCATTTGAGAACTGAATGTGGGTAGCCTATTCTTGTATATTTAATAATACAGTCTACATTCTGCCGCTTATTTAGGACTGTAACCTTCCACTGCAAGAAGAATCGCAAGTGCTTTGCAAATCTAAGTTGGATAAACTCAATATTAAGTGGCTAAGTCATAATGGTCTTGCTGAAGTGCTTAATAATTTTAAAGGAATTTCTAAGAGAGTGTAAATAAAACAATAATTTCTTTGACATTTTTGCATTGTTATCATATTGAATATTATATAATTTATAATATTTTTGTGTAGCAACTATTGTTAGTATTCTTATTGTGAATTTGCGGTTAGAGGGGGAAAAAATCGCCTCAAATGTGGTCTGAGAAAGCCAAAAGGTTGGATATCCTGGAACTACAGAGAGAGACAAACTGGAATTTCCGTTTAGAGTAGAATTTAAAATGGAAATAAACAGATCAATTGCGGATGGATTATGAAATCCTATTCCAACATTATTCTAAATTATTCTTGTGCATTCTTCCATGCTTTGAACATCTCTGCAAAGTAAAATACGCAAAAAATACCCTGTATACATAAGTAAATATAACATAACAAATTTTCTTCTTGTACCTGATATTTTATTGCAGTGTTTTTCAACCCTTTTCAATCAGAGACTCATCCTGATTTTTTAAAGAATTCTGCGTCTATTTTTTTTTCATTTAAAACTACCAGATTATATAAGTGTATATGTGCCTATGTGTGTGACCCTTAGAGAAAATAAATTAGAAAATATCGTTAGTTAATAAAATGATTTACTCACCTAACTCTTTCAATTTTAGGCTATTTAAAACGGTATAAAGAATTCTCCAGCGGAGCCATTCAAGTGCAAAGGATTAAAAAAGTTATTAAATCATAAAATTACATCTGAGTGTTGCACTTTACCTAATATTTGATTTGGATGCTAAATAGATAAAGAGTTTAAAAAAAATTGTTTTACCAAAAGAACTCCTCAAGATTTTTTGCTTTTCATCTTTAATCCCTATTCTCATAAGTGGGATGTCATGAAATATTAAAATAATAAACAATTTCACAATAAATTGACTGCTTTAAAAAAAATTAATACACAAGCTGAATTTCTAAAAAATCGCGTAGTTCTTCAAACATTAGATTAAAAAAAAAAAAAAAAAAAAAAAAAAAAAAAAATTACAAAAACAAAACATTTGCGTTAATATGTAACTATTATTAATATTGAACTTGATAAAAGTATACTAACAAGAATAAAAATATTATTAAAATATTACAAAATTCAAAATTCTGTATGTTCATAAATAAAGTACACGCTCAAAAAATTTCGTCAAAAAGCCTAAAAAGTACAAGTAGCAAGTTGCTGGAACACCTTTGTGATCAGAAGAGAATTTTCTGATACTTGAAGAAATTTCCTCTTTGGCGGGAAAATGTCAGGAATTTTTTAGCTTTGGTCAATGAATTTTTGTGTTTGGAGGCAAAAGGTACAAACTCCTTTTCTAATACAAAAAAGTACTAGGAAGCATAGTTGTCGGGACACTCCTGTGATTTGACGAAAATGCACCTTTAAGATTTGAGGATTTCAGGTAATTTTTGCGTTAGATTTGTAAATTTTCTGTATCTTTGGGGTATATAGGCAAATCAGTGAGGAAAATTTCGACTTTTAACAAATTATAATCAACGGAAAAATTCGCTCATTTCACGACTTTTTTTGCTTTTTTATAGCTTAGAAAAATACATAAATAAATAAAGGTTCTAAAAGTAATTTTTATGTTTTCAAAGGCTAAAGATATTGACGACATTCAATTTTTCAATAATAAAAAAGATGGTAGATAAATGAAAATTTATTATTGACTATATTAAAATTTCAAAAATAACTTAATATTTCGCATTGTAAGTCACGACACACCTACGACACACTGGGTTGAGAAACACTTTTGTTGTGTTAATATGACAATATGGAATTTTCCTAATATGTTTAAGATATTTTAATACAAAGATAGCAGCTTAATTTGAACTACATGAAATAAACATGTGAGTACTGTTATTCTTAAAAGTTTATGTTTATGCTTACTTATCTAGTGTTAATGAAGTAAATTCTTGATAAAGAGATAAATATATGGAATTTAAAATTTAAACAAGTTTAATTTTGCTTACACGTTGTTAATGATTTACATACAATGATGCTAGATGAAAAGTAATTAATCAGAAGTACTCAAAAGGGGGGGGGGAGGGGTGCTATTACAATCCATACTCACGTACTATTCAAAATATTGGATAAGTTTAGAAAAAAGAGGAGAGAAATAAGCAGCATTGGACTATTCCGCCAAATTTCAGTTGAACTTGGGAAGGAAAAACTTCGTTTGTTACATTCTTAACCATTCGGACCCCCATTGCTTTGACCACATCCTAAGGATATGGATTTAATGAGAATTGTGTGATTTTACCCTCTTAGCTTATTTGCAGAATATTGCTCTAATTGTTTATGCGAATCGAAAATGGAAGGTTTTGAAAATTTCTTTAATCCAAAAAAATTATAGTACTGCAATTTCCCACTGGCCATATGCAGGCTCGAGTACGTAAGTCTTTTCGACAAAGATTTAGACGGGGACACCCATGAAGTCTTTGTATTCACAATTTGTATTAATTTTGAGAAAAATTACCCGATTATTGGATTTGGGGTCCTCCTTTAGCAGTTGGAACCCGAGGTATCGGCCCCGTTTTCGCTTGCGATATCAACCCCCAGCCATAAGTGTAGATTATTGTTGCAAGAAAAGTACAAATAAAGAAATATTGATACATCAAGTTTAGAATTATACTTTTAATTTTATGAAAAAATACATTTGTATCTCATTAAATAAATTCAATAATTGTTCATCAATATTTTATTGTTTCTGATTTACTTCTATGGGGCTCAGACTGCTTTTTTTGGAAAGGTCATGCCTATCTTACCAAGGCTTATCATAGGGCTTATCATAAAAGGGGATTTCAATGGGAAAAGTACAGCCTTGGCCAAAAGTATTAACACACCCTACAAAACACTTGAATCGTAAAAAATATAGAAACAATAACAAACTCTTTATACAAAGGCGGTTTTGTCAAACGTCAATCAAAACATAGATAATCCCTTTGGAACGACTGGCAACTAAAACAAAGAGAATTAATTTTTTTTTGAATACTTTGAATGTTTTCCGTCTTTATTCGACATTCGCAGCGCAAAATAACTTCCGTGTGTGATCATATGACGAATTTTACATCATTTAATTATAAAATGCCTAAAAAAATGTGAGCTGTCTATTGAATAAAGAGTGAGAATTCAGGTCTTGCATGAACAAGGCAAATCTTAAGTAGAGATAAGCAAGTTGGTGAAATGTTCTCAATGTGCAGTGCAATCTGCTATTAAAACGTTCACGAAGACTTGGTCTCGCATAAACAAGACAAGAAACTGCAGTGAACGCATGAAAATGAAACGCCAGGACAGAAAACTAATACGAGAGTCTGTTAGAGATCGCAAAAAACTTCTTCTGAGATCGTTGCAGCTCTGTCAGAAGACATCGGACAAACTATAAGTGCTCGAACGGCAAGAAGAAGACTGGCAGAACCGCAGAACTGGGTTAAAAGGGTGCAAAGCCAGGAAAAAGCCCTAGCTTTCAGAAAACAATAAGAAGAATCGCTGGAGTGGGCTCTTCGACATCAACATTTTACGGAAGTGGATTGTCAAATGTTCTGTGGTAACTTTGAGGTAAGCATTTTAACCCTTTTTTATAATGAAAATAACCATCATTCAGTCAGAGTTGGCTTTTGTAATAAAAATGACAGTATTTTAAGATGTGTCATTTAAATTTTATTTCCAGGTACTTGGAACACCCGGCGTGGCCTTCGTGAGACGACGTATCGGCGAAGAATATCATCCAGATTGCGTGGTACCTACTGTAAAACCCGGAGGCGGCAGCATTATGATCTGGGACTGCATGGCTGCTGATGGCGTTGGTGAAATTTTCGTTTGAGAAGGCCGCATGGACAGCCAAAAATACATAAATGTGCTGGAAACTGTGCTGATTCCTTCGTTAACGCGCATTTTTGGTGACACCAATTTACGTGGCGTCAAGTTCCAACAAGACAATGCTCCTTGTTATAAATCAGCCGCTACGATGGGCTGGCTTACAGACAGTAATATTGTATTGTTGAACTAGCCAGCGCAGTCCCCATATCTTAATCCAATAGATCCCTTTGGACATATTAAATCGTAAAATCGGAGAACACAGCATAACATCAAAAACAGCTTTGAAAAAGTCTCTTATTCAAGAGTGGGATGCTATATAAGTGCAGAAAAATGTGCAAGCCGCAGTATATGCCCCAAAAGACTGCTGCTGTTATTAAAGCCAAGTATGGACCTAATAAATATTGATATTTTTTTGTAATTTTACGTTAATAAAATACTTTATAAAACAATAAGACTTTTACTTTTTACCTTAAAAACCCTAACTGTATTAAAAGTCAGGGTGACTAATACTTTTGGCCAAGGCTGTATAAAGTCTATTCTTTCTCTAACCTAATACTCTCTACTAAGCTCTCTACCTTCCATAAAGTCTATTATTTTTATCATCGAAACATATTTAAAAGTTATATTTTTTTAATTAGTAAATATTAAACATGTTAATATTTCAAATTCATTAGAAAATTTATGTAAGAGAAAATTTAGGACAAAATTAATACTTTTCGAAATTTCCATTTTTTTTTTAATGGCCTCTATTAAAGTATTAAAAATAACCTTTAATATTTTTAGAAAAATTAAAAAAATTAATGTACTCTTCGTCTGAGGGAGGGTGTTTAGCACCCTGTGCTGGCTTAAAGTTTGGAATTCCTAATGTTAAATTTATTTTGAATCGTTGCAAAACAGATTGAAATCCCAGGTGTTTTTTTATGCATAACTTAAAAACGTCTTTGCTGAATGAGTTGTAATTTTGGATTCGCATATTTAAAGCTTCTAGAAATCAATTTCTGTTAAAAAAATTATTAGTTACAATGCATACTTTTCGAAAATTAATGTCGAAAATATGTTAATTTCGTAATCAATATTCGAAAAAAAAAAGAATTGTAACCTATATACTTTTATGACCGAAATCGAATCCTAAAACTTCAAATATGCGAATCCAAAATTACAGCTCATTGTGACAAGTATTTATTAAAATGAATTTAACATTAGGAGTTATAAGCTTTAAACCTGTATAATTACCCCCAATTCTTGTCCGAATGATTTCTGGTGGAATTTGTGGATCAATAGTCGAAGGTACAGTTTATAGAAAAATGCAAACATGATGTCAAAATTAGGTGTTAGTATTTAATATTCTAAAATAATAAAAATATTCTATGTGTAGACGACCCCTAAGCAAAATTTAAGTATTGCATTGATTAGTAGACTTTATTACTAATCCATTGGTACCAGTCGCTTTTTATACAATGAGATATACATACAGCAGAGTTAATCGGAAGTGCATCTTTCTCTTTTTTTTTTACATTGACTGAACATATGTTTCTAATTTAAATAAGTGTCTCTGTATATGTGTAACTTTGTATATAAATTAGTGAGGCAGACTAGAGGATAAAGTTTATTCTTCCAGACATTACCACAGTGAAGCAGTCCTATTTTGTAAATGCACATTGGCAATTTTCGTGTGCGGCGTGTAATTTTCACTGGTCGCTTTTCCATTTTGTTATTTCCCGAATACACACTGGCATTTCTCTCGTATACCGGAACCATTTTTCCTTTGAGATGTATAGAGCATATTCTCTATTAAAATGCTCAAATAAACCAAATTATATATTTTACAGGTTTTCCTTTAACACTGAAATACTTTATCATTTATAGCTCTTTATTTGTTTATATTTGTATTCAAATGCAACGAATTTTAAGTACGCATTTTATGTTTCCATTTTTTTTAATGTTTTCCTTTTTAGTTATAACCGTGAATACTTTATGTTTAATATTGAATGTTAGCTGTGACCTCTTTTTGTTTTAATTGCATTTTGATAAAACTATATATATAAAGAATTTTATGATATTTTGATCGACTCATAATATTTCTTATAGGTAAAAGACCGTCACTCTTATGAAAATTCCATATTTGATTATTTTCCAGTTTATTTTAACCGACATCTAACATAGGAGGTTATACAATTTGTTTATGCACATATTATATATATAATAATAGTAATAATAATAAAGTACTATTTGTCTATGTGTGTGTGTCTGTTTCTTTCCTTACGATGGCTAGGGAAATCTAAATCTTCCGTACTTCAGAGGCCTGCAACTTTATAAGTTTCGGATAGACGACTACAGGTGTGAATGTACGTGAGGTTCAGATTTTTACTTACCCATCATACGTAGTATAGGGTAAGGCTTGTAATCGTTTTGATGGATTTACACGTTTCAGACACTGGAGATTCCGAAAAACATATTTTTAGAAAAAAAAAATTGCCGTCTGTCTGCCTGTGTGTCTGTAAACGCTCTATCTCAAGAACAAATTGATATAGAGACTTGAAATTTGGTATGTACTTAGTATGTAATAATGGGAAGAAGCTTATTGAATTTCAGTAACCTCAATTATCCGGA
Organism: Maratus michaelseni; assembly: GCA_963931845.1. Taxonomy (NCBI): domain Eukaryota; kingdom Metazoa; phylum Arthropoda; class Arachnida; order Araneae; family Salticidae; genus Maratus; species Maratus michaelseni. The sequence goes on along the minus strand of OZ007586.1, from coordinate 219,065,842 downwards.
ATTATTTTTTTCGGACTCCCAAAATATTCGTTCTAATAAAAAGTATATAAAAATTTTCGAAATTGTTTATTTTAAGGAGTGAGTATAAAAAACAATAAAAAAAATACAAATTTTGCATAAAGAATGAAGTTGATCGGATAATTAGTTGCCGAGATATTTGTAATCATATTTTCAACACTCTTGGATTTTTTATGACACTGTATTTCATTCAAATTTCAATTCAACGATATATTTTAATTGGAAATGAGACGCTTAATCCGACGCAGTAAACCGTTAGTTAATATGATTATCAATTTTGGAGTTATAAGGATGTTTCTTTTACGCAATTCAGTAATAGAGCATTTAAAGTTTATGACATCATCAAGCCACGATTTTATTCGAATCGCAATGCATTTTATAAATAGCTTACACATGTTTTATTTTTATATTTCATATTATGCATACCCATGATGGGTAAGTATTACGGTGGCCCCCAACGACTAGTTTATTTTTTGATTGGCTTCTTTGCTATTTTACATTGAAAGGAAAAATTCCTGTAGCTTCCAAGCTCGTCGGTGATTTTTATCCACTCATAAAAACAATTCAAATTCAATCTTTTAGACCAATATAGTAAATTTTGTCCCCTCTTCAGTAAAGTTTTGTTTTCGGAATTCTTATATCGATTTTTAAAATTAATTTTTTTTTTTTTTAATTTCTCCATTTTGCCGAAAATGAGAAGTTCATTTTAATCAACCAATTACTATGTGGTACCATATACATCCAATCTTATATTTTGCATCCCTGTATGGAGGAGGCTTTCGGGAATTAATTAAAAAAATACAAATATATGAAATAGTTTTTTTAATTAATTGTTAAAGAAAGAAAGGCCTTTGATTTTTTTTTGAAACGCTGAAAATTACAGTGAGGAAAAGCGCCAGCGTTGGTTTTCTAAGTAACTCATTTATCGTCGAAAACGTTGTTATGACGCGCACGTGACCTCACGTCCTGAGCTTTTTTTTTTTTTTTTTTCTTTTTATTGGGTGCTTGAAAGAGATGTATTTGTAAAACCAGACCAGCGTAGAAATATATAATTTAAAGTAATCCCGGGGAACAGATAGGTAATTTTTGGTATATTTAGGGTTATTATCTCTGGCTCCAGAAATACTGGGCCGGTCTGCTAGTATAGATATAATTTAACTTTTTTAAATAAATATATATATATTTACTGATAAGAATTCGTTGTGCTGGTGGTCCTGTTTCGTTTCATCTTTATTCAAAAGTGGCATGTTTCTCTGGCTGACTTTTTTCTTCTCTTTTTTTCTACTTTTTAGGCTCTACTTACTAATTTTAAAATAATGTTCGATTGACGTACCGTTTTATTATTATTATTATTATTATTATTATTATTATTATTATTATTTGACATTGACACATTAAACATTTTTATAAATAATCTTTTACTTGTGTCCAAATGGGAGCACTTGGCAACAATGGTGTTTAAAATAAATGTGGATAAGAGTGAAATATTGCCACAAAAGACGTTGTTGTATCAAATCACTCTTACTAAAATAACTGGCGTTCACGATAAGTAAATATCAGTGGCAGTAAGTTTAAAAACAATCCCTTGAAGTAGGTTTTGTTTTATTTTCTTGTAATTACTCTTTAACAGTGTTAATCTATGATCTATGACTTTTATAAAATTGTTTAGATCAGGATAAAATAAAAATTTATATTTTTAGTGGACAGCTTCTTTTGAAAGAGGATATACCGCCCCCCCCCCCTCCCAAAAAAAAAAAGAAATTATAAAATAGAAAGAAATTATATCTTCAGTCAATTTAAGTTAAAAAAAAAGGTTTAGGGACCGTCTTCATACAGAAATTGAAGCACCTAATTTTGATATCGTATTTGAATTATTTGGAAATTTTACCCTAGGATACAAAACAAAGTCATACTGTTAAGGAGTTTAGGAATCATGTAGGTTTAAAATTTGGAAATCCGAATGTTAATTTCATTTTTAATAGTTGTAAAACAAACCTCAATGCGTGTATTTATTTATTTATTTATTTATTTTTTAGTATAACTCAAAAATTACTTGGCGGAATGAGCTATAATTTTGTATTCGCATAATTGAATGTAAATAATATTCTAAAAATATAGGTATTGACACACATAAAATTTTAAACAGAAATCGAGTTGTATAAGCTTCAAACGTACGAATCCAAAATTACAGCTCATTCTGCCATGTAGTGTTGAGTTACCGTCAATCGGCTGACTTTGTTTAATTTTTTTTTCCCTTGTTGTCTTTAAAGATCGGAAACTTATTGAAATTTTCATTTAAACAATTTCTAATCTTTCTATTTTTTTTTTTCTAGTTTGAAGATATCTATTGCAAATTTTAAAATTCACATTTTGTATTTATAAAGAATAGTTATTTTGAAATAATTTTTTTTTAATGGGACAAAGTCACCTTGCTTTGGGGTGACTTTGTCTCATAACTAAAAAAATCATCGAATAAGCCTTTAAAACCTTGAAAGACAACGTAACCCCTACTATGATAGAATAATAAAACATAATTTTAAAAAATACATCATTCGTCATTACAAATATACAATTTTGTATGAAAATAAACAGAAAAATAAAGTTTTAATAAAAAATGACCATTATACAAGACAAGCAAAAACAAGTAACATTTAAGACTTGAAAATATTAATGTTTTTTTTCAAAAAACATAATTTTAGATATATTCACTATTTCAGGCACTGAAAAAACATCATTTCTTTTAGAAGAAATTGGTCGTGGAGGCTAAATTTTTTTAGGACCTTTTAGCTTATTCTTTAAAGTAGTGATAGAAATCTACTATTTTTCAGCGGCTTTTCTTTGGTTTAATACATGTTGTAGAACATCATCTAACGCTTTCTGCAACGTTTCATCAATATATTTTTTATAATTACGACCACCTACAGGAGATTTATACGTATGAGGCATTATTACAACAACACATTATACAAATAATGTGATAAATATACACTAGTACAATGTTTATATTTGCTGTAAATGTTTGATTTCATATTTATATTTTCAGAAAAATTAAATATAATAAATAAACTAAATTACTGGTGACTTTATCCCGAGGCAATCTCACCTCAAATTGGCATTCAAAATGCCCGTTGTGAATAAAGACAATGTAAAATCAAAAATATCATATTAATATATATAAATCCCATTGATTTGTTAAGAAAACATATTAAGTAATAAAAAAAAATGTACTTACCACTTTACAGCATAAGCTATAAATAACTTTTCCAATCAAAAGTTTCCCCCAGTAAAATCACGCGCAAAAAAGTAACCAAAACAACAGTGGGAGTGATGCCAAACTCAATTTATAAGTTACTGAATTAAATAATTTATGTTTAAGCTACTGATCCACTCTATCAGAATTTGACATTACTAAAGAGTTTTATTGTAACAAATTTTATTTATTACACATTTTGTCTTTATACGCGGGATGAAAGTCACCCAGGTTAACGGTACACTTAAACACGCATTGCAGTTTGTTTTACAATTAAAAATGAATTTAACATTAAGATTTCAAAAATTTAAATCTTGATATTTCCTAAACTACTTCAGTGAATGTCTTCCCATTTGGTATCCTAAGGTAATATTTTTTAAAGAATCTAAATATGATATTAAAGTTAGGTGTTTTTATTGAAAATTTTTAAGTTTGTTACAATTTCTCTGTGAAGACAGGTCTCTAAGCATTTTTTAAAGATAAACTAAAAGATGAATTCATTTCCAATCGAATGGCTGTTTTAGTATTATTCTGAAACAATTGGTGGTTAAAATGTATGGGATGTTCTTATTTTTTTTTCTGACGAGTTTACCTTTACTGAGAATCGTAAAAATAAACTTGAAAAATTTTGCTGAATATACTGTTGAAATGAGATTTGTTAGGAAATTTTCCTAATAAAAATTTAAAAAATATATTGTATATACATGATGAAGATATAAATTTATTAATCATAAAAAATTTAAAAGAAGAGAAAAATGGTTTAACAATAAAAGCTCATTTCAATAAATATTAGCTTATATATAAGGAATGTTGTTTGAGAATTTTATGAACATATGTGTAGTTGTTTCTGTTTAATTATCGTAGAGAAGAAAGTACGATATTTTTACAAACTTAATTAATAAGATAATTAAAAAATTCAAACTGATATTTAAAAATATAATTTTTAATTCTGACACTTCTTTACGCAATTTTTAAATATGATTTACTTAAGATACTAGAAAATTCTTACCAAAAAACAAAATCACATTTAATACCCTTTCGTCTAACATTGGATTAAAAGATTCGAAGGATTTACACACCGTGGGTTGATTTTGCTTGAATACATTTTAAAGGTGTTATTATTTATGAGAAACTATGACTTTTGCATATCACATTTAGAGGTAAAAAAAAAAAAAATAACCCTCCACTGAAGGGATTTAGTATGATTCTGATTATTGGCTTTAGACTTGCAATGATTTTTTTATATGTATTATCCCGTAATATCCGACGAAGTTTGGAGGATTTTGATTTTTTTTTTTTAGATAGGAATGCTTTTCAAAATCAAATTCGTCGATTTTTTAAAATTAAATTCTTAAGGGACCAAGACATAAACTATCCTCGAAATATCGATGTTTCTTTTATCTTTATATGTACAGAGTATTTTCTGGAGTACAAAAGTATATTGTATATTAAGCATTTCATCCACAAGATTGTGGATGAGCGCAGAAGGAGTAATATACTTATTATATGAATATACTTATTTTCCATATATAATATTCACATCCATTGACACACTTAATACAATAATTGCATGCCATGTAATATTATGCAAATTCAATATGTAATCAATATTAAGTAACTATATCTACGAGGTATTTTAAAATTTATTTATTTCGATATTTTTGTAAATTTGAAAAATAAGTGGCAAAAATATGCATTTATTTTAAATAAAATTCAAATATTTTTTTATGCTTGGTAATTTTAATATACGCTTCGTTATACGGGAGCACTTCGATTTCAAAGTAAATTTTGACATGAAATAACCGGACGGCATATATGAAAATATACGGTCATTACAGTAATTTCCTACACTGTAAAAAAAAAATTCTCAGGTTACTAAAAATTTTTTAGTAAATTTGTATTCCACAGATTTTTTTTGTAACCGGTACTAAAAGACTAAAAAATTTTTTGTATTCTTACTCAGTTACAAGAAAATCTGTAAGAATTACTAGAAAACAGCTATCAAAATTACTAAAAAACAGTTAGCAATGATTCCGATTTTTAGTACCGGTTACTAAAAAAATCTGTGGAATACAAATATACTAAAAAATTTTTAGTAATTTCCAAAGATCAGTTAGAAAAACTAAACTTTTTTTAGTAGATCGACCCATTTTTTTTTTACAGTATATATAAAGCTTACAAAAATCTTGGATATTTCATGAAGGTAGGCGAGTCCATCCTTATAAGCCTGACTTTATGATTTATATCATTGAAAAGCTTGCTAAGCAAAGTATCCAGTTTTTTATTTTTATTTATTTTTAATTTAGCAACACAAATATTATTTATAAAAATAAATTTTAAGCAATTTTAGATAAGCTGCAATTGGGATATTCAACTGTATTTTGCGCCAAAGATGAGTTAACGAGAAGGTTTAAATATATATATATATTAATAATTAGTTTAAAATTTTGGTAATGTTTACTAGAATAATAAATAAAGTTTTAGATACACTAACCAGCAGTGGTTTTCTTATTTGTAAAACCCCTTTCTGCTTCATTAATGTCTGTAATATTTTTGTCTCCTATGTTACCGTCCTCATAATGTTTATTTTGTCTCCTACGTTATAACGAAAAAATAAAGATGTTAACAATTATTTTAAAATTTTGAACTGCTAAAGCACAGATTAATAGTCTAGCTATTCTCCGGATAAATAAGAACTTTTTCTTATTTAAACTCTTATTTTAAAACTCTTATGACTGCGAAAAACAGATTTTTTTCCCCGTAAAATAAGCAATTGTTTTACTAGTATCCTGTCTGACAGTTCTTTCTTCTGTAAAATCAGCCTCTTTTTTTCTTTCCAGTGTATTTCTATTAACTTCCATGGGCTACCTCGCAATTATTTACAAAAGTTTCAGAGTACACTTAGCAGATAAAAGAAAAGACATTCAGACAGACGAATAAAACAAAAGCATCAACACTTTTTAAATCCATTGTATGGTTTTAAATTGAATATATTTTTATTCGCTGCTAACACTTTACGGAATATTTCATTCTGGCAGTTCTGTGACATTTGAATGTAGAAGAATCCGTGACAGCACTTTTTTATGAATAACTCTAAGAATTTTCTTTTTTTTCCCTAGAAAAGAATCCTCTCCATTCAAACAAGAGAGGCGACCCTACAATCAGCTAGAAACGGGACGCACTGTCAATCTAAAGCATCAAAATCTTCCTGGGACTGTTGTCTTAGCGCCATCAAATGAGGTACCACCCGAGGGGCGTAAATACCGCTTCAACAACCAGTAGGTTATTATTATTTCCGTTTCTTCTGTATTTTACGGATTGCGTAGCAAATTGCTATATAGGTTGCAATTTTCACAGCAGTTTATCTGATTTGTGTTATATTTAAGTAGGTTTTAACGATTCTATAAATTAACATAGACAGTTTTACGAAAAAATCATACGTTGCATTAAGAATAATTTTATCGTAAACGAATTAAATAACCCGTGTTATTGCTTCGAGGAGCAGTTTGATAATATAATCAGTTTTACATTACAGTAATAGGAGATTAAAACTAAAAACCATGTAAACATTTTCACACACACAATACAAAAAGAAAAAAAAAAAAAAAAAAAAAAAAAAAAAGAAAGAAAAGAAAAAACTTTTTACACTGATAAAACAAACACATACTTTATATACATAGTCTGAAAATAATCAAATGAATAACACGTATGCACTTATAAAAAGGAGATGGATATATAAGAATTGATTTTTGGCCCCTGCCAGTGTCAAGTTCTTATCTATTAATGTTTTTATTGTTTTAATAAAATTATTTACTGGTTCTAATATTTACTGTTCTCTTAGAATTTTTAGTTATACAGGATTTGAAACATATGTTGTTTAACAGAATTTAATATATTTCAACATAAAAAAAAAAAAAAAAAAAAAAAAAATCTTTTTTTTTTTTTTTATACACGCTTATAACCATATCGCACTTTTTTGCACAGGGGTGTCAAATCAAATTTATTTAAAACAAGAAAGAAAAATTATGTGCCAAGCATAGATTATAAAACACGTTCCAACACACTCGGAATAGTGTAACAAATCTTCACCGCTTAGTAAGGTGCGAAAGATGATAGCTACGTAAGCAATTTGGGAAACTCAATACGCATTTGAAACCCGAATTTCAGAAATTACCATCAATACTCGGAAAAGTATTCGAATTCTTTTGTTAAACCCTGTATATGATCTACAGATTTATATATATACTACATAGTATGCTAAAATTTAGTTTAGGAAACGCATAATGCAGTTGGAAATTCCCCTTCAACAATTATTTCAATAAAAAAAAATGTACTCGAATTATTTCATACAGCCCTATGTATGATCTATACAATTTGTACACATCAAATAATATGCAAAATATTTGTTAAATTTTAAAAACGCATACCACAACTGAAAACACACTTCCAATAATTACCGCTCATAGACAGTACTTTAACCGAATTTTTTGTGTGTCTCTGTATATGAACAATAAATTATATGCACACCATACTAGTAAATATCATGTAGAGAACCTCAGTAATGTATATATATTTCAATATGTTTGATATAGTGTAACATTAAAATACATTGCAAACGATTCTCCCTCATAAACCATAATGTAACTAAATTCTTTTGAGTGTTCATGTAAACGAACTATAAATGCTACAAGTTTTATTTTCAATACCGAATATTCTATAGTAAACCTTAATAACATATAAAAATTACGTGGTAATCCGAATATATTTACGAGAGTTAGAGTCTAGTTGCTTATTCTTTGGTAACCAAATTGTAGTGCATCTCTGTATATCAGTTTCATTTCAATATGTCATAATGAACAGAGGAAAGTATATTCAACTAGGTAAATTATATCCAATGGTTGGAGTATCATATTTGAGATTTTTTTCCCAACAGAACGGAAATATGCCGGGACCAGGACTCGAACCTGGGTACTTTGGTTTGCCATACCAACTCTCCCCCTACTGAGCTATCCCGACGATATCCTGTTTGGCATATTTCACTCTTATTTGTTGGACAAGGCTGCGAAATGCAGCGCAGTTTCCGTGTTATTTTAGATTCATCATGTAAAATGCTATAGTTATAGCTCGGATGAATGAAATTTGCGCTGCAGTTCGCATGTTGTCCAACAAATAAGTGTGAAATATGCCAACTCGATATCGTCGGGATAACTCAGTAGGGAGAGCGTTGGTACGGCAAACCAAAGTACCCAGGTTCGAGTCCTGGTCCCGGCATATTTTGGCTCTGTTGGAAAAAATCTCAACTATGATACTCCAACCATTGGATATAGTTTCAATATGTTTGAAATAGTGTAAATTAATTAAATTTCACCGAAAATAACTTTTCCCCGTAGACAAAGTAACAGCATTCCCTGCAGCAATGTAACAGCAAGTGTTCCTGTTAATGAACTATAAAGGCTCACATTTCATTTTAAAAGCATGCCATTGTAAACCTCAATAATATATATCAATTAGATCATATATCAATTACATGGCAATCCGAGTATATATTTAGCGAGTTGGAGCACAGTAACACCATAGCAGAGTACAGATGGCCAGACAACCCGAAGTCTTAAACGCTTTCAATTATGTTGGAAAGCGCTAGCAAAGTGTTAAAAAAAGTCTAAATACACAAAAATTTGCTAAATTAATTTATGTTTCTGATCTTGTATTACACATTCAAATAATCTTTAAACAAAAACTAACGGGAGAGGCAGTAAAAATAGATTCTAATCTATATATTTAAACAATCAAAATATCTTAGAGGAAAATATAAAATTGACATTGTGGGAGGAACAAAAATGAGCCTTGTATCTACCGGTTATTTTACCTTCATTTTTATTATAAATAGTTAAAATATTCGTTTATTAATATGTTACAAATGAAGTAAATATGGTTTACATCTTTTAATCTGTTCACGTTTCAAATAGCAATTTCATTTTCAGTTTCATTTGCAATATCTACAGTCAATTTCTTTTATAACGAGATTCAATATAAGGAGAACTTTGATGTACATGTAAAAAAAAAAAAACGGTTTAAAAATGCGGTAAAATCTAATATAAAAATACATTGTAAAAAACTATCGTAATTTTGTTATAACAAGCAAACATTTTGCAATTTTCCAATACTTTATCTGAGAAAAATTTCTACTCCGTTTTGGTTCTTTGCTTTTGCTAAGATTTTACAAGGATTATGTTTTCTGCTGTATTTTTAGTTCATTGACTTTTCAGCTCCTTTAAAATAAAATAAGAAAATATTTTGTTTTTCTTCATTTCTGTTTTAATACTATTTTACGTAGGAGGAGAAGAATTCAATGAATTTAATTAGATGAAAAATGTATCAAGCAGACGGATGAGGAAATACATGAAGATAAAAATATTTTTTGAAGTGTCCTTAAACTAAACATTAGATGAACATGACTTCCCTGATTATTTTTGAAGAAATCCTCTTTTTATTAATTCAAAATTTAACAAGTAATGAAATTAACTGCTAAGCTATAATAAGCAATTTAATTTTCTGTTAATTTAGGAGTGCAAATTTGGCAAAAAATGTTTAGCAAATATAAAGCAATAATTGGGAAATATAAATGCCCATATTGTACAATTTTTACGCTGTAATAAATTCTATAAAAGTAGAGAAATTCTAATAGAAAAAGGCTTTTTTTAACAGTACAAAACTAAAAATAAATCTTACAGCGTCAGAGAAATTTTTTTTTGACTGGGTAATCAAACTTTCTACAAAACAACCTAAGAGATTTAAAAGTCTCTATGTGCGAGGACGTTGGTGAGGTGTTTTAATTTTAGTTGTTGACACTTGCCCTCAATCATATGGTAATAGCACTGAATTTAATGTTACGAGAAAATGAGAATTTTAATTGTTTGAATAAATAAATTTTCGTCATTTTAGATATGATTTAATTTTATTATATGGAAAGAAAAAAAAAACAATCGCGCAGACAAGATTTTTGTTTGGGAGAGGTTATGAAAAGTATTCTTCTTAAACGTTTGCGTCGAGTATACAATACATATTTTTTTATTTTTTGTCAGCGTTAATTACAAACAGAATTCTTTTGCTTTATTTTTAGCAGTTCTGTAATTAAATAAGGCAAATCTAATTGTTGAAAATTACTGGTAAGAAGAATTGAAGATTGTACGCAAACTGTACGTCAAGTATACACGACGCTCATCTGGAAGGGACTAGAGGTACAAGAACACGAATAAAATCGTTTCTTTATGTGCGTCAGATTTTCCATAAAGCACTGTAGGCACGTGTGTAAGTTGCCACAAATTTCATGGGAAGTCCACACCTTATATTTTGTCTCGGGTATAGTAATGTCATAAAATCATTTTCCTATTTTAATAGACCAAAACGCACACACACACACACACATATATATATGTGGGGTTAGAATAACAGTGAAAAATTTTGAAAATTTAATTAACCATATTTTCATAGAACATATATTAATTTCTGTTCAATGTGCCAGTCAAATAAGTCATAGTCCACTTAGGGAGTCGCTAGAGGGCAAAACAAGTTGGACCACTCAATTCAACAGCAAAACAACAAGTTTCAATAAACCCTTCATTTCTCATATCAAGTAAATTTTGACTTACTCCACTGTCATTCTAACCCCTTTATATATATATATATATATACTACATTTCCCTCTTATTTTCAAGGACCAACGGCTTATGTTCTCTCTTATGATAATTAAACAAAAGAATTAATTATTTATTTAAATTATTTAATTATTATTTAATAATTAAAGAATTAATTATTTTGATTATTAAACAAAAGAATTTTCTCCATATATATATGTGTGTGTGTGTGTGTGTAATGAGTCATCCGGAAAGTTCTGCGGTTTTTCAAAGCGAAGTGCGGTTTCGTCTACTTATTTTGCTACTGCCGATAAGGAGTGGAATGACCCAAGTATGTACACTGGTCTCCAAAAGTTAAGGTACAACATGTTTTTCGAAGCTCAACAGACAAAAAAAGGCAGTCAGATTAAACTTCATAGTTTATATGAATGACAATAATAAGCTTTAAAAAAAACTTACGCAAAAATTACAGCTACCACTTTTATTTTATAGAACAGAATAGGTATTTGTGAATGAGAGAAAAATATGCAATTACGAAGCTTTCGTAATTTCGCGTGTAAGTTTTGTTGTATTCGAACTATTGTTGTCAGTTTTGTTCACAACACCCAGTAGAGTCTAGGAATGTCTAGAAGAAGTGGTTTGCCCGATTCATTAAGGTGGCGGGCGGTAGAATTGATGGAAATGGGGTTGTCACAAGCCGTTACTGCTAGACGGCTTAATGTGTCTCACAGTGTAGTCCAGCGACTCTGGGATCAGTGTCAATCCGAAGATTCTGTGTCCAAAAGACATGTTCCAGGCCGCCCACGTGTTACAACACCTGCAGAAAATCGGCTTCTAGCTCTTTCGGTCCGAAGGAGAAGACGCACTACTGTACCGCAACTCATTGCAGACCACTTTGCAGCATCAGGGAGAAGAATATCCGCTACTACGGTGCGAAGACATCTTCACAATGCAGGTCTCTATGCAAGGCGACCAGTTGTGTGTGTCCCCCTCAACAGACGATAGAGAAGGGCCCGCTTATGTTGGGCAAGAGAACATGTTTCCTGGACCAGACAACAGTGGGCGTCTGTACTCTTCACAGACGAGTCCAGATTCACTCTGGAGAGCGATTCAGGACGTCTTTTGGTCTGGAGAGAACAATGCATTCGATACCATCAATCAAACACTGTCGAAACACACAGGTACAGAAACGGTGGAATCATGGTTTGGACAGGGATCTGACTCGGAGGCCACAATCACCTGCATGTGTTCCATGGGGGAACTCCGACTGGTGCGAGATATCGGGATGAGATCCTTGATTCATATGTGCACCCATATGCCGGTGCTATTGGCAATGGTTTCATTCTAATGGATGATAATGCGAGACCACACCGAGCTGTGGTTGTTGAGGATTATCTTGAGGATCACGGTTTGAAGAGAATGGAATGGCCAGCTCACTCTCTAGACTTGAATCCGATAGAACATCTTTGGGACTATCTTGGAAAACAGGTTGCGGCTTTAAGTCCTCCTCCAAGGTCATTAAATGAGCTGAAACAAGGCTTACTCCAAGTCTGGTCAGTTTTACGTATTTCGGTGTCCGACAATTTAATTGGGAGCATGGAAAGTCGATGCCGCTAATGCATTCAAGTCCGGGGTGGACATATTCCGCATTACAACCATTTTTTTAATGTTTCTGTCACATTTTACTGCATAATGCTGCGATGTACTGATTTCTCCAAGAATGGAATTTTCCACCATGAGTGCTTTTTTGTTGTAATTTCATTAATACGTTTAACTTAAGTAAATTTCTATGTCGCATTTAGTAAATAACAGTTTAGCGCACATTTCCTCCAAATTTGTTGTTTCTATATTCATTCATTTGCAAATTAGACGCAAAAAACCGGTTGTACCTTAACTTTTGGAGGCCAGTGTACATTCGGTCTTTTCTGCTTATGTTGTGGCATAACAATTATTTCAGTGCAGTGCTATGAATAATGAACCAAAAAGTTCATTTTCGTCATATTATGTTCTTTTATTTCAAGAAAGGTAAAAATGCTAGTCTGACTACTCGTAAAATTTGTGCTGTATATGGACAAAGTGCTGTTTCTGATGACCTAATTCGAAAGTGGTTTGAGAAGTTTAAGCGCGGAAATTTCAGCCTCGGAGATTATGCCCGTTCTGGGCGACCATCATCTGTAAAGGAGGTTTCTTAAAAGAATCTTTCTCTAAAAATCCAAGTTCAGGAGCTATCACGCAAACTAAATATTCCAAAAAGTACAGTGCATGATCATTTGACTCCAGACACTCAAGTCAAGTAAAATAAAATTTATCAGACAAGAAATGTTACACATAAATTAATTTAAGGTTCAGCCTTAACAAATCAGCTGTTTTAGAGGAAGCATTACCAATAGTTTTGGGGGTAGTTTTCTTTAGAAAACGTGAATATTGAGTATCTCGAAAAATGCATTTTTTTAGTTACTTTGTTTTACATCCAAGCCCTTCATATATGCGATTTCTATTAAGATATATTCAAACTTTTCATTTCGTCCAATGGCAAATCGTCACTATGTAAAATTTAAAAATGAAATCAGTGAATATAAAGGGATAGTTATTTTTAAAAATGTTTTATTATAATTTTTAAAATAGAAATAATGAAATGCTAAATAATTAAAAAATAAACTAAAATCCCATACTAAACTTTAGTTATATAAAAACTAAAACACTATACTAATAAAAAAAAAATCATTCCGATTTAGTAAAAATTAAATATTTCGTTTCGATTTCGCTTCTTGTTCTATATCCGTCGTATTCACTACGCGCGCCGCGGGCCACAGAGCTACCATTTTTTTTTTTTCAAAATATAAATGTTCAACCTATTTAATCGCAGAATTTCCGTCACTGAATAAGGCGAATATTACTTTTCGAAAATAGCGGTGTGAGAAAAAATACCGAATATTACTGTTCCAGATTCTAATTCTTATAAAAATTTCAACATAAAAATAATTGAATGCAAATACAATTATAAATTTAAAAATAAAAGGAAATATAATCAATTGTAAATATAAATTATAAATTAAGGATTTCGTGAAACTTAATTAAATGTAATGTATTTTGCGAATTCTAGACCAAGGTAAAATTAATGAAATGCGAATATACAAGTCATAATTTCTGGAATTTGTGATAATAGCTTCTAATAATACGATAATAATGATGTCATTAGCTTGTCTTTTTAATTTTACTTTTTAATAACTAAAATTTTAAAATCCTGTTTTTTTTTTTTTTTTTTTTTTTTTTTCAGTTCCGTTCCGGAACAGAAGTATAATTTTGGCCCAGTTTTCGAAATGAAAAACAATTATTTTGGTTCACGTCTGGTTTTGAGTTCAGTTCCGGTTCGATACCTTGCATTATACAGAAGACATGCTAACACAGGAAGTCTCATGGAAACAGAGAATAATTCCGTGTTGTACAGATTTCTGTCTTAGTTCCACAAATTCATCGTTTTTTTATTCGACTTCTAACAAGGGAGGTTATACAATCTCTTATAATTCGTTTGTATACGCATATATACTTTTATGTAATGTCCACGCATAACTTTGAAATAAATGCTCCGATTTTCTTTTTTTTTTTCTTTGGTAGATAGGGCTCATTTTAGTGGTGGTCCTGGTTAAATTTCATTAAGATACAAAAAATGATATGTTTGTCTTTCTGCCATTATTTATTTATTTATTTATTTATTTATTTATTTATTATTACTATTATTATTATTATTATTATTATTATTGTCTTTTATTAGCTTATAACCTGATAAAAATTGTCCAATCGTCACGAATTTTAAATAAGGTGTTAGGCAGTACTACTTTATGTTTTAAAATAGTGGTTGTAAAGTGTGTAATTTTTCTTTCTTTCCTTTTCTTTTTTAAAATTTCAATATATGATCGTCTACACTGCGAGTATAAACAATGAAAAATTAATGAAATGCGAATATAAACGCTTATATTCGTAATAAGCGATTTTGACAAAAATTGAATTTAAGATGAATGTGAATAAGAACAAAGGGTTGTCATAAAAACACATTGCGTAGATGCTATCTATGTTTGTAACTATGATATCCACAAATCTGACTTCATTTTCGTAAATTATTGTGCCAAATTGCTCTTATTAAAATACGCTTACTGGGCGTGCATTAGATAAATATCAATGCAAGGTAAGAAATGACTTCTTGAAGTCAGTTTTATTTGTTTTTTAAAAATTACTTGTTATATCACAATTAAGCTCACATATAATTATATTTATGACATGTTTTTGTAAAATATAAAATAAATTTAAAATGAAGTATTTTAGAATTAACGGATTGCAGTAAAAATAACTATTCATATACCAGGCCTCTCAAATTGTCCGTTTTTTGAATACCACTTTTTCAAATCAAAATATTGTTTTTTGATTTTTTTTCTTTCAAATATTGCAAAAACCTAACTCCGAAAATAGTTTATTTGTAAGTCTATTGCAAATGTTGTAGAAACCTGCTGCAAACATTATTCTTCGGAAAAATCGGTATCTAATAAACGGACCATTTGAACCTCAGGTTCAATCTCTTTGCCCTGATTTACACATTTTTTAAAATATGATATTAAATATTCTATTTTTTTAATGTAAAATTACAAATCAAAATTATTCCTAGAATTTATAAAACAACTAAGACAAAAAACTGTAAAATCAATTTACATCCTTTTACTTATGCCCTAGGGTTATTTAAGCCCTAAATTTCAGTACTAAATTTTCCTTAAAAAATTCAAATAAAGGATAAATAAAAGTTTTTACATTTCTTTGGACTTATCAAACTTGATGTCAGTATTTTCGCAGATCGTGAGAAATATTGTATTAAAAGTGTATTTTTACTTTACGGAGATGATATCTATGTTCGTAACCATGATGTCCAAAAACCTGACTTTATTTTCGTAAAATATTTATAACGCACTTAATATTAGGCTGAATTGAATGATGCTGCTTAATTAAGTTTTGAGTAATTAATGTTAAATTTTATTCCATTTAATTGTGATATTTTATCATACTCACCTCTTTTTATCCTATTCACGAAACTGTTACTCTGATCTTTACGCTCATGGTCTTTTTCACAGTTATTTAAAACAAAGAATTATTTTACACTGATAACATTTGTAGCGTTTTGTTACATTTAAAATGAGTAACAAGCTTCTCTTTCACGCTAAAAAATTTTTTCCTACCATCTGTTGAGCTACTTAAAAGCTATTATTTTTTTTTCCATGGACATAACTCAATTTCTTATGACAGTAGTTACTTATCAAATAAAACAATTAGTCAACAAGATTTCAGCTTGAAATTGAACCTGAGGTTAGCTTTACAAAGTACTGAACTAAAAATAAGTGATTTATCAAGGGAAAAAAATGTAATCAACTTTACAGACTCTGAAACCAGTACAAAGTATGCCTGCGACAAGCCACGGACATGATTTGAGAAGCTTTGTGGACACATCATTTATATGAAAATTATTTTTTATTGCGTAATTATTTACAAGCATTGTTCGTATATATCACACCTCATTTCCATTATAACATTCTTTCAATTGCAATTATTTTTTTAATAACTATTCTGTGACACATAATTTTGTACGTTTCGAGAAGAATGGCCCTTTAACTGTCAAGCCATTAATAAAAATAAATTGGAATTTATGAAGCTGCTTTTGTGATTGCAACAGAGTAAAATGTGACTGCTGCTTGCTCACATTCTAGGACGGTGATTGCGCACCTTTTTACGTACATGTGCACAAACGTCACAAATAATGTTTACTGACATTCAAACGTGTCAGGCATTAATTAACATAAAAAATACATTAACAAACAATTGTAAATTATTTATTACATTCATGAGTGATATGGCATATTTTTACGGATATAAAATTTAATATATGACGAATTCAACTCTTAACTAATGTGTTAAGGTAAGATGACCCCCCACCACCAAAGCAATATTTCAGAATGTAATTTTTTTTTTTCCATTCATTGCCGAGCGCTTTACATTTATATTTTACCACTGATGTTAGTAAAATGCATGCAGAAGTATTGAATCAGTAGAAATTTTATTACTGGAAGCCACTTAAAAGGTTAATTAAAAAAAAATAAAGACTCTTAAAGTCATGTGGAATCGCAAATATATATATTATATATATATATATATATGGGTGTGTGTGTGGGGGGGGGTGTCTGTTTAATAACCTCTGCTTGTTAACTAAGAGAATACTTAGAGGAGGAATTCTACTGGTGCAGCCTGTTAGTACCCCTTTTTTTTTATACCGCTAACCAGGCCCCTACCTGCCCGGCATGAATGCCTAGCTTAACGGGCCTGTTAGTACCCTTGCCTAGTGCATAGCGAATGAACACGGCGAATGAACACGGATGAGCTTCCTGCAACAGGCTTGGCCAGCATGGAGGAATTTGTCCACCTACTCCATATTTTACCATGAATTAAAAAATCAAAACCCATCCCCCAATTCTCGGAGGTCTGCGTGCTCCTGGTTACGACAGCAATCAGAAAGACATGAAGACAACGGGTGCTAAGAATCACCGGGCTCGGCTTGGCTGCCATAAGTTAATGACCTTGGCTATGTGTAACGTACGATCCCTAGCTTTGGAAAAATCGTTTAAAGAAACTTGAAGAAGAATGTAGATATAGAAAGAATCAACTGGGATGTCCTATGATTATATTTAGTAAGAAGTAAAGTTGAAGAAACAACTGATCTTGCCAGCGAACATGTATTATACTATAGAGGCACAGAAAACGGAAAAACAAGTGGTGTAGATTTTCTGATTCATAAAATGTAGAAAAATCACATCGTGGAATACGATAGTGCATCGGACAGAGCTGCAAGGTTAGTTATACGAGTGTCAAAAAGATACAAGATGCAAAATTATCCAAGTTAATGCACCAACAATAAGCTACACTGATGTGAAGAAGTTGAAGATTTCTACGAAGAAGTAACTTAAATGAATCAGAAGGGAAAATGCTACATCAAATTAGTAATGGGAGACTGGAATGCTACAATTGAAGGGAAAAGAAAGCGGATTTCTCAGTACGAAATCGTGGATTTAGATGCGAAATGAAAGAGGAAACAAATTGATGGGGTTTGCAGAATGTGAGTAGCTGTATATCAGGAATTCATTTTACAAGTAGTCCAGTAGTCCACCAGGAAGATAGAAAGAAAAAGAAGAACAGTGAAGATAGGCTTTCAAAATCAGAACATGGACCGGAAATCAGTACCCGGTTCGTGGCGCTGGTGCTCCCAAAGGCCGGTCATGTGACCTGTCAAACATGAAAAATTGTCGTCTGCTCTTCCTGCATTTTGGTTTGGAGCATGGTAAAGAATTGTCAGTCGAAATCAGAAATAGAGGGCGCTACAATCCCCAAATGCCCCAAAAACCGGAAACGGCGCCATACTAGGTACCGCTTTTAGTTCCATAAGTAGAAACATTATCGTTGTTCTCCTTCTCTCTATCTTCCTGGAGTCCACAAAGAAAATGTAAATAGAGAAGCGGCAAATGGAGCATCAAGCATCGACTGCATCATAGTAAACATAAAGCATCTTATTCAAAATTGCAGCATTCGCAGTAACATAAATACAGAAAGCGATGACAGATTGGTTAGATGCAAAATGCTGTTAAATACTAAAGTGGAAAGAACGAAGCTTTTCCAACACTCCAAGACATCAGTCAATATTATAATTCTCCAGAAACACAAAGAAGAATTTCATTTGAAATTTAAAAACCGATCCGAAGTACTGCAGTCAATGTTGGAAGAAAGCAAGATGTTACACTATCGAACAAGAAACTAATCAATATTCTACAAGAAATTGTAAAGGAGGTAGGCGGTGAAACACAAGCAAAAGCAGACAAAGAAAATAACAGAAGAAACAAGAAGGTCGATGACGAAACGCAGAGATTTTAAAACGAACAAAAACGATCCCAAACCAAAAGTTGACTATGCAGAATTATATAAAACGGCAAGAAAGTGCGTTACAGAATATATAAGAAAATTTACAATGAAGTTAAGAAAGTTACGTAGACGATAACAAAAATTCAAAATCAACTAATCGCACACTGTGTGTTGGACGAAAATATATTTTTGCGCTAAAGAGGGTATATGGACCCGCATAGCATGCACAGTCACAGTGACGTCATTGTGACGTCAATGTGAGTCACGTACGTCACGTCACATCTGTGACCAAAATGCCACCACTTTGTAACGTCACACTGTGACCAAAATGTGAACTTCTTGGAGATCTAAAGAAAACTTAAAATAAACTTTAGAACATCTTATAACATAAAGAAAATTACTTTTTGACAGTTTAAAAAAATTTTGTGACGTTGCAATGACGTCACTGCAAGTCACATAAGTCACGTAAAACCTATGACCAAAATGCCAACACTCTGTGACTTCACGGTGTGATCGGAGAGTGAATTTGAAAAAAAAAAAAACTCATAAAATATAGATTTAAATTATGTCATGTACCTAAATCATTAATAAAAATATTGTCACACACTATTTAAATATATTGAGTATTTCCAAAATAAAATAATAAATAAATATCTGTCTATATATAAGAGGCAGATAATTTTTTACAATTTTCATTACCATTTTCATGAAATTTAACAAAATATACTATATAATACAAAGGTAAAAATCCTTAAATAGAAATTTAGTTATTTATCGAGTTATAAGCAATTCGTGTCACGTGACGACCAGTTTTTCTCCTGTCTTTCACTGTCACGTCGGATATTCAAATCAAAACGCCGACTTTGACATTCTTTTCTGAAAGATCTTCTGCTTTTAACAAAAAATGGAAAAGGTTTTTCAATAACATAGTTTCTGAACAAAACACGAGCCAATTTTGTGTATTTCCGAGCAAAAATGAATTAAAAACATGTTATAAAGTATATGTCATTCCTATAGCAATTTATCCAAAACTGGCCAGTGCTTAGTAAGATGTCACCTCTATTAAATATATTGCTCTTTTCGATAGAGTGTAAAAAATGAAAAATTTGTACTTAGGAAATTTGATTGCAATTTAAATTTATATCGAAATTACTTTATAAAGCCTATTAAATCAATTATTATTTAAAATTTATCTTTACTTTTGACGACTAAAGCAAATGCAATGGATTAAAAAATATATAAAAATGTAAATTTTCACAGCTTATTTTTAAGAATACAAAACTCTCTCATATAAAAAAAGAATATTATAGCATCATTAGAAGTTCATTTTTCAGCCATATAAATTATAAAGGTTTTGAAATGTCTTTATTTAAATTATTTTCTTCCTATATCATTTGCGGTAAAAGTTGGAAACATCTGCTAGCTGTTATTTTGTTGTGTTTAAACAATAC
The DNA here is from genome assembly GCA_963931845.1 of Maratus michaelseni. NCBI lineage: Eukaryota > Metazoa > Arthropoda > Arachnida > Araneae > Salticidae > Maratus > Maratus michaelseni. The sequence continues at coordinate 219,045,548 of OZ007586.1, read as the reverse complement.
TGCGCGCGCATATTGAAGGCAGACGACTTTTTCTCATTCGAAGCTAGGATTAGCGTGTGTTGGGTTCTTTGAAGTTTGTAGATTTATACTGTGTAAGTAAATTAACGTTTTAAAGTGAACAATCTCCATTTTAAAGTAAACCATCCATTTTAACATCTCACTGTGTCTAGCCGGGTGCGTTCATAAGGCCTGGGTGATATTTGATTTCTCAGATCTATGAACACATCGCTTCTGCTGGAATAATTTGAAAATTATTGTAGTGGATTTACATTCTAATTTTTCGATGAAAGGGAAGCAGATAAGGAGCATTCCATCATAACCCCTTTATCTATAGATCAGCAGGTAACTTTTAATGTCTTCGCAGTTTTGTTAATAGTGCATGTTTAGTACTAGTACATTTAATAGTGCATTATTTAAAAGTTAAGATGTTTAAATTTTCTTTTAAAAAATCACTTGTATTAAATTTTATCTTTAATGTTTTATATTTTTTAAAATAGATTGTTTGGAAAAACTGTATTTACTAAGAATATGTATTCTAAATGTAAAGTGTTATATAAAATGAGGAATTTATTTAATATTTTGCGTTTCTTAGTTCAATTTTCATAGTTATTCATTATAATTAAAAACATTGCAATTTTTAAAACTATTAATATTTGATTTGCAATTTAATAATTTCGTTGCTGGTGTAGGTTTCCAGAAATAATTTTCCGGTATATTTGAAAAAAAAAAAGTGACAATTTAATGCATTGAATAATTTATTTGTCGAGATATGTCAATGTTAGATGCACAAAAATAATAAATATTGATGAAACAATAAAATAACTGTTTAGTTAAGGTAATTTTTCCAGCTGTGTTATCGAATGTTTTTACTGTAAAAATTTATATTTAAGTTTTGCATTTAGTATTCTATCAAAAACTATAAATAAAATAATTTGTAAAGAAAAAAAAAATATATATATTTTTTTTTTTTTGGCACTTATGATCTTAAGTTCTATATTTCATTTACAACGAAAACTGTTTTACTGCTTGATACAATGTTTATTATTTAATAATATCGCACAATAGGTATATCTATTATTTAAATTGATTCCTAATATAAATTTTTCAGAATGCTTATTTGAAAATGTGTACTTATATTTTCTTTAAAGTTGTTCTCAAATACAAAATAGCTAATTTCTGGCATATTTCTGAATTCATTTTTATTCGGAAATACATGAAATTGGCAGGTGTTCTTATTCAGAATATGGTAGATGTGCCAGTAATGGACCGCCTTCCAGTAATGGGACACCTTCAATGTTTTTGGTTTATAAAAAAATAACCAATAAAAATTCAGCTTTATTTATTTCATTAATATGCTATCTTTAAATTCTAGTTTTAAATGCAATCATAATATCAACTATCTATTACTTTTTGTGAGGTGTCCGTTACTGGAATTTAGGGTGTTTTGATTTATTTCTGTTATTTACAATTAAATTTAGATTCACATTGGGAAATGTGACTATGAGCATGGTTAAATATTGTTGGTAGAGTAATATAATATTAAAAAATGTTGAATACAACAATTATAACTATTAATTAAAAAATAATTGTTACAGAAGTTCCTTAAGGGTGTCCATTACTGGCACATCTACCCTATATATAATCCAATGGCGTTATCCATTTTTTGGTAACGGCAGATGATGTTTCAGAAAACACTATCAAAGTCGGTGTTTTGAACCAAATTTCCGACGCGCAGCGTCAGAAACGGGTAAAACGTGACCGACATTGATCTTAAGTATTACATTTATCTAAAAATGGAAAACGCTATTCATTCCAAATAGCTTTAATAATCAGGCATGCAAGTGCCATGCGTTTAAAAGTTTGTTCATAAATGTGTCAGAAAGTTTCGTGTTAACCGGTTTCTCAATCAGATGCAAAGTTTTAATTTGAATACGAGTTGCATCAATAAAAATGATTGCCGATGCAATCCTTATCGTCGATCTTATCCGTATTTGGTGAAATCTTGTTATCCGAATCCATGCGAAATCATTTATCAGGTTCGGTCGGGTTGTGGGCTTACAGATTTTTTGTTGTTGTTGTTGCTGGGTTAGGGTAAGAATACGGGTTGAATCAAAATATAGTTTCAGTCAACCATCATTCATGTTCAAGTTGACATTCAATCATGTTCAAGAAGTATATAACCGGATTCGTGTATGACTCTAGATCTGAGCCGACATCAGAAATTGTATCGTAACACAATTTCTGATAAAATCTGGTTACTCGTTCGTATGCAATTCTATTCCAAACAAGACTTACAGTAAAAACATTATACCCGACTCGGGTCAGATCGGGTTCACGAAAATCAGGTCACACGACAACTAATCCAAATCTATTCTGTAACCAAACAAATCCAAAAAGATGATCCGAAGTTTCTGGATTGTATTCGGGTAAAATCTGGTCACCCGACCCGGTGCAGTGTCGTCACAAACTTGAACCATAAAAAAATTTTGATCCGAACAATCCGTATAGGATTCGGGTAAAATCTGGTCACCCTATCCGATGCAGATTCGTCACATTTTTCACATTTAAGTCGCACGGTGACTTCACAAAGTAGTCACATTGTGAGGTCACAGAAAGCCTTGAAAACGGCCATAACGACCTCGCATTTACGTCACAATGACTTCACATCGACGTCACGTGACGTCACGACGACGGTCACAAAGTCACAGTGTGACTTCACAGTGACGTCGCCGTGACGTCACCATGCCTTACGGGGAACAATCACCAAAATAAATTATGAAGTCGTAAGTATTGTCAAAAAATTCTATAATGATATATAGAAATGTGAATATCTTAAGGGGAAGCAATCTACCTGATCAGATTAAAAACGTAACAAAATTTGAAGAGATAATCCCACTGATGACAAATGAAGTTTTACAAGACATTAGATATATGACAAAAAGGTACTTAAACACCGATTCGAAGTACTGCATTCAATGTTGGAAGAAAGCAAGATGTTACACTATCGAACAAGAAACCAATTAATATTCTAGAAGACATTGTAAAGGAGGTAGGTTGTGAAGCACAAGCAAAGCAGACAAAGAAAATAATAGAAGAAACATGGAGGTTGATGACGAAACGCAGATATTTTAAAACGAAGAAAAACGATCACTGGCGAAGATGGAATCGCAGTTAAGCTAATCATAGAAGCAGGAGAAGAATTTGCAAAAATGGTAGCCATACTGTTTTCCAAATGCCTAGAGAAGTCAGATGTACCAAAAGACTGTAATAATGCTGTAATGCTTGCATTTTCTGAAAGACTGATATTTTATAAATCTGCTCTCGAAGCCGTTTAAAAAAATAAACACATATAGATTGTATATCAGTTCTATAGTGGACGAGCGAGTCCGAGTGATACTTTTGCAAATTTTTAAATGCAGTTTTCTCGAAACAATGTTAAATCGGTGCCCGAAATATCATGGCAACGGATGGGCCAAATTCCTTGTTTTTATTTTTTTTTCAGTGAAAGCTTATATATTTAACTAGACCTTGACCGGTGCATTTTTTAAAAAAATACATATGTTTTTATAAGCAAATAAAATCGGATATTTTTGTTGAAAGCTGAGACATTAAGTTTGATAGTCCGTCATTTTGTAAGAAATGCAAAGTTTGAAAAACCTTTGGTCAAGATTTAACGTACTTTTTGTTTTATTGGATTCACATAAGCACATTATTAGGTGATGTGTACATACTGCCCAGTTTTTTTTAATCCTATGTTATTCTGACCTTGTCCTGTACAATGAACTAAAAGTTTTGAAAATTCTAATGTATTGGCTGAAATTTGTAATTTGTATCTCAAAAACTAATAATTTTCATTCAAAGAATTCTTTTTTTATATATACACTGCTGTCCAAAAATTAAGGGGCAGTGACCGGACGCTTTCGCGTGTTATATAGTTTGTCGAATATCCACAGTAAGACCAGTAGAAACAGAATACTGTAATTAAATAATTAATATATTGAATATTTGATGAGATATGAGATTTGTATGAAATAATTTATAACTGCGCATGCTCGAACTATACCAAAGATTCCTTTTCATGATTTGGTAGTCAGTCCTGTAGAGTAACCCATATTTGACTGTTCTTTTATTATGAGTTACTCTATAGAATTGACTACCCAATCCTAAAAAAAAATGGTATAGTTCGCGAATGCGCAGTTATAATTTATTTCATACAAATGCCCATTCACATCAAATATGCAATATATTAATTTTTTAATTGCAGTATACTGTTTCTACTGTTCTTCAAATCAAACATGTGCTTTATATCCTCGAATTTCAAGAACAATTTGTCAGCCATTTCGGTAGATATTCGACAAACTGTGTAAGAAGCGAAAGCGTCCAGTCACTGCCCCTTAATTTTGATGTCAGAAAAATAAAAGCTTAGATCATACATCTTAACTTTTAGTTCAGAGTATACCTACATATATGTAAATCAATGTAAAAAAAAAAAAAAACATTTAATAACAATACCTGTAAAACTTTTGGAGTACTGAAATTTATCGCACACCAAACTCGAAATGTTTCAGAAAACGAATTATCGTTTTCACTCTTGAAAAAAACTTTATTTACTCCCGGTGCATAAAATGATACAGGTTTATATAACTTACATCCCTTGACCTTACTAGTCAGTAATTTTCATTTTCAAGGTTTATTATAACTTTTATGAAAACTTTTTATTATTAGTTAGTGCTTGATGTTTTTCACACGTGGTCGTTTATCGTTCGCATTTAACGTACGTACCAGCACAATAAAAACACTTTTTTTTTTTAAAGAAAAAAAATATCTACATAATATACTTATGTTTTTAGGTGAAAAATGTAATAAAATACATAAATTCAGATAAAATAGATAAATTGAAGTATATTTCAATAATATTTAATACAAATGGAAGACATTTGCAGTTTTGAAGAAACATTATGCAAATTTTGATGTTTGTTTACATTAACCATTGCAGACTCAATTACAGTAAACTATCTTTCAGTTAGTATTTAATGTTCTTCTGAACTTGTCCTGTGCAATGAGCTAGAAATTTTGAAAATGTTTAGAAATTGGCTGAAATTTACCAATTTATATCTATAAAGGTTACAATTTTCATTTAAAAAATAAATTTTTTAATATATAATTAGAAAATTAAAAAAAAAAATTAGAAAATATATCGCAACTTTTAGTTCTCAGCACAGCTATACATATATGTAAATCAATGTAAAAAAATCTACAAGAATATCTGTAGAACTTTTGGAGTACTAAAATTTACCACAAAGCAAATTGCAAGTATTTCAGAAAACATATTTAATCTTTAAACAACTGTCTTTAGTCCCGATATATAAAATGATTCCGATTTATAAAACTTACATCCCATGACCTTACAAATTTGAGTGGAGAATAACATTTTTTTATATTTTTCATTTCCTAATGGGATTCCTGGTTCAGTTGGATATTCCGGTGACTGAGAAACCAAGACTTTGAGTGCAGGAATGTGGTAAGACACGCAAAACTGAGTCTTATGGAAGTTTTAAGCTGAATTTTATTATGTTTTTTAAAATCTAGATACATTCTAGGTACAATTCGACTCTACAAATTCAAACAAAAATACATTCCCAAAATAAAACAATTTTTTTAGCTAGTAGGATTTAGCATACATATTGTGTTAATGAAGAAAACAGTATATGAAAATGAAACAGAAGAGTAATATCTGTTTATTTGTAGAATACTCTTTTGGAGAAATCACTAAACATCTCTATTTTCTTTCACCTTCAATAATAATTTATACGATGTCAATAATTTCATTTTTGTCTTCAATGCCTAGTTGATTTTATTGTTGTTACTACTACCTAAATCAACTTGAATATGCTTGTTTCGAAAAAGAACACCAGGGTACGTGGATCATATAAATAGTACCTTTTGATAAAGTATTTAACTTCAGTCGTGTCAACAAGATAAATACTGCAAAGTTTATAATTCTCTGGTATATTTGTATAAAGTCTCATCCCTCTTCATACATGTAGAATCCCAAATTCGATTCAAAACGAATGACAACAAAACGATCTTTTTCAGATAAAACTGCAAGAAAAACTTGGTTATTTCGATATTGTTGACGTTCGTAATATTCAATAAAATTTCACAGCATCTGTCATATATTCAACCAAAGTTACAGGATTCCAAAACGGAAAGATTCTTGGAGGAGGAGGAGGAGGAAAGGTTACTTAGAGACCTGTAGCGGCAAGGCTGTTGTCTCGAATTATCCACAAACAAGGTAATCAATGCAGGTGAAATAGATTATGATTAGAAACGATAAATACAGCGAATAAAATGCAGAGTAGACGCACGAAACTCTTTGGAATTAGAAAAATTAGTTAAAAATTCAAAGAAAGAACGAAACCATGTGTTATTCAAAATAAACCTGTTACAGCATAAAGCATGCTGCGACTGATAGATTAGATACAGACGAAAATGGAATATGTTGCAGGGACTCAGTAACGTGACAGCTAAGATATTTATCATTATCCAATAATCTAAAACGAAACAGGAGTAATCAGCATTTTGCATAATAAACGAATAAGGAAAGATTCTTAAACCCTCAGACTCAAAACCCAAAACCAAACAAACCCGTTCTCATAGCTCTTCCCACCATTTCATCTGTCGTTCGCGGGTGATTGTCTGAATTTTTAAAACGTCTAAACTTTTAATTTTCGACATATAGAGGGGAAGGTCCAAATACCGGCTACCACTTTTATTTTTAATCTAGATCCTACAATTTTGAAAATTGGTGGAGTAAATGTCATAGTATGGTACCTTGATATGTTTCATATCCGTTTAGAAAAAAATAATTCAGTTTAGAAAGTGTTTTCTGTTTATAAAATGAAAAATTCCGAATGTCTGCAAATTTTGAGTTTTGAAAATGGGATCTAAATACCGGCTACCTCGTTTTTTTTTCCAAAAGAATCACACAAATACCGATAATTTCTCTAATTAAGAAAGACGAACATTATTTTAAATAAATTTTATTGATTAATAAGATTTAATATGTTCAGAAAGAACATGGAATTTTTAATAAACAAGCATTTTTGTGAAAATTATAAAACCGACTATCTCGGACAGTCTTTATTCCATTCTGTTCCTAGTTTTGTTTTTTAACATGAAAAAAAAAAAAAAAAAAAAAAAAAAAAAAAGCCTGCTGCTTAAAATGTAGATTACTTTATCTACAAAAATCACAAACATAGTTATCACAGGACTGGTACACAGGACAGGTATCACAGGACCGACTGCGTCGGTGCAGTCGATATGGGCCCACGTATCGCATTCTAAACATCGAATCCAGAGTTCCCCCTTCTTGTCCGCAGAGAAAGCACCCTTGCAGAAGACAGAAATCGCACCATCTTCCTCTGTTGCATATCTTCATTTTTTACCTTTTTAAAGTCCAATTCCTGCCTCTTTCGTCTGTATTTTCTTAGATTTTCTCCTTCGTCATTTCTGTTCATTTAAAAACGTTTTCCGCTCAATCCATACCTTGTAGCAGTCAAATGAAGCAAACACAACAAAGCAATACATTGTCCTTGATCCCACAAATTAATTTACATTCCTCCCCTTCACGCACAGCAAACCTAGAGAGGTCCAAATATCGGATAGCCGGTATTTAGAAAACTCTAGGTGGCTGGTATTTGTACCACTGTTATGTTTAAGTTAAAACCGTTATTACTCATTCATATAGTAAAATACCAATAACGTGCGTGCGACATCTGGGAGTTAAATATGTCGAGAACACAATTTAATCATCAATTCAGGCCAATATACGGTCAGTCTTTTTTTTTTTTTTTTTTTTTTTTTTAATGAGGAACAGATACCTGAAAAACTGTTGATAACTCAGATGTTGTCGTGTCTACACTTTTGTTCTTACTGTTTGTAAATGAGACAGGCTTCAGTGACTTACTGCTCGTGCCTTTCTTCTCTCAAATAAAGGTACAAACTCAGCCTATCACCACTAGTCTGCGCTGTCCTCAGTTCTCAGAACATCTACTAATCGGTATTTGGACCTTCTCCTCAAATCATTATTCAGATATATTTTTTCCGTTCGTTTATGCCATGATCACAGTAAGACACTTATTTATCTTCTGACTTAATTCTGACATCGATGATGGCTGAAATTTTAAATTCAGACACTTAAGTGTCTGAATTGTTTTTCAAGTCACACATGTATCTGAATTTAAGACGCCTCTATTTGAAGTGCATGCACAGTAATTCTTGCCAATTATTTTGTGTAACTCTGTATATGATATATAGAACTTTTATACACCACGTAGTATGCAAACATTTCGTTAAACTTAAAACGCATACCAAAACTGAAAATGCTCTTCCAGTATTTATGTCTCGTACAGCATATTGTAACAGAAATATTTTTTGTGTCCCTGTAAATGAACGATGGCTGTTATGCACGTCATATTCTACTGTAAGCATATTGAAGTGCCCCTCAATAATGTACATAAATTTCATTATGTTTGAAATAGTGATTATATACTAATATACGCCGCAAACAGTCCCCCCCCTCAAAATTTTTGTGGTGTATTATAATATTACACTATTTCAAACATAATGAAATTTATATAAAATATTTATGCGTCTGAATATTTTTTCACTAAGTTAATTTGTTGCAGCGGTTGTAAATATAAATATAAATGGCAGAAAACACATAACAGAAAATAAACACGTCTGATCATGTTTAAACTCTAAGTACAAAGTTATCAGTTTAGGATTAACGAATAGTAACTTAGTTATTTGTAATAAACCTAAAGATGTGAAAGGTATGTTGGTGTTCCATTGTACGGTTCAGCTAAATCAACAATTGAACTAAATGAACCAGGTACTGTTGTCCAAATGCTTATTTTCATTATCTGGCCATGATTTCGAACAGCTTGATTAATTACAGATTTGTATGAAGAATCGTAAATAGAATTAATTTTGTAACTACGATTGTTCTTTGTGAAGTGATATTTACATTAGAAAATTGTCGTTGAAAATATAAAATGTATTTGATAAAACTCTCTTGAAATGTCAAAGGAAATATAAAATATGAAAAATGTTACTGCGAAATGAAATTCAAATTTTAATAAATGACAATCACATTGGAAAAATCATTTTAAGTAAAGGTTTATAATGTGATAGTTATTTTTCTGAACTTAAGTTAATCATACCTATTTGATAAGATATTCAACACGATTATTTCTTTAAATTTTTGATTAAATTTATGATTTAAATTTAAAATGTGAAACATTTGGACTATATGCTACAGTCAGTATTCATATTTTATTTAGGAAAATTAATTAAGTATATAATTAATAATATTTGAATTAATAGATAAATATACAATTACAATTATAGTTTTTTTTTTTTTTTTTTTGTGCATGAAATTAGCCTTGTCAAGATATTTTTACTACAATCAGATGAATTTCAGCCATCAACCTAATGATGCTGTTTTCATGAAGTTTGCAGTTATCATTATTATTTTCCTTTCGCAGCTTTGTAAAACATAACGCATAGCCGAAACTAACTGAGATTGAAAGATAGTTAGTTATAATTTAATGTTTGTGCCATTGAAAACGGTTCTACTACCAAGCTATAAATAATATCATTGCTAGGAAGTAAGCCACTTTAGTCATGACACAGACTATAAACAAGTGTTATCTTATGTATCAACAAGTTAAGCCTCACAATACATAACCATTAAAATTAATATTAAAGACTTAAATACAGCTTTCGAAATTTTATGAACGAAGCGATTATAATGAAAATTGCTTTTGCAGAATGTCAGTTATAGAAACGTATATATGAAATTATTTCGTTAACATATTTTATATAATCAACGTATAAGCAAGTTTTCTGATTTTTCAACTTTGAATGTAGAAAATAAAGTTAGTATATACAGGGTGTTCAAGAAAAGGTGTTAAAAACTAAAATGAAAGAACGCGTTTATTACTAGATCCGATTTACTGACATTTTCAGAAAATCTCAAGCAAAGAGTAAGATTAATAGCAAAGATATTCAAAATGACCATCGTCTGTACAAACCAGCGTATAGAGACAGGGCATTCTGCAACACACTTTTTCTCGATAGCTCATATTTCATCCGAAATTATTTCTTTTAGCCTTTAGTGTGTGGATGTTTGTCCTGGAGACTCGTCTTTCAAATAACCTCACAGGAAAAAAATCACATGGATTCAGGTCTGAGGTATGGGAAGCTATTCATTGCCCTGTCAAATGAACTTTTCAGCATCCAAAAGGATGATACGGTCTTTAAAGATTTCCTCTAGCGAGGACAATAGATCAGCAACTCTGTATGAATGTATACCGCCCTGCATGGACCAGTATATATTGACTACACGATGATGTCGTGCTTCGGTTCAAAACCTTCGGCCAATAACTACATGCAACTTGTATTAGTAACAATTTATTTGATGACTCTGGAACCGATTATGTTTTTGTGTCTTTATTGCGCACCACACCGTTCCACGCTCCGAACACAGAGTACCTCCTGTAGAATGTGACTGATTTCACTACCAAAGTACCTCCAGATTTCTTTACTGACGTAGGGGAGACCGGGGCACGTTGGCCATAGGGCCACTTTGGCCCATCCATGATATTTTTCGAACTAACCGGTAGATGACGTTACTAGCTAAGTGACGGTTGTCTTATTACGTCATCTTTCACCCATAACAGCGTCAGCAGTGATGAAGCAATCAAACGAAAGCCACTTCATATTTTCAAATTTTCACACAGGTAAGTATTTTTTGCACTTATAAATAATCGTTTTTGATTTGTTTCTAAGAATAACAATCTAAAAGACCATTGTTCAGAGCTTATTTTCTACCTACTTATTAAAAAAATATTAACAGAATATTTTGATAAAACGATCTAAAACCAAAATGGCAATATGGGGCTAGTTGGTCCATTTAATCCGGGCATGTTGGCCCAGTGAGCCAACATGCCCCGCAGTCCAAGAGTTTGTTTTCTACATTCATAATCCTATGAAAGTCAATAAAATTGCATAATTATGTATGTTACTGAGCAGCGTGGTATTAACTAATAAGCAAATAAGACAAATGTGAAATGTCTAGGCCCGTAAATCGAAGGAGCCCGGCTTTATAAACAGAAAATAGTAATAATAATAATAATAAAATTCCATGAAAATCTCATTTTTACATAATCTAAATTTTATAACATATCCAAATTCACAAAATATTTTTATCATTTATTGCGTAATAGCTGACTAAAAAAACGGTGCAATGTAAAAGAGACTAGAGGACTTAGTTGTTTCTTGAGAACTAGGAAGTTGACTAAAGTTCATTTTCAGAAACTTTATTATAAAATTATTGTATTAGTGTATTGTATTCTCTATTATTAATAAAAACTGTAAGTGACATTATTTAAGATTTTTTTTAAAGCAACTTGCATTAATATGGGTCCCAATTTAAATTTTATCTAGGGCCTGTTGCCTAAAGTCTACCTGCCAAGATGGTTGTTATTATGTTAGAAAATCAGACAGAGGAAAGGTTCCAGAAGAGACAATGGAAGTTGCGGTTATCGAAGTGAAATTGATCAAGGATCACCAGGAAGCAGTAGATCCATTTAGTGATGAAGAACAAGAGGAGAAAGAGGATTCCCTATGTCTTTGCTGTTTTAAATCATTCAAAAATAGTAAATCTGGAGAAAAATGGATTCAATGTACCAGGTGCAAACTTTGGGCACACGAATCATGTAAAATCATGTGCGTGTGAGGGGACACGATATTTTATGTTTGCAATCATTGTGATGATGAGAAATAATTCTATGAATGCAGTATTTAAGTTGAACAAAATATCTTTTACTTTCCATTGCATTTTTTATATACCAAATTAAAATTACATTTGATATTTTATGTGTCTTTTCATTTTCGTTAGCAATCCGAAAATCAAATCAATTTAGAGTGCCAACCTAACCCGTTCGATAGGGCAGGTTAGCTCAGTGACTTTATGTCCTGCTGTGCTTTAGAAACTATTAATTAATATTTTTCAAATTTTGGTTTCGCTAATTGTCCAAACTTTAAAAAAAATAAAAAATTGTAATAAAATAAAAGAAATAAAAAATATTGAAAAAGAAATGGGCCAACAAGCCCCGGTCTTCCCTACTTAATTTTCAAAAAGCGTTATTAAGAATTGGTAAAACATTTAAATATTGACGTCGACGCAGCAGCTTAGACATGACGGGAGCATGTACACGGACGAATCCCCACCTCCTTGCGGTTCCCGGTGGATAGCGGAGCGCTACGCTTTGGGAGGACGCGGAACGGTCCATCTCCCCCGTAATCCCGGTTTTCGGGTGAAGGCGGGCTAGGTCGCCTTAGTTGGTGGCCTAGACTGGATAAAAACGGTAGCGTTCCATTGGCCGAATTCCAGAGCCCTGGCTTAGACTGGGATGGTGACTCTGGGGCAAAGGCTAGCTAAGGGGATTTGACCATGTCTACCATTTATCTGTACATAAGATGGAGCCGAGAACGGGTTCTGATGAGCAAGGGCCGCTTGTGGCTCTATTCTGACGCCTGGTCAATGCGTGAGGTGACGTGAAGTATCCTCGATACTGGCAGGCGGAAGAGCATGCATATCGTCGAGTGGGCTTGAGGACTCGAGCCCCACCCTGTGAGATGACTCATGCGACCATCCCTTGCGGTCCCTTTGCAGCTGAAGAAACTGTGAACCGACCTCTAGGTACTTGTCATGCGGGGAGATGCCCCGCTTGACCAAAGCGTAGTCCCCATGGGGCCATGTGTGGAACGTGGTCCGTGGAGCGATTGCGTGCCTGGGAGGGGTCGGTACCATCTCCCCAAGAAGCAAGTGCGCGAGGAAACGGGCCGAAGTCTTGTCCACTAATGCGACAACGTTCAGACCAAATTCCGATCCTCGGGTAGAAAACCAGTCCAGCGTGTCTTTCGCAACCAGAGCTTTCTGTGTCTGGTGGTTGGATGAGCAGGAGTCTCGAAAGTAACTTTCATTCACTAACTCGCAGTCGGGAGCTCCTATGGTGCCAAAGAGGGAGCTTACCGCTGCCATCTGGGTCCGTGAGCGGCGCCAATGATTTCCACGTACCGGGCACATTGCACGGAGTGCCCGGGAGATAAGGAAATGTGAGTTCCGACGTCGGTGGTCGGAAAATTGGATCTGCGACTTCGACGGTCACGTGTTGGGGATTACCTGGAGATCCCGAGACCCACGAGGTCCCCACTTGGGCCCACAGCCGTAGCGAGTACGTCTCTATGCGTACCAGTAGGACTTTCCACGACTTCCCCGGCTCGCGACAAGAAGCTATGACGTCCCTACAAGGAGCTATGACGTCGCTCCGGCTCTCAAAGCTGACAGGGGAGGCGGTACATTGCCCGAATCAAACCGGTTCACCCTTTTACTTTGGGACTACCGTAGCGACGACCAGGCGTCTCTGTGTGGTTGGGGTTTGGGGTGCAGAGAGAGTGATGCACAGGTGCGGTGCTCACTCTTGGCCGGTAGCCTGTGTCATGGCGGCAATGTCGGTACGACCACGGCCCTAGACCATGGCTTAGGCCGGTCCCGTCTGACGCGTGGCGCATTTAGGCTATTCAGAGCACGTACTAGCGGGATGGTTTGACCTTACGGTCAGACAGTTTTATCATAGAATAAAGTGCCATATCAGAAGGGCGGCATCAACTATCTCTGTAGATTTTCTCGTCCGGAAGCGTTGGTAAAGCAAGTGCGTGTTCGGGAAACCCTGATACGGGCTTAGGGCCCGGCACCTCTATGGGTGTGCGAGTAGATGGAAAGTGGGGGTTCAACGGCCACAGGCGCATTCGCAATGTGCAGCTGCACATCCGATGTGCAGCGGACTCCTACGTCATAGTATCTTTACAAGGTTCTGATTTTCTGATCCCTTTATAGCGCTAGTTTTTTTTCCAATGCTATGTTTGATATTATCCTGGCAAAGCAGATTTATTTATCTCTCTCTATATATACGTGTATGTCTGGTATTATCCTGGCAAAGCAGATTTATTAATCTCTCTATATATATTCGTGTATGTCTGGTATTATCCTGGCAAAGCAGATTTATTAATCTCTCTCTATATATTCGTGTATGTCTGGTACTATCCTAGCAAAGCAGATTTATATATATCTCTCTATATATTCGTGTATGTCTGGTATTATCCTGTCAAAGCAGATTTATTTATCTCTCTCTATATATTCGTGTATGTCTGGTACTATCCTGGCAAAGCAGATTTATTTATCTTTCTCTATATATTCGTGTATGTCTGGTACTATCCTGGCAAAGCAGATTTATTTATCTCTCTCTGTATATTCGTGTATGTCTGATAATATGATGGCAAAGCGATTATATGTGTGTGTGTGGGTAAAATATATATCCATATCATTCATAAACTGGAAAAAAATGTTAAAATCATTTTTAAAAAGAATGCATAATTAAAAAAAAAAAAAAAAAAAAAAAAAAAAAAAAACTTTAGAAAATTACAAAGTATTAAAAAAAAACTTTAGAAAATTAAAAAATAGTAAAAAAAAAAGTTTAAAAACATTATATGATGATAAAAATACGTATGTTTGTATATGTGGGTGATTATACGTATGGGTAGAATAGGTTTCAATAAAGTTCACATACATAGCATTCTACAAGAAATGTTTGTGTAGAAGTTTTTAATAAGTACACATATTTAAAATTAACATTTTTTATTAAAACAAAAAATACAGAAAGTTTTATTTACAGTAGAGTATTTACATCTCGATTTTGCATTAACAATACAAATCAGCATTTTCTTCTTTATTACAATCTTCATTAATGCCACAATGTCCATACGCTAAGCTGGATATCCCATCATCTAACATGTAGCGCTTATCGTCAAAAGGACTTAGACTAATCTTATTCTGAGTTAGTGTGTATAGACGATGGTTATCTTGGGCGATCCTCGTCTGCTTCTCCATACTTGTTTTTTGCTGTTGTAGACACTCCAAATAGTCTTCATGCTTTATTTTCTGACGAACAATCTGTGTTGACACACCTTTTGCTCGCTTCTTTACTTCTTTCATGGATTTTAATGAATACATTTTAGCCCTGAGGCCAACAAATTCAAGGGCTAATTCGCCATTTAGCTCGTCCTTAAACTTACCAATCACCTTATTGTTATCATCAGAGAATAAATTATGGGATTTTGAATAGTCGGAGAAGTCAAACAAATCACGATGTTGCTTCATGTCATCAAAAATATTGTTTGTTTTTATATGATAAGCTAAGGAGTCTGTGTCAGTAAAAAGAAGTGTCGCTCGATTTTTGTATATGCTTTTTATATACCCATAATGAAATTGAAACATTAATAATTTAGATAGCTCTAAAATTGTGAATCCGACATAAATAGGTCGATTCATTAAGATACTATTATTAAGCCGTTCTACAGCAGCCAAGCCTTCATCATAGGTTTTAAAGGATTTAAATAAGGGTGATGCCACTAGTTTTTTAGCTCTTTTTTCATCATTACACAATACAATATTTCGCCTTTTTCGAAGATTTTCCATGGTTTTACCAAAAACAGAATTATTTAACAATTTAAAAAAATCCTTTTCAAAAGAAGATGTTGCTTCTTTCCTTTTTTGAGTATTAAAATTAATATATTTCTCAAGCCAAGGTGCTTGTTTAAATTTTATGGCTTTATGTACAGCAGTAATTTTTAGTCCAAGCTGCAAATAATATTTTAAGTTGCGATAATGGGTTATATAATTCCTTTTATTATTCAAATTGGGTATAAGTTTAGGGGTTCCTATGAATTTTCTATTATTATTCACCAAGTTTCGTGCATAGGGAGATAGCATTTGTTCCTCCACAGTTACTCTCTCAGGGGCGACAGGGTATTCATTGTGCAAAGGATGTAAATGTTTTGGATAATCGAGGTCCACCTCAAAGAGATACCCAATTTCAGAACTATCAGGTAGAGACAAAATCCAATCTTCTGTGATATGACTAGTTTCACACCATTTAAATCCGCCATAGGGTAAAAATTGGCTCATAGCCCACCCATATAAGTTATTAGCATCCCAGTACATGATGTAGCTGGGTGCCTCATTTTCTCTATAATCAGGCGTACCGGGTATGTTTGCCTTAGCATATCTTCGGCTTATCATACTGACGCCTCCACGTATTCCATTTTCAACCATGAGCAACATGTTTATATCAGTAAGTAACTCTAAAGGTGTTTCAGACATCTTCAAACTCGCCTGCCATGCGAGCGAAGGTGCAGTGAACAGGTGAGCAGGATCAATTTCATAATACTGCTGACATAATTTCCTAAAGTTTTGAAACACGTCAGCAAGTAGTAGAACATCTGTCTTCACATACAGATTGTGATAATCCCCCAAAGTTTTAAGACTGAAGGTGTTCCACACATTCTGGGCATGCTGATAATCCTCATCTTGAATATCTTCATTGGTCAAGCTATTAAAAAATGCTGAAGGTAGGGGGAGCTGCTTCTCTTCAAATTTTTCAAAAGACGTAAAATAATCATAGGGGTAAACCCCTTTACGTGTCAGTAAAGATAAATTATTATTTTGTGGGAAATGTAGGCTTTTTGATTTTAAATGCGATATAGTTTTCCATAGAAGTAGCAATAACATCAATTTCAATATCTTTAAATTTTCCTAACTTCGTCATAAGGTGGTGTGCATCATAGTTTTTTAAGTTATGGAAAATAACAGGAATTGTCTTTGATTGTCTGAAATTGAGGTTGCAATATGGGTGTGCAGCTCCTCTATACACACCCGACAGGTGATCATGGTCACGTGTACGTTTCTCATATAAAGCTTTTTTTACAAATATGACAAAACTCTGCTTCTCGAAATGCCTTTTCTTCCTGGGAAGAAAGCTTCATAGGTTTCACATCTAATAACTTTTGTCCCAATATTTCCTTCTCTTGCATCATCTGGTTCAAAAAATGCTCAACACAGTTTCTACCACGATATACCTGTGCTTTCTTCACACATGTTCCAGCGGATCCGACAACCACATAAGCGTACCCACACGGTAAGTGATAGGTTGTTTTCTCAGTATAGGATGTTTTAGAAGAGGGTGAGGCTAATGAAATGGGTATAAGTAGACTCTCGAAGTCCGCATAAATCGTATAGGCCACAGGATGTTGTAGATGAATACCTGAAAACTTTAATATATTATCATTTTCACTAGGCATCTTTATAGCTTGTGCTGCATGGCGAGAACAATATTCGCTATGCTTATCCAACAGGTCTTGTCTTGAAAATCGATGTAAACATCGATAACAATAATAGCCAGCGGCTCTATGCTTGGTAAGATCACTCAAAAGTCTTGAAAAACTTCTTATCAAACAATAGTGTTGCTTTTCTCCATTGTCGACTAGAAACAAATTAATCACATCATGATCCTTCTTTTCAGATATATACAGAGGGCAAACTTCATCCTCTTCATACCCAAACACATTAACCCGTAAATTGTTGAGTTGTTCAATAACAGGTATCTTCTGAAGAGGTACAGGGCATTCTACACCGCCTAATTTAATATCATGTTCATAAGGTCGATAATGGATGACTCGCTCAGGCTTTTTTGTATAATCTAAGTTCAGTTTAAAAGCCAAAAGGCACCACACCAAACACTTGTTGTCTTCATTTTTTATATTCAGCACGGCTTTTTTATCATCCAGTTTTTTAGGCAGAGGAATGTAGGAACTCGCAGCAAGGGGATGATATTTAGCAATCTTGAGCTCCAAATGATGGATTTTTCTAAGTTTCCACCCAGAACCTCGTTGTACAAATTCTTCAAATGACTTAGTTATCTTGGAGAATCCTTCTTCAATATGTTGTGAGATAGTATCTTCGGTGAGCTCAGTCATACATGAGCATCGAAAAAAAGATTCAATTTCTTGCATCTCCTCATTATTTGTCATACGTTCAAGTGATATTTTTTCTATCATATACCATTTAATGGCACCCTTTCTTGAAATTCACTTACTAGGCGTTCATGTATCTCAGATTGTAAGTGCGTATGAAATACCTCTAAATCACTTTCTTCATGTTCATCAGGATACAAAATTACTGTTTTAAATACATTAAGCACATCAGACTGCTTCGGTTTTCTAGACTTTACATTAGATAAAGCTATTTTCCGTTTTACACTCACAAAAGGTAGGCGAGAGTGCTGGGTGCGTACATGCTGTCTCAATTCGAATTTCCGTCCAAATACCTTATCACAATCACGGCAAGGGAATGTGGACTTCTGATGTGACTTGAGATGATACTTCAAATTATCCTTCCGGGTGAAAACCTGATTACACTCATCACACTTTAATGTAGACTGTCCGCTAGCATTATGGATTTTCATGTGTCTTACTAACTCCGAATTCCTTACAAAAGACTTCAGACACATATCACAGTTATGCTGTCTCTCTTTCGAATGTATCTTCATATGCTGATTTAGGTTGGAAGTAGATGAAAAACCCTTGCTACAGATAGGGCAAGCATTATTCTTCTTCTCAGCATTCGTAGAGATCACGGTCTTTAGAGAAACATCTTCTTCAGATGACATCTCGACATCCATGAGACAAGGGGATATAGTGTCCTTCTCTGTTAAAACTTGAGAATCCTCATAGAGTTCAATACTATTATGCATCTTGATGTGTCTAATCAAGCTTGATTTCCGTCCAAAGGCTTTCTGACACACGTCACAGATATACAACTTCTCATTTAAATGAGACTTTACATGCTGCCTCAAATTAAAAGGAGTTGAGAATGTCTTCGCACAAGTCAGACACTGGTACATCTTCTTCACAGGCGTAGAATTTCTCAAAGGCATAACTCCATCACTAGGCATAACGCTATCCATAATATATCAACAAAAAAACTTTTAAAACCAA
The DNA here is from genome assembly GCA_963931845.1 of Maratus michaelseni. Taxonomy (NCBI): domain Eukaryota; kingdom Metazoa; phylum Arthropoda; class Arachnida; order Araneae; family Salticidae; genus Maratus; species Maratus michaelseni. The sequence goes on along the minus strand of OZ007586.1, from coordinate 219,026,585 downwards.
AACACAATCTTCACAAATAAATGATCCACTTAGGTAAAGATAGAGATCAGGAGCGGTTTAAAACACGTCCGTTCACTAAAAAGCAAATCAACAAATGACACGAATCACACTTCTCGCCCGCTATTTTTACCCCAGACCCCTCACGACCACCCACGTTGATCATAATCGGCGGCAAATTATTCCACTCAAAGAAAAATAGTCTTACAATTTGGCAATTTGAATCTTTCGTTTTCTCGTCATATGAATTATTTTGTCTTGATTTAGTGATTTTAATTTTATGCTTGACTCACAATATGAACCAGCCTTTCCCCACTACTCATGTCTAAAGCTACATCCATGAAACCCTCACTAGATGCCTAAACTAGAAGATCTCAAATCAAACCCCACCTACGCAAATAAAATATTTTCCAAAATACTTCAAAAACATCTCATAGATGGCGCTTCCAATTATAAACTAAACTAAAAAATTTCTAATTCTCAAAGACAGAGAAAAAATCTATACAATTAATTTATCCCACTCATTAAAACCAAAAAAAAAAATAAATTATAAAGATACTAAATAATCCACCGTTAAAAATACTAATACACGACTGAATCAGTCTTTCCCCACTACTCATGTCTAAAACTATATCTATGAAACCCTCACTAGATGCCTAAACTAAAAGATCTCAAATCGAACCCAGGCTAAACAAATAATAAAAACATTTTCCAAAATACTTCAAAAACATCTCATAGATGGCGCTACTAAAGAGAAAAAAACCGAAACTAATTTAAAACACTTTAAAAAATAAATTCTAAACTTATTTCATACCATCTAAACTAAAATATCTCAAATCGAACCAAGCCTAAACAAATAATGACAATATTTTCCAAAATACTTCAAAAACATCCCATAGATGGCGCTATAAAAGCGAAAAAAAAAGTCGAAACTAATTTAAAACACTTTAAAAAATAAATTCAATAAATTCTAAACTTATTTCACACCATCACAAAGTAGTGTATATTTGGCAGTTAAACGCCACCTGAGTCGAGCAGGCGCAAGCGGAAGGCGCAGGTGGAAGGCGCAGGTGGCGCAGGTGGCGTAGCTCCGGCATATATACACTACTTTGTGATGGTGTGAAATAAGTTTAGAATTTATTGAATTTATTTTTTAAAGTGTTTTAAATTAGTTTCGACTTTTTTTTTCGCTTTTATAGCGCCATCTATGTGATGTTTTTGAAGTATTTTGGAAAATATTGTCATTATTTGTTTAGGCTTGGTTCGATTTGAGATATTTTAGTTTAGATGGTATGAAATAAGTTTAGAATTTATTTTTTAAAGTGTTTTAAATTAGTTTCGGTTTTTTTCTCTTTAGTAGCGCCATCTATGAGATGTTTTTGAAGTATTTTGGAAAATGTTTTTATTATTTGTTTAGCCTGGGTTCGATTTGAGATCTTTTAGTTTAGGCATCTAGTGAGGGTTTCATAGATATAGTTTTAGACATGAGTAGTGGGGAAAGACTGATTCAGTCGTGTATTAGTATTTTTAACGGTGGATTATTTAGTATCTTTATAATTTATTTTTTTTTTGGTTTTAATGAGTGGGATAAATTAATTGTATAGATTTTTTCTCTGTCTTTGAGAATTAGAAATTTTTTAGTTTAGTTTATAATTGGAAGCGCCATCTATGAGATGTTTTTGAAGTATTTTGGAAAATATTTTATTTGCGTAGGTGGGGTTTGATTTGAGATCTTCTAGTTTAGGCATCTAGTGAGGGTTTCATGGATGTAGCTTTAGACATGAGTAGTGGGGAAAGGCTGGTTCATATTGTGAGTCAAGCATAAAATTAAAATCACTAAATCAAGACAAAATAATTCATATGACGAGAAAACGAAAGATTCAAATTGCCAAATTGTAAGACTATTTTTCTTTGAGTGGAATAATTTGCCGCCGATTATGATCAACGTGGGTGGTCGTGAGGGGTCTGGGGTAAAAATAGCGGGCGAGAAGTGTGATTCGTGTCATTTGTTGATTTGCTTTTTAGTGAACGGACGTGTTTTAAACCGCTCCTGATCTCTATCTTTACCTAAGTGGATCATTTATTTGTGAAGATTGTGTTTTGGTTTTAAAAGTTTTTTTGTTGATATATTATGGATAGCGTTATGCCTAGTGATGGAGTTATGCCTTTGAGAAATTCTACGCCTGTGAAGAAGATGTACCAGTGTCTGACTTGTGCGAAGACATTCTCAACTCCTTTTAATTTGAGGCAGCATGTAAAGTCTCATTTAAATGAGAAGTTGTATATCTGTGACGTGTGTCAGAAAGCCTTTGGACGGAAATCAAGCTTGATTAGACACATCAAGATGCATAATAGTATTGAACTCTATGAGGATTCTCAAGTTTTAACAGAGAAGGACACTATATCCCCTTGTCTCATGGATGTCGAGATGTCATCTGAAGAAGATGTTTCTCTAAAGACCGTGATCTCTACGAATGCTGAGAAGAAGAATAATGCTTGCCCTATCTGTAGCAAGGGTTTTTCATCTACTTCCAACCTAAATCAGCATATGAAGATACATTCGAAAGAGAGACAGCATAACTGTGATATGTGTCTGAAGTCTTTTGTAAGGAATTCGGAGTTAGTAAGACACATGAAAATCCATAATGCTAGCGGACAGTCTACATTAAAGTGTGATGAGTGTAATCAGGTTTTCACCCGGAAGGATAATTTGAAGTATCATCTCAAGTCACATCAGAAGTCCACATTCCCTTGCCGTGATTGTGATAAGGTATTTGGACGGAAATTCGAATTGAGACAGCATGTACGCACCCAGCACTCTCGCCTACCTTTTGTGAGTGTAAAACGGAAAATAGCTTTATCTAATGTAAAGTCTAGAAAACCGAAGCAGTCTGATGTGCTTAATGTATTTAAAACAGTAATTTTGTATCCTGATGAACATGAAGAAAGTGATTTAGAGGTATTTCATACGCACTTACAATCTGAGATACATGAACGCCTAGTAAGTGAATTTCAAGAAAAGGGTGCCATTAAATGGTATATGATAGAAAAAATATCACTTGAACGTATGACAAATAATGAGGAGATGCAAGAAATTGAATCTTTTTTTCGATGCTCATGTATGACTGAGCTCACCGAAGATACTATCTCACAACATATTGAAGAAGGATTCTCCAAGATAACTAAGTCCTTTGAAGAATTTGTACAACGAGGTTCTGGGTGGAAACTTAGAAAAATCCATCATTTGGAGCTCAAGATTGCTAAATATCATCCCCTTGCTGCGAGTTCCTACATTCCTCTGCCTAAAAAACTGGATGATAAAAAAGCCGTGCTGAATATAAAAAATGAAGACAACAAGTGTTTGGTGTGGTGCCTTTTGGCTTTTAAACTGAACTTAGATTATACAAAAAAGCCTGAGCGAGTCATCCATTATCGACCTTATGAACATGATATTAAATTAGGCGGTGTAGAATGCCCTGTACCTCTTCAGAAGATACCTGTTATTGAACAACTCAACAATTTACGGGTTAATGTGTTTGGGTATGAAGAGGATGAAGTTTGCCCTCTGTATATATCTGAAAAGAAGGATCATGATGTGATTAATTTGTTTCTAGTCGACAATGGAGAAAAGCAACACTATTGTTTGATAAGAAGTTTTTCAAGACTTTTGAGTGATCTTACCAAGCATAGAGCCGCTGGCTATTATTGTTATCGATGTTTACATCGATTTTCAAGACAAGACCTGTTGGATAAGCATAGCGAATATTGTTCTCGCCATGCAGCACAAGCTATAAAGATGCTTAGTGAAAATGATAATATATTAAAGTTTTCAGGTATTCATCTACAACATCCTGTGGCCTATACGATTTATGCGGACTTCGAGAGTCTACTTATACCCATTTCATTAGCCTCACCTTCTTCTAAAACATCCTATACTGAGAAAACAACCTATCACTTACCGTGTGGGTACGCGCTATGTGGTTGTCGGATCCGATGGAACATGTGTGAAGAAAGCACAGGTATATCGTGGTAGAAACTGTGTTGAGCATTTTTTGAACCAGATGATGCAAGAGAAGGAAATATTGGGACAAAAGTTATTAGATGTGAAACCTATGAAGCTTTCTCCCCAGGAAGAAAAGGCATTTCGAGAAGCAGAGTTTTGTCATATTTGTAAAAAAGCTTTATATGAGAAACGTACACGTGACCATGATCACCTGTCGGGTGTGTATAGAGGAGCTGCACACCCATATTGCAACCTCAATTTCAGACAATCAAAGACAATTCCTGTTATTTTCCATAACTTAAAAAACTATGATGCACACCACCTTATGACGAAGTTAGGAAAATTTAAAGATATTGAAATTGATGTTATTGCTACTTCTATGGAAAACTATATCGCATTTAAAATCAAAAAGCCTACATTTCCCACAAAATAATAATTTATCTTTACTGACACGTAAAGGGGTTTACCCCTATGATTATTTTACGTCTTTTGAAAAATTTGAAGAGAAGCAGCTCCCCCTACCTTCAGCATTTTTTAATAGCTTGACCAATGAAGATATTCAAGATGAGGATTATCAGCATGCCCAGAATGTGTGGAACACCTTCAGTCTTAAAACTTTGGGGGATTATCACAATCTGTATGTGAAGACAGATGTTCTACTACTTGCTGACGTGTTTCAAAACTTTAGGAAATTATGTCAGCAGTATTATGAAATTGATCCTGCTCACCTGTTCACTGCACCTTCGCTCGCATGGCAGGCGAGTTTGAAGATGTCTGAAACACCTTTAGAGTTACTTACTGATATAAACATGTTGCTCATGGTTGAAAATGGAATACGTGGAGGCGTCAGTATGATAAGCCGAAGATATGCTAAGGCAAACATACCCGGTACGCCTGATTATAGAGAAAATGAGGCACCCAGCTACATCATGTACTGGGATGCTAATAACTTATATGGGTGGGCTATGAGCCAATTTTTACCCTATGGCGGATTTAAATGGTGTGAAACTAGTCATATCACAGAAGATTGGATTTTGTCTCTACCTGATAGTTCTGAAATTGGGTATCTCTTTGAGGTGGACCTCGATTATCCAAAACATTTACATCCTTTGCACAATGAATACCCTGTCGCCCCTGAGAGAGTAACTGTGGAGGAACAAATGCTATCTCCCTATGCACGAAACTTGGTGAATAATAATAGAAAATTCATAGGAACCCCTAAACTTATACCCAATTTGAATAATAAAAGGAATTATATAACCCATTATCGCAACTTAAAATATTATTTGCAGCTTGGACTAAAAATTACTGCTGTACATAAAGCCATAAAATTTAAACAAGCACCTTGGCTTGAGAAATATATTAATTTTAATACTCAAAAAAGGAAAGAAGCAACATCTTCTTTTGAAAAGGATTTTTTTAAATTGTTAAATAATTCTGTTTTTGGTAAAACCATGGAAAATCTTCGAAAAAGGCGAAATATTGTATTGTGTAATGATGAAAAAAGAGCTAAAAAACTAGTGGCATCACCCTTATTTAAATCCTTTAAAACCTATGATGAAGGCTTGGCTGCTGTAGAACGGCTTAATAATAGTATCTTAATGAATCGACCTATTTATGTCGGATTCACAATTTTAGAGCTATCTAAATTATTAATGTTTCAATTTCATTATGGGTATATAAAAAGCATATACAAAAATCGAGCGACACTTCTTTTTACTGACACAGACTCCTTAGCTTATCATATAAAAACAAACAATATTTTTGATGACATGAAGCAACATCGTGATTTGTTTGACTTCTCCGACTATTCAAAATCCCATAATTTATTCTCTGATGATAACAAAAAGGTGATTGGTAAGTTTAAGGACGAGCTAAATGGCGAATTAGCCCTTGAATTTGTTGGCCTCAGGGCTAAAATGTATTCATTAAAATCCATGAAAGAAGTAAAGAAGCGAGCAAAAGGTGTGTCAACACAGATTGTTCGTCAGAAAATAAAGCATGAAGACTATTTGGAGTGTCTACAACAGCAAAAAACAAGTATGGAGAAGCAGACGAGGATCGCCCAAGATAACCATCGTCTATACACACTAACTCAGAATAAGATTAGTCTAAGTCCTTTTGACGATAAGCGCTACTTGTTAGATGATGGGATATCCAGCTTAGCGTATGGACATTGTGACATTAATGAAGATTGTAATAAAGAAGAAAATGCTGATTTGTATTGTTAATGCAAAATCGAGATGTAAATACTCTACTGTAAATAAAACTTTCTGTATTTTTTGTTTTAATAAAAAATGTTAATTTTAAATATGTGTACTTATTAAAAACTTCTACACAAACATTTCTTGTAGAATGCTATGTATGTGAACTTTATTGAAACCTATTCTACCCATACGTATAATCACCCACATATACAAACATACGTATTTTTATCATCATATAATGTTTTTAAACTTTTTTTTTTTACTATTTTTTAATTTTCTAAAGTTTTTTTTTTAATACTTTGTAATTTTCTAAAGTTTTTTTTTTTTTTTTTTTTTTTTTTAATTATGCATTCTTTTTAAAAATGATTTTAATATTTTTTTCCAGTTTATGAATGATATGGATATATATTTTACCCACACACACACATATAATCGCTTTGCCATCATATTATCAGACATACACGAATATACAGAGAGAGATAAATAAATCTGCTTTGCCAGGATAGTACCAGACATACACGAATATATAGAGAAAGATAAATAAATCTGCTTTGCCAGGATAGTACCAGACATACACGAATATATAGAGAGAGATAAATAAATCTGCTTTGACAGGATAATACCAGACATACACGAATATATAGAGAGATATATATAAATCTGCTTTGCTAGGATAGTACCAGACATACACGAATATATAGAGAGAGATTAATAAATCTGCTTTGCCAGGATAATACCAGACATACACGAATATATAGAGAGATATATATAACTCTGCTTTGCTAGGATAGTACCAGACATACACGAATATATATAGAGAGATTAATAAATCTGCTTTGCCAGGATAATACCAGACATACACGAATATATATAGAGAGATTAATAAATCTGCTTTGCCAGGATAATACCAGACATACACGTATATATAGAGAGAGATAAATAAATCTGCTTTGCCAGGATAATATCAAACATAGCATTGGAAAAAAAAACTAGTGCTATAAAGGGATCAGAAAATCAGAACCTTGTAAAGATACTATGACGTAGGAGTCCGCTGCACATCGGATGTGCAGCTGCACATTGCGAATGCGCCTGTGGCCGTTGAACCCCCACTTTCCATCTACTTGTGCGGTACTCGAAGCTCATGAAGGACTCGGATGCGTCCCCAAGTGTCATGCGGAAGTGTCCTTAAGTACGTGGCTCTGCTGTTGTAGCGACCAGTTCGTCTATCACTTGGGTGCAGGAGGAGTGATGCGCAGCTGGCGGTACTCCTCCTTGGCCGATAGTCTGTGTCATGGTGGCATCATACCGGGCATTTCGAAGCCATGTCCCTGATGCGTGTCGCATTTGGGTTACTCAAAACCTGTACTGACGGGGCGATTGACCTTCGGTTTGACAGTTTTATCATAGAATAAAAATACTGTATACAATTATTACTATCTTGGTTAAAAAAATCTGTATTTTGTCGGTACAATTTCCGCATTTTTCGGAACATTTTTTCTTTTTTTTAAATGAAAATAATTTTGTGAACGTGTAAGAAAGTAGCTAATCTGTGTTTGAGAATGTCCTTAACAGATAACAGTGCTAAAGATGTCTTTGAATTGCCATTTTCGCTACGATTAGGGTTTTATTTTTATTTTTACACTATCGAAAAAATTAAGAAAATTGTCAGTAGAATTGCCGTATTTTTATTTTTATACGGAAATATAGAAGTCCTTATTTTGCCCACATAATATTTTTGTTTTCCTTTTATTTTCATTTTATCTTTCTTTTTACAATGTAGAAATAAAAGTAAATCCTACAGCTTTAAGGAAAATGACAATTGAAGTAGAACTTTAAAAATGGATAGTCAAGAGTATTCTCAGAACAAAATTGGGTACTTTCTGACACATTCACACGAAGTCACTTCCATCGAATAAACATTTTCTGTTATGAATTTGAATATTGAACTTTCATAATACCGATTTAATTTTTTTATAATAGCGTATAACGTGATTAGGACGTGATAAACACACTAATTTTCAGAATTGGTATATAACACAAATGTTGAATATTTAATTCTGCAATCCAAGCCGATGGAATTGTTTACTTTCTTGGTGACCTTTAAAATATAGTCTGTGTTTTTGTAATTTTAGCCCAAGTTATTTTCCTTTTTTGCATTTCGTTGTTATGCATTAGGACAAAGAATTGTGGCTGTCATTTACTTGACTGCAACGTATTTTGTAATACCGAAAATAAATTAATATTTTATAGTTATTTTTCTCTGAAATAATGTTGTACGTTACCCCTCCTCCCATTCCCCATAATACATGAGCAGAAAAAAGGTACTAACAAACAGCAATATAAGGAAATGAAATTTGTTCTATTTTACCTGTTAATGCACTGTTAAATGAAGTGCCTGAAAATGAGACACATAAGTGTCTGAAATGGATAGTTCAAAAAAGAGACACTTTAAAGTGTCTAGTTTTTTAAGACATATATATGTGTCTTAATTTAAGACACATGAAGTGTCTGAAAAAGCGCCATTTTTTTACCCGAGCAAAGAACTAGAAAAAAAATTGCAAAAAGATTGAAGAAGTGCTGCCATCTGTGAAAGTATTCTGATTTTATCTACGATACGGGAGAATTAATTTTTCAGCCAAGAGCGAATGGAACCAGAAACCTGTAGATCATAAACTTTATGCTTTCATCTATTGCGCCAGCTGTTCTACGGGAAGGTTTCATTTTACATGCAAGTAATGAAGTGATTGGGCTGCGTGTTGATATTCTTATAGGGAATATTGTAATTTATTTGCGTTATCATAATACTTACTACTTTTAATTATTGAGGTTAATGTATTACTAGAGTTTTTCTGTGGTTAATGAATATTTAGTATATGGTTTCATTAATATAATTTATTCGACGAATTTTGTTGGCTTAAAAAACGGTTAGAATATGATATGATGCATTTGTTACCAAGGAAATTGGAAATTGTGAAAAGGATTTGGGGGAGATTTGATCAATTTGAGATGGTGGTCAGGATTTTAAAACATTATTATTTATATAAGGGGAGGGGATATGAAATGTGCATACGTTCGATTCGATTGTTATCAATATATTACTTAAATGAAAAAGCCCTATATTTTGAAATTTTGATTGATTAAATTTTCTTTTTGATCGATTTTGAAAAAACACGTAAACTTATTATTTTCGAGTAACTTAAAATAATTGAACTCTAAGAAAAAGTATAACTAAAAATTTTCCGTCGGGGGGGGGGGGGGGGGTCTTTTTCCTCCACATGGAAGTTATTTTTTTAGTTCTGTTTTATTTTCTGTTTTATTTATTTTTTTTTTTTATGCTCATGTGTTAAAAATTTATTTCAAACGAGTGGTCCAAGGCATTTTTGAATTCAGGCGGTAGTAGACCGACGGTGACAACCCCCCCCCCCCCCCCCTCCCGCCAAATTCTGAAATTAAAAAAACTACATTTTCTTTATATATGATTATTAAAAAATATATAAATTAATCTTCCAAGTGGCTGCAGAATGTTTAAACAGTAACAGAAGAAGGAACTACGCATTTTTAGTCAGGCACTTCTCTGAACATCTCTAAAAGAGAATTTAAATTATTCTTTCTTTTTTATGTTATGTGTTTTTATTTTAGCTTAAATGGGAGATTCAGGAGTACAGAGACTCCCGACAGAAAAAAAAAAGTTTCAGTTCGTTATTTTAACAAATGTTGTTCAAAACTTATTTTTGAACATTCAATATATCTTAATTGTTAAATTTTGCATCTCTTATATGTTAAAAATTGTTGCCTGACACAAAAATCACAACTTAAATTTTCTTATTATCTTTTCTTTAAATCTTCACACATGAATGTTGAGAATTTTTAAAAAAGTTAATCACTGAAAGACCATTTTGTTTTAATGCGTCAACGCCAATGGACGTAGAAACGTTTTCAAACAAGTGAAATAAGTGAAGTCAACAATTTTAATTTAAAATGCAATCGCTGAGACTCATCCTAACGGTGTACAATATGCTGAGAATAATGAACTCATTACTTTTTATCTGCTAGAAATTGAACATTGTATAAGAAGAAATCTGAAACATTTTATTTCCTTTATTTTTCAGTTTTCGTAATGTATTTTATTTATCAATTATTTGAGTATAATTATTACAGTTTTATATTTTCAGACAGAAAACATACTTTTAATAAAGCTTGCAAATTGCATATCGAATTTTGATGAAACATAAGTGTCCGGCATTAGGGTGATTGAGGGCTATTGCCCCTCCCTGTATTTTGAAATTTAAATAATATTATTTTCTTTATGCCTGATTATTAACAAAATGATTCTTTTTTTCTCTCAGTTACTATATAATAATTAAATGCTAAGAAAAATGTTTACTAAGGATTTTTCTTTAGAGAATCCGCACTCTCTGGACACTTCGTAGAAGACGCTTTAAATTGTGTTCTTCTTTTGATGTTCACATGTTTCAATTTTATCTGAAATTGGGGGGGGGGGGGGATCAATACAGAAAAGTGTCCTCCCCCCAAAAAATAGAAAGAAAGAAAAAGAAAAAGGTGGACCCCAGGCACGTGTCCAAAATCTTGTCCCTCTCTACATTTCTTTCTGCCGACACTCGTATCTCTTAGTATTTAGGGAAGCGGTCCTTCCTTGAACCCCCCCTGCGTACACCCATGCAAGTATTTTTTGTAAAACTTTATATTTTCGAAAAGCAATTATTTAATTACTTTTTCGGCAAAAATAACTTAGTCCAGTAACTTAGAAAGCGGACATTTATAATTATGTCAAATGTTCTTGGTTTAATTAAATTACTTCTTATATAAAATAGTATCAAATTCATTGGATTGAAAATTATTTTAAATATCTTTCATCCATTCTAAAACATTTCTGGTGGTATTGGCAAACATATTGCAATACAATTGCATATACAGTCATCACACATATGATACAGTTGTATCGCATTCAGACACTTAAGTGACTGAATATCTAAATGTCTTAATTTCAGACATATGACTATAATTCATACATTTTTCTCAGTTCATTTATACCACGATCATAGTAAGACACTTATGTGTCTTAAATTTAGACATCTATGATGTCTGAAATTTCACATTCAGACACTTAAGTGTCTAAATTCCATTTTCAGTCACATATGTGTCTGAATTTAAGACAGCTCTATTTGCAGAGTGTATAAAGATTTTCTTTAATTAAATCTAACTTTTAAAATAGAAACCCTTATAAAAACTTATACTTTCTTTTTGTTCTTAATTTCGACATGTATTTTCTATGCGGGGGTTTTAAATAAAACTGTTACTTCATTTAAAACATTTATGTAACCAGAAAATTATAGCTGTGATTAACGGTTTAGAATATAACTACTGCATAACGATATCGGAGGTCTCATTGCATATATGTATTTTTTTTCCTCAGAAACAATAAAAAAAAACCTGTTTCAGAAATAAAAACTTAAATTGAGTTTCCGGGAAAACGTGATTTTCCTGAACAATCAATTAAGAAAATCGCCCAGTCTTAAAAAAATATGGTTATATTTATATAAAACCGATCGTCTAATAATTTATGTAATGTTGTCAGTGTAATGAACTGTCGGTATGAATATCTGAAAATTTTCTGAAATTTTGAAGCCATTCTTATAAATAAACATACATAAAAATCATCAAAGTTATAATTTGCATGGGTATCTCCAGAAAATTTTATTTTATGGCTTAGATTGAAGTTAATTACATTCTTAAGAGTATCTCAAATAGTATATTTATTGAGAGGAAAAAAAGACTAAAATATATATATTTTTTTTATCGTGAGAACGTTTTTATTAAGTGTCATGCATCGCATTATTTTTCCTTAAAATCGTAAATATTAAAAAGAAATTGCATCAACATAATTTATTTAACCAGTGAAATTGTCTTTTTACATACTTAGGTGAACGTATATATAGTAATATAGTAATTTTTGCTTTATTTAAAATAAATAGGTGTTTAAAATAGTGGGGTATCAGCATGTAGTACTAGCATGAAAGTTTTAAATAACAATTTGTAAAAAAATAATTTGTTTTATACAAAGGGGGAAAAAAAGACGCAAATGATAATAAAGATGATATCCGGTCTTAACCCGGGGGAAATCACGATACTCAGGTTATGAATGTTTTTTCTTTGTCACCAATAAATACAAATAATAATCGTCACCTTATTTAGTCGGAGACAATTGTTACAAATTCTGCGATAAAGTAACTTGAAAATTACTTTTCGAGAAATAATGGTGTAAAAACCATACGCACCCTTGGTATGTCATGCCAGGCGCGACAACTCACGGGTTAATATAATTTATTTAACCAGTAAAATTGTCTTTTTACACACTTATTTGAAACAATCCGTAATATAGTCATTTTTGCTTTATTTATTTTTTTTAAATGGGTGTCAAACGTAGTGGGGTATGTGCATGTATTGCGGAAGCACGGAAGTTTCAAATAATAATTTGTAAAAAATAATTTGTTGATTTCTGCCATTTTATACAAAGAACAAAAGACGCAAATGATAATAAAGATGATCTCCGGTCATATGAAGCTTATTGACATTTATCTCTGCAGACACGAGACCACTGAGAGCGGAAAAGGCTCCCCTTACCATCAGTTGTGTTTTCTGAGTGCTAAGATTGATTGTGTGTAATGGATCCTTTTTGTGCGGGTAGGATCCCTGCCGGGACGAGAGGGTAAGGGGTCTGTAATTATTGTTGCCGGGCCCCAGGCACCCTGTCAACAGCAAGCATTGAAGAGGGCCAGAAGACCTATGGCGTCAAAAGTACACGGTAGCAGTAGCGTAGAAGAGCTGCCCTCAGTCCTGCTGCCGCCAAGAGCTTAAAACAGAGGATTCCGATCTCTTACCTATTAGCTGACTATTAGACACATCAAGATTAATTGTACTGCGAATGAAGTTTAAATATAGACTTATTCTGTGTTTAAACTTCAACTAAATTATACATTTGTTGGTGGGAACTAAAATGTTTAACTGTTCTGAAACCGTGTTGTGTTTTATTTCTAACAGAAGCAAAGAATAATTAACCTCTCGTAAATAATGATACCTAAAGACCGGAAAACATGAAAGAAAAAGGGTGAGAAAATACGGAAGAAGAAAGAAAGGCAAATATATATATATATATATATTTTTTTTTTTTTTTTTTTTTTTTTTTCCGGGTAGAGTTGTTAGTAACTAAATAATATTTTTATGATAAATAAGTGCAGAATACACGTTTTTTTTTTTTTTTTTTTTTTTTTTACAAAAAAGTTTTAACATGTAAAAGAAACTAAATCTTTAAATTGCAGATTTTGAAACCTATTTATTTATCATTATAATTACAATATTTTTTATTCTGAGTTTCATATAGCTGCTTATTTTGTCATCTTCTTGTCAAGTATTCCTGCTAAAATTAAGTTCTATCTGAATGGAGATTAACAGCATACTTCAGTTTCATTTACAACTTTTTTTCTTTAGTCTATTACCGTTAAAGTTCATTAACTGTAGATAGGGATTTATGTTTTGTCTACTACCTACGAATATCGGACCTCCAATTTTTTTTTCTAATATTAAGATGAGATTTATATTCTTTTTTACAGTATAAAAACATTTAAGAAGTCAAACATTTAACACTCTCTTTCTCATGAAACGCACATATGGAAGAAAAATGCAATTGAAACTGCCATTTAATTTTCTTCTTAATAGTTAAATATAGAACAGGGTTCCCAATTTGAATGGCCCAAGAGTGCTTCGTTGATGTACATTTTATTATTATTTGTAATCCTTTCATTTTTTTTTTATTTTTTTTTTGAACACATACACAATTATACTTGTGCAGTTTTTGTAGTTATTTGTTTAAATAAAAGACGGAAATTCAGAGGCTTGCCGTTATTAATTTTTTTCCATTTATATTTTTCTGCGATTCCATAAGGCGAATAATTCTATTCGGAAGTAGCGGTAACCCGCGGGCAAGTTATATTATATGTTATTAAGTTATATTAAGTTGTATTATATTATATATTCTGCATATATACGTGTTATATACCGTTTATATAAGTTTCCCATTTATACGCATTTTACATTTTACGTCGTTTCAGTGCGGTCCCGTTACATTTCTATGTATTTTAATGTTGTAATGTTTCGTTTATACGACGCATTACTTAGGTTATACGTCGTTTCTTTCATACCGTAACCGATTTTCTCAGATTTTTTCCCCTAGTGTCGTATTTTTTTTCTCTTCTGCTAGCAATATTTAAGGAGTAAGATAAAAATTTTCTTTCGTTGTCATAATTTAATATGAAAATGCCCATTTTAAGAGTTCATATATTAGTTTAAAGTTTAAAGTCCATTTTCTGTCTTTTCATGTATCGTCAATATTTGCATGTCAACTGTGTATTTGTGAATATCCAGATAGGTATTTTTACTCTAGATAATAAAATGTCCATTTTAATGTTTTTATGTTCTTTTTATCCAATTTTAAAAATGTAGTCTCCACACTCATTTTAGCTTTTCTGACCTACTTTAAACCTCCAAGCCTGAATCGGTATTAGACGTGGCACATCTTGACTATATAGTGGCAAAAGTTCTAGTTCAAAAAAGGCTGAATTGAAGAAGGTCTTCCTTTATTAAAATTAAAATTTGAAGCTGACTGGCTTCAAGTCGTGTCTGATTTTTTTATTGCTACCATCATATCGTCAAAAGTCAGCACTATGATTTACTAACCTCTAACAGTTCCTATTCATCATAAACGTCTTCTAATACAGACAAAATTACCATTTTTTGTTTTATGTAACAATTTACAATATAGCGCACTATTTTCACTAGGAAATTAAAAATATTTTTATATAAAGATTTATATCATGCAGTTGTCAAAAGAAGAAATGAAATACGATTAGGAAAATTTTAATTCGCAAGGTCCTATGATTTTGTTTAAGCAATCCTGAAATTCCAGGTTGATATTTCTCACTTGCGCCTCACAGGTTGGGAACCACTACATTACACGAACTTTATTTCGAATCCCATATGTACAATAATGATAAGAGTTAAGTGGCTAAAATCGGAATTCTATATCATTTTGTTTTTTATTAACTTATTTCTGTGTCTCTATTTGGTTGTTTTCCATGCCACTGAATTCTTTGTATGGGCGCGGCCAACGCCTAAAACAAGGCAAATGTTTTACCTAAGAGTGGGGAGCGAACGTGACCGGATCCGTTCGGTAGTCGTCATTTTGTAAGCGACCACCCCCATCTTTCTTTTTTTTCTTTTTAAATTTCGCCTCATCAACTTAATGCTGCCTTCTCACGCCCGCCGCTATGAGAAATGGACCAGATGAGCGCCATCTTTCGGATGGTTCTCACGTCTCCCCAACCCCCTCCTTCGTACGATTTTATTCGGTCATTAGTATTTTTGCCAACCAACACGTGAGCTGCATACAATCCAGTTCAATGAGAAGATATTCAAACTGCTTTAAGCAAACATTCGAGCCAATTAATCCCAGATGTGAGCTAAATATGGGGTAGCATAAATCTATGAGAACATATATATGCACTTCCATATATGTAAATTTGAGTTCATTTTTCTATATGTGATATGCATATGTATAATTTGATCTATGATTGTTTTCTAAGTTAGAGAAAAATAAATGGTGGTGTTTCAACCTATGTATAGAGATTTTAAGATTTTTCATTAGTCATACTGTAAATTTTAGCACATATTGTCATCCTAAATCTAGATTCGTCTAAAAATCATAAAATAAAAAATTGTGAATTCATCATAATTTACTAATTTGCTTTTCACATTCAGTGAATTAAGATACAAGATCGAACCTGGTATTTATTCTTGACAAGCCACTACTGTTCATAAACCTAATAATTTTCATTCATAGGATAATCAAGTTATCCAACAATCAATGACAAAGATTTAAAAGAAAAAATATATTTTTTATCTATTTATTTGCAATAGTTCATGTTCAACGGATGATCATAATAGTGCAATAGTTTAAATTTTGTTCTTTTACACCCACTCTATTTAAAAGCGAAAAGAATGCTATCAGGAGTAAAACATTCAGAAAGAATCAGCAATTGTGTGTAAAAAAATAGCAAAAAACGAGCAGAAGGCGCGACATTAAGAACACTGTGATTGGCCTCTTCTTGGTTCATCAGGAAGGAAATGCAAGATCCATGAACACGTAAGAAGTAAACTAAAACTCACAGTTTATTAGTTACTTAAATAGTGGATATATCGAAACTAATTTCGTAGAAAAGTTCTCCGAACACGATGTTCAATTAAGATGCAAAGAGTTGAATACAACACTTTATTATCACTTTATTGAAATTCACATTACCAATAAGGTACCCCTAAATTGAATCTATTTTCTCTGCAAATCTCACTATCAGAACACTAAGATCTCCCTGACACGTTAGCAGAAAGCCAGAACCTAACCCACGATCTGGGACTCAGACTGAGAAAAAAATACATGCCATCATCAATCCTTATGTATCTCGATCTGCCGAAAATATCATAACATTTGCGTGTGCAGAGCTTCTTCTTCAATTCTTTCAGATTATCTTCACCAATACCAGATACCCATAAAAAATTAGAAATTGAAGTTCGCATACACTTGCAACATTACTGTAAAAATGTCACACATTCATACAAAGTTCGTATTTCTAGAACTTACAACCTCATAACACTCAAAAACAAGGGGGTAAATGCGATCGAAGATCGCACAACGGATTTCGTATAACATTCATTTCAAAACACTTTACCCTTTAATTAATAAATCCAAATCATTAATTTATAATTATCCTTATTATTTATCAATACACTTTATCAATAAGAACATAGATATTAGCACCATTAAAGTTAATAATGAAATGATAGCAAGAGGAAGCTATTTTTTAAATGAAATTCAAAAAATTCAAAAACTGCTTTTCAGACAATTGTAACAGCATATGTTTGTAAATCTGAAAAGCATTCAATTTTTGCTAAAAAAAAAGGAGGAAATAAATAGAAACACTTAAAATGGCAAGAAAATACGAAAGTTCTGTTAGTTAAATCTGTCGAACAATGAAATATAAAAATTCCGTCGCCGAGAATCGCACCGGGAACTTTTGGGTTATTAGGAAAACGCCATACCACTGTACTACCTAGCATATGCGAAAAAGACTGAAATTAAGGTTCGGTTTTAATATCTAAGAAAATCGCAGAAATGGTTGGATGTCATTAAATTAATTCATTTAATTAAAATAATACAAGACTTTTTCAAAATTTTATGATTTGTCGTGTGGCAGGAGGTATTCAGCAATAAGTACACAAAATTTCAAGTCAATACAGTTTACGAGTACGAATTCTGTGACGGGTAGACAGACAGAGGAGTGAGACGAATAGGGTTTCGTCTGATGAATGAAACCCTAAAAAGAAAGAAAAAAAAAGAGTAAAATTTCAAGATGTTCACAAATTGTTCTTATAACCAAATGGCCAGGAATTAGGTTGCAAAAACTAATTTTTTCACAATGATAAGCTAATTCAGTAACACAATTATACATTCTATTATCTCCAGCTGAATTATAGAACGAGCTTTAGAGAACCTATTTAAACTTAAATTCATTATCAATTTTTATTCAAAGTCCAGTATTAATAAATTCATCTTATTCCCGAAATTATGTGAAACTGGGAAAATTTGACCAGTAAAAATTAATTTTCATAATAGCGTACGCTCATTGTATTGCTGATAAATATATAAGTAAATCCAAGCGTGCTAAATCTACAGGTAAAATTTCAATTATTAGATTCCCAAGTAGTTCCAGTACGTTCTTTGAAGTGTAAAGAAAATGAGAATCGTTCAAACGTAGTGGTTAGTGTTAAGCCAACATTCTATTATCAGTGACGAAATAGCCTTATTTAGAACTTCTAAGAAAGTGTATTTTATGTCTTTTGTAAAACATGCAATAACAGTTTTTTGAAAACATTCAGATTCATCAGTGTCATGACAGGTTTTGTCTCTGTTCAGATTATAGCAAATACATTGGCGGATCGAGAGTGTACTTTTTTCTTTTATGGAGGTGGTTGACGATATATAGTTATATATAATCCACATCATAATGTTTAGTAATATCTCTTAAAACGGAACCTGTCTATAACGGAAAAATTTCATTGTCCTAACGAAAGGAACACCATCATACAATTATATCTGCAAGGGCGGAAACCTGTCTGAACCGGAATTTTATTCCTATCCCTAGCGATTACGTTTTCATAGATTTTACTGTATCTAAAATGATCGCTATAATGAGTTATTATTTACGATTATTTATGCATCATAATTTCTGTTAGTTCATATACAGCAAAACCTGTGAAAACGGAGACTGTTTTAAATGGGAAAAATTTATGTCCCGACGGAAAGAATATCATAAAAATCTACCTGCTGTAACGGAATCTTTCTAAAATGGAACTTTTTTTCAGTCTCTATAACGATTCCGTTTTCACAAATGTACTGTACGTTTACAGTTCATTATTAATTATTAAATTAATATAAAACTAAATTAGTGAAAATATTGAGGCAAAACCACTAAAGACCAAAGAAAAGTTCTGTTTTAGACAGATATCCATCTTATACGCAGCATCTTAGCAGGTATAATTTTATGGTATTTTTTCGTCGGGTCCATTAAATGATTCTGTTATAGGCAGTTTTTGTTTTCACAGAGTTTACTGTACTATGTGTATTTTTATTGATTTACAAATATGAGTGAAAAAAAGAAAAAAGAAAAAAAAAACTGTGAAAACGTAATTTTTGGGACCGGAAAATCATTCCGCTTTAGGCAGGTTTCCGTGTTAGAATGTCTAATAACATGGCATTCTTTCCACGGGGACCATGAAAGTTTCAGTTAAAGACAGGTTCCGTTTTAACAGCTATCACTGTAGTGAAAACTGTCTATAACGAAATCTTGCATTAAACGAAAAATTTTCATGATTGGAACGAAAAAAATATACTATAAAGTTATATCTGATAAGACGTAAACGTAAACCTGTCTAAATCAGAACTTCTCTTTGATGCAGGGATTTCGTCTTAGTAGGTTTTAATGTATTTTATTACCATCTAAATATAGTTAATGAAATCCTTATAGTTCTTTAAAAGACAGGTATTATACTGCGAAATGTGGAGCTAATAGTATTTCTCTAAATATTTAATAGTATAGAATAATTTCAATTTTCAAAACAATTTCAATATACATATGGTAACTGAAAAAAAAATACAGTTACAATGACGCAGAGAAGGGAACAGGGGATTTACTGGTTAAAAGAACAATAAAAAACTGATAAGTTCAGAAGTTGTGTGTTAGGATATATACGTGATGTATAAAAACAACGAAAAGCAAAGCAAAAATAGTTAAAAAATTAGCACGTAATTGTATAAAGGCTTCATAGGAAAGAAACCCTTTCAGTGAAAAATGGAGCACACTATTTCGCAGTTGGCAGTTTTTCATTTTGCTCTAAAAGAAGGGGAAATCGCTGTATGAAACCGTGAAACAGCATAAAGGAAAAGGTTAGTGGGAGCAGGAAAATAGTTAGACATATAAAGGTAAGATTAAACACATAGTATAACAAATAAAATTTTCGGAAGAATACAGTTATTTTGTATAAAAATAATTTTTTTTTGTAAAAATAGCTATTTTGTAAATTTGTAATACCTACAAAATTATAAAGAAAAGCAGAAACATTGTTATTATGACTTCTTCACT
Source organism: Maratus michaelseni (assembly GCA_963931845.1). Lineage (NCBI taxonomy): Eukaryota > Metazoa > Arthropoda > Arachnida > Araneae > Salticidae > Maratus > Maratus michaelseni. The sequence continues at coordinate 219,006,612 of OZ007586.1, read as the reverse complement.
CTGTTATATTTATTTATTTCCAGTTGCAGTTATAGTGCTCCTCTTTTATCATCAAAGATAGCTAGTTAACTTTGGAAAATTATTTAAATTAAATAAATTACATCTAATTTAAATTATATTTTATGTACAAGTTTGAATTAAGTTTGTAATTATTCAGAACAGAGATATATTTTACAAGAAAACCATGACATGAAAAACATATTTTCCTGTTATGTAATATCAAATATTGCACGGCAAAGAAGTGTTATTAGTATAAAAGTCTTTTATAGTATTTCAATGCATAGAAAAGTTTGATTTTGAAATCAGAAAATTTCATTGTCACCCAAAATTATTATTTCGCACTATTTATCTATATTAATAAAAGAAAGACGCGCGTGTGTGTGTGTTTGTTGACGAAGGCTGCAGTTCTACGATCTACTGCATGTAAAGGTATGAAAATTTGGATGAATGTAGACGAAGACAGGTCGAAATGCACCTGAGGCTCAGCTTTTTCATTTTCTAATAATTAAAAATCTTAATGAACAGCTCAAAATGGCAAGTTTTCATCATGCCGCCGATTGTGTCTGCGCCTGCTGGAGTAATCATCAGTTTATCAAGCAGGCGAAGATAAAAGGTTTCATTTTTTCTGTATTTTGGAATTTGCAATTGCCTAGTCTCCCATAGTGTTTTTTTTAAAACATTTATTTCGGTTACCATTCCGGTTCTAACGGTATTATCCGTTAAAATAAATATTCAAATTTTCCTTTTAAAAAAATTAAATAGTTCTGTACGCCAATTTCATATTACTTTTCATGTTTTCCGTTTTGTTTGAAGTTTTAAATTGCCATGCGGGTGTCCGGGATGAAAAAGGATACCTTTCCGGTTCTTCCGAACCTCTCCGGTAACATCTTTTGTTAATATTAATATTCACTATTTAGAAAAAAAAGTTCGATTTCATGTTGGTTTTGATGCTATTCGTTTTCATGTTTTCCGTTCTTTCTACATTTTGAAACTGCGTTCCCCGTTTCGGAATTAATATCAATGTCTTATAGAGTTTGGAGATTATCATTTTCTGTTTTGCTTGAAAAATTTTATTAATTCGTAATCGTGTTACATATATAGACCAAAAGGCATTTTGTGTTAAAGTAGCAATTGTTTCACACACACACACATGTATATAAATTTAATAGTTTTAAATTTATTTAAACCTACATTAAATGCACGTAGTTAGCAATTTCTTAAGTTTTATTATAATGTTTCTTACTGTGCTATTTTGCATGTTTATTTTCTGTCTTTTAAGAGACTACACTAGTCACGGCCTGTGGGGGGGCATTGTAGAGTTCCGGCGGGGGGGAAATTGCACTTTTTACCAATAAAAGCTTAACATTTCAATTTTCCGGGGGAGGGGACATTTCAATGCTCCGGGGGGAGTGTCCCCCCCCCGGGCCACCCCCTGAATTCAACACTGCCTGAGCATATTATAGAATCATACGAATTCGATCTATACGATTCGTATACATCGAATATAAAAATTGTGTACGAAAATTTTACGTTAAAAAGAACAAATTAAAAATTGATAATACATGCGAAATGTGACAGTAGAGGGCTCCAGTTCACTTGGAAGATTAAATTTTAAACGTACAAAATTAATGTCACAGTGAAACCAAGAAAGTAGCCATTATTTAACTTAAATACTTTACAATACAAATTTTTGAGGATGTGTAGTTTGTGAGATTAATCGCTTATTTAAAGCCCTCAATTTTTTCATTGTGTGAATTTAGGTAATTGATAATTAAATTGATATTTTTGGGAGATAGAAATTTGTGACTCCTATTTGTAAATCTAAATTACCAGCCACTATAGTTTTAATTTGAAAAAAAAAATGTTTTTATCTGTCATGTATGGTGTCATTTTGTTTGTGCCAAAGCAATGAATAAGTGTTTGTAGTACTATTGTGACTTCCGGTGTCAAGAGGTATAAATGAAAGCTACACCTCCCCCACTCCCATCAACGTAATGTGTTTAAAATCGGTCAAAAAGAAAATTTAGTTAGTTAAATTTGAATATCCAGGGAGCACTTTTTCAACTAAGATATTTATTGATAAGAATCCAATTGAAAATATTTATAATTCATATGTTCTTCCCCAAGATAAATAATAAAGTTACTTAACCAGTATCTCATATGGACGAATTTTTTCAAAATCTCGTGCAAATTTTGAAATTTTCTGAGCAACAAATCAATGAATTCTATAAAAATATCTACACGCATATAAATCATAAATCATTCGATCACTTGCATTTAAAATAACACACAAATGTGATCTGAATGGCGAAATGGATAAGGCGTTGGTTTCGTAACCAGTAGGTCCGGGTTCGATTCTGGCCTGGGTAAGAACGAAATTTAGAGTATCCTCCCATAATTCTAGCTAGAGATGCTTCCATCGATAGATGGCAGCGCTAACGATTTCTTTAAAAAAATTTCTAGCTACTCGGGTAAAACAAATGGCAGTATTTCAGACATTTAAAATGTCTGAATTTCAGACACTTACATGCGTCTTAAAATATTAAGACAGTTCAAAGTGTGTTTTTTTTTAACTATCCGTTTCAGACACTTATATGACTGAATTTCAGCTGTTTCAGTTTACAATGAAGTACATGCAGAATTATGTTTGAGGCATAATTTCCAATTACACATTAAATACAATTGATCTATTTAAAGTTCGTTTTAATTTGACAAATTAAAAAGTGGCAGTCCTGTACTGACGGCTCATTAAAACGGTCATTTTTTTAAACGTTTCCTCTCACTTTCAAAGATATTTTAAAATTCACATTTTGGTCACAACAAGACTTCAGAATATCATGGTTTTTTGGTTACAATGGGACTTCACAATATGGTGTATTTTTGGTCATATACTTCATGTGACGTGCGTGACTGGCAATGATGTTACAGTGACTTCACAAAAAATTGCCAGAACTATAAATTTCACAATCAATAACACGTTTTCCAGTATTCTACACTTTTTTAAAACTTTTCGGAGACGTTCACATTTTAGTCACAATTTGACGTCACTGAGCGGTGGCATTTTTGTCACAGATGTGACGTGACCACCGTGGCGTCACACTGACATCACTGCCACTATGTGTGCTATACGGGGTATCAATACGGGGTATCTCATAGTATGCAATCATTTTTATTAAATTGTATGCCGTTTATACATATTACTTGTACATGTTTACAATAATATACATGTATATTATGTCAGCTTAACTGAAAATCGTGTAATTGTTCGTAATACTCTAATTAAATTTTATACACAACATTAAATATTATAAAATAATACAGCTCTTTCAAAGAACCATGTTAAAATTTAAATAATAAATAAGTATATATTTTAGAAAATAAAATAGAACTTATTAAAAATATTGAGGAAGTTATAAAGAAGCATTAACTAATTCATTTGCAGATTGATATTCTGTATCTATTATATACACTGCTCAAAACAATTAAAAGATATTGCAGTTTTAGGTGGATTTTGTATCTGGGAAACTTTTTAGCTGATTGATACATGGTCGACAGACATAGTAGGTTATATGAGAATAAATTACACATGTTTGGCAGAAAAAAATGCATTTTATTGCGCATTTGTGTACAAAAGGAAAAAAACACAATTTGTGCATATGAGAAAAAAAGAATAAGAAAAGGTGTTTTCTTCAAAGAAAATCATTTTCAGTAGGGGGTATGGTTTCCACGGGCGGCCAGCAACGTTGAACACCTTTGAGGCATGGACTCAATGAGGCTATTAATGACGAGTTGGGGTATTCTGCCCCACTCTTCCAGAAGAGCTCTTTCCAGTTCTTGGAGAGTTTGTGGGGGTTGTTGGCGGCCAGAAACTCGTCTTCCTAGAGCGTCCCAAACGTGCTCGATTGGATTCATGTCTGGAGAACACGCTGGCCATTCCATTCGAACGATTCCTTCCTCGAAAAGGAAATCCTCCACCAGGTTTGCACGATGTGGCCTGCAGTTATCGTCCATTAAAATGAAGTTATCTTCGATTGCTGCAGCGTAAGGGACTACAATAGGTCTGAGGATCTCATCCCTATATCGGCGACCAGTCAGAGCTCCATCTCGAATGATGTAGAGGTCAGTGCGCCCGTCAATGGAGATGCCACCATACACCAACACTCCTCCACCTCAAATCTGACACTTTCGTGCACGAACGCAGGATTATTCCTACTGCCACGGTCCCTCCAGATGAAAATACGCCTATTATCCGGATGCACAGAAAAACGGGACTCGTCAGAAAACAGAATATTGCTCCATTCATTTCTCCTCCAGTTGACATGCTCGGTTGCCCACTCCCTGCGGTCGCGACGATGCCTTGATGTTAATCTAACACATACCATCGGTCGGCGAGCATACAGACCTACAGCATGGAGCCGGTTTCGGACAGTCTGAGTTGAAATCGTGGTTCCTGTAGCCGAGCGAAGGTGTTGTTGGAGAAGATTAGCGTTCATGTTTCGGTGTCTCCGAGCTGTTAACGCTAAATACCGATCTTCATTGGGCGTTGTTGCCCATCTACGACCTTGCCCTGGTCTTCGGCCTGCACATTCACTCTCCAAAAAATGGTTCCAGATCCTGGAAATGACACTTTGTGACACTCCAATGGCTTGCGCTACTTCGGCTTGAGTTTGGCCCCCTTCTAACCTATCAACAATTCTCCAAGCTTCTGAATCTGTCAAATGACTTCGCTGAGACATCGTACTCATCGAAACAAAGCAATCACTGATTGCCGATCATCCTTGTCTTCATTCTCTTTTATCCAGTTGAAAGTCAAATTTCATTCGCTGCCGCTGAAGCGACGTTTTTGACGTCGAACTCAAAATTTGCATACTCCACAGTTTGAAAACCAGAAAAATTTGCATTTGTGATTCTCTTCTTCTATTTTCGGCAAAAAAATTTCGTTTATATCTTTATTTTATATAAAACTTCAAATATCCTTTAATTGTTTTGAGCAGTGTATTATATCTTCTAATATCTGTGAACTCCAAGGATACTTTTCCGTATTCTTAGATAAACATATTTTATTTAGTCGTTCCAAGCTTTTAAAAAGTAATAAAAAATAAATCTTAAATTTTCAATAATATCTTTCAAGCATGAAGTTCAAAATATTGTTTAATATTGAAGTATTACTATATTCAAAGGTATAGTTAATATTTCGTTTTTTTTTTTCTATTGCAGTTTCTAAATCCTTTGATGTACGTAAATTTTTAAATGATATTTTTAATGCGTTTTTGACTTTCGTTTTGTATCTATACTATATATACACTGTAAAAAAAAACTGCTGTAGTTTTACAGCAAAAAATGCTGGCAATATGGGTGCCAGCATATTTTGCTGTAAATTTACAGCAATTTTGTTTTTTATCGGTAAACAGCAAATTTGTAATTTTACAGTATTTTTTGCAGTTAATTTTACAGTAATTTTGTTTTTAAATTTTACAGTAAATTTGTAAATTTTAGAGCATTTTTTGCTGTTAATTTTACTACACTCTTAACAGCATAGCTGTAAAATTTTTAGATTTATGTTTTATTTTTTGTAGATATATATTTGTATCCCCCTCCCCCCCGTGTATTGTTTATATTTTTTTTGAATTTTTCTAATGATACTGAGACATATTCAAAAGACTAAGGGCACTAAGTGTTATCTTTATGCTTACTTATATCATTGTTGTAATAACATTCTTATATAATCAATTCTATTATACATATGTAAGATACAAATTTAGCACCATAAAGCAAAATAATAAATAAAATACACCAACTAAGTAATAAATTGAAATTTTCAAAGTATTATAACTCATTGTAAATAGTGTTTTATATGCCAAATTCAAGTAGAATACTGTACAATATACATCGAGAACATTCTGGATGCGAATTTTTTTTTTTATTTTTAGATAATGGACAAAAACAAAATGCGAGCTGCTGCTATTTAACGCTGCGATAACAGTAAACAAACTCTTGGAATAGTTTATGAATTAATAAAATAGTGTATCCAGATTGCTCATAATAAATAAATTGAAAATTGCATATAACATTTTTAAAATAAATGCACGTAAAAAATAAGCGATAAAATCTGAATATCACCGGTCGAAAATAAGCTTTAATTGTAACAAGACTGCTATTGAATATTTAGTCAACTACAATAATACACTACAATAATACACTACAATAATACACTAAATCAATAGCACTATTAAAATAAGCACAGAAAATGAACCTAAACTTTTGGAGAATAAAATAAGTACATGATTTAGTTTATAGCTATATTGAAATACAATCGGATAAAATGGAGTTTTGAAAAATATATAAAAACGAAATAAAGCATAGCTAAAGAATATAGGGATCTTCGTTTTATTTTTCTTTTAATCTGATACTAAGTAAATAATAATAAAGTCATGAGAAAATGCTAAATAAATTACTTAAAATTAGATAAAATGCTAAAATAATACAGTTGAAGCCAAAATATTTAATCTTTATACAACGTTTGACGTGAACGTTTACATACACGTGGTCAATTTGTATCTTACATTATATGAGAACTGATTATTTTATGGTTATTAAATCAATGACACAAATAAACCTAAAAATAAAACTTACCCTTAATTTTTAAAATATTTATCCAGTCTTTATGCTCTAGTTTGTGTAATCCAAAAACGACATTGTGAATTGCAATATAGCTATATTGTAATATGCCATAAGCACATATGAAGACTGACGCTAACATCGAACTACACTAATGCTAATAATACCCTGCTCTGGTCCCAACTTCACACACATCTGTGCGTATCTCATTAGGAATGCGGTTCGGGTGCTTTCGTTGATCTTAAAAATACAGCGATTTGCTGTAAATCGGTATTGAACTTACAAAAATGCTGTTTTTTAATGCTAGTGAAGCAATTCACAGCCAAATCAGCAGTATTTTTTCCCGTTTTTTTGTACAGTGTGTATATATATATATATATTTATTTATTTATTTATTTATATTGAGATGTGATTAATTACATAATATTTAGATTAATTTGTTTTCTTTTATTAAATATGGCACATAAAAGATAAAAACAAAATATTAATGTTCTGTTATGCAGAAAATATTCATCATTTCCATTCTAGAAATTGTACGCAAAGTAATTAGAAGGAATAAACTGTTGAATTTTCCAAGTGAAGAAATAGCAAATAAATTGGAGGTGAAAAAGTTTAGAATATTTCTGAAATCATAACGCAATGTTTGACGAAAAATTTGCTAACATATTGTTGACTGACAATTTAATATGGAATTTTTGTTTTCAGTCAATATAAGTCCCGCCTTCTTTTAAAAGTTCTAGGAATACTCTTTGTCTAGTTGACTTTTTCAAACTTATACATCAGTAAATAACTGTATGTGAATTTCGTGTAAAATTTCTTACAGTCTAACAATGCATTTCCAAATGTATCGTATAAATACACATTCTTTCTTAGAAAGATTTTATGCTGTAAAAATTATATGGGCGGAACTATGTATTTAAAATACGCCTTTAGTAAATGACATTGGTTTTGAAATACGAGTACACTTGTGGCCGGTCAACAAAGTGTTAAAATTGAGAAACCTTATTTTATCATATGCTAGCTGTTACCCGTGATTCCGTTCACGTAACATAAAAAGAATAATAAATGCATGAATTAAGCAAAACATTTCACTCCTGAAAATTAAAAACATATATAATTAACCAACGCTTTATCACTTTTTATAGGAGACAATACGGCATTTCTTTGTTATAAGAGCATTAATATAACTCCGTCTTAAAATGTTAAATTTTGAGCCAAATAATATACACAATCGCAAAAATGAAACTGCAACCAATTGAAAAAGGAGTCCAAGGTGAGAGAAGAAATAATCATCTAGAATACCATTAAGCGTTTTACCACGCACAAAAAAAAAAAAACTTGGTTACAAAAATGTAAAACGACAAATTTCGCTCGCTAAAGAAAGCAAATTGGTTAGAACCCGATTACAGAGCCTTACCATACTATTCTTGGCTATTTTCTACCTATATATGAAAAAAATTCTACTATATACAACGCGCTTCCACGTTTGTAATATTAGGAATTTGATTATTTTAGAAGTTGGCGCGATCGGCATTTTCAAGTCTACGCAATTCGGATTGAGGAAAAATTTCATTACTTTTTTATTTCTTCTTTGCTCTTGCATTAAGCAAATTTTTCGATAAATTTTATTTTTATTTTGATAACATCGTTGTTTATTATTATTTTTTAAAAACATTGCGAATACATTTAAGCATTGTAATGGAAACTGCGCCATTTTTCTAATCCTATAAAACTTTACAAAAATCTATTACCAAAGAGAAAAAAGAAGAAAGAAAAAGCCATTTTTAACACTTTCCAACCTAGTTGAAAAGTGTTTATAACCTCGGTTTGCCTGGCCGTATGGCCGTCTACCGTCTGGCCGTCTGCCGTCTGGCCGTCTGCCGTCTGGCCGTGCTCTAACTCCCGTAAATATGCTCGGATTGCCCTGCAATTTTTATATGTTATTGTCGTTATATATAGCATGTTCCCTATTTCAACTGAAGTGTGTAGCACTTATAGTTTTTTTACAGGAACACTCAAAAGAATTCCGTTACATTACGATCTATGGGGAAAAATCATTTGCGGTTTATTTTAATGATGTTACACAATTTCAAATACATTTCTGTTTATTGACAGAAACTCCAGAAGTAGAATTTTAAACTGTGCTACGCGTTTCCTAACTAAACTTAAATTTAGCATCTTATGTAGTATGTATACAAATCTATAGATCATATACAGGGCTGAATAAAAGTATTCGGATAATTTTTCGAATATTGTATATGTTGGAAATAACTGAAATTACGTTTTTAAATATGTTATGCGTTTTCCAAATTGTTTACTTAGATGTTATCTTTCAGCTTATTAAACTGTAATGATTTGCAAAATTATTTTGGAAGCGTTGGAAAGTGTTACATAATCTATGCTTGACGCATGATTTTTCGTTCTTGTTAAAAAATAACAATAAAATTTTTGCTCCTTTAAAGCTGAAAGAAACGTGGAATTAAAATCCGGCTGCCAAACCACGATCTACAAACGTATCTCGATTGTACCAATGTACTTCAAGCCCTCGTGCCTTAATTTTAATACTGTAGAGGGAAAATGATGCTACTTTGATCCAATAGGTTTTTATGAACGAAAATGCCACTTTCTTTTTAAAAAATGTCATTTTTATTCAGATTTTCTGAGATGAACGTCTTAAGAATTAACGCTCGTCAAACATTGTTTTTTTCTTCAAGTAATCGAGTTATTATTTTTTTGTTTCTGTGAATGAAAATAACTAGTTCCCATTAATCATGACGTCATTTTCGACGTGGATAATTTTGCGATGCATATTATCGACAATTTCTATCCATTTTCTTTACAAACATTTTCTTAAACTTTAAAAAAAATTAAATTAAAAATACGGTACATTTATGTTAGCCGCGTGGAGACAATAAACCTCGCCATCATTCTTATTGTATTCTTTTCATTTAAAATACAGAGCTTTAATTTAAAACACGCACATTTAACATACATATATTACATACATTCCAAATAAATATAATATATACATTTCAAATATACTCATTTCAAATGAAAAACAAAAGACAAAAAAAAAAAAAAAAAAAAGAAAAATGAAAAATAATAATAAGAAATAATTTCATAACCCAAGATAATTTTATTTCAACATCAAAGCATATCCGTTTTATTTTCGATATTCATGACATCATAATCGCCTGCTTTCCGTACTTATACGCGTATTCATGCATCTTGTATCATTATCAAATGCTTGAAAATATGTACTTTATTTCTAATAATGTTATTTCATCCTCTTTTTAATTCTGAAATTTTTTTATTTCATTTTCATTTTTCAAGTGGAAATTTTTTTATTGAGAATAAATTGTTGAGTAAAAATTATTATTCCAAGTTTTGATTTAGTATGGCAATAATAAAGCAAATTTAACCATTTTAAAATTTTATACGAAAATAATGTTCACTTATTCTCTATGAAAGTAATAAAATTTGGAATTGTTAAGAAAAGCTTGAAAATATGCGTTTTATTTCTAATAATGCCATTTCATCTTCTTTTTAATTCTTAATTTTCTTTATTTCGCTTTCATTTTTCACGTGTAAGTTTTTCAATTGAACATAAATTGTTGAGTAAAAATTATTTTTCCGGGTTTTGATTTAGTATTTGCAACGGTAAGTATTAGCAACGATAAAGTAAATTTAACCATTTTGAAATTTTATACGAAAAAGTGTCCATTTATTCGCTATGAAAATAATGAAATTTTGAATTATTAAGAAAAAGTATTTGAATAAAATAAACAAAATATAGCCGATGTTCATTTCTTGGTTATAATACATCTGCACTGCTGGCCATCCAAAATGCAACACCATGAAGGAATGCAAATAACAGAATGATATTTACTGGACAAATACATTATAGTGGGAAGGACAAGTGATTACATTTTCACAAAATTTGGAGGTATAGTTCCTGAGAAAACACTACCCAGAGTTGCCACCCCTAGCCGCAATAACAGCATTTATCTGCTTAGGCATGGAGTCGAACAGAGATTGGATGTCATGTACGGGTTCAGCAGTCCATGCAACTTCAACACTATGCCACAGTTCATCAACCGTAGTGACGGGCGAGTGGTGACGGGCAGTCGCTCAGAAGCCATTGACAGGACAATTTCAATTGGTGAGAAATCAGGAGAACGTGCCGGTGAGGGCAACAGTCGAATATGTTCTGTATCAATGAAGGTCGGGATAGTACGAGCAACATGCGGTCGTGAATTGTACTTCTGAGAAGTAGAGTTCCAGAGGTCTCGAAGCTAGAGCAGAACTACGGGCAGTAACACCACAGAAATGTAACGGCTGCTGTTCATATTGTCGGCAATGGGAACAAGAAAATATCGAGACGTGTATTCAATGGTACCTCATACCGTCACTCCAGGTGATATGCCAGTATGACGATGTCGAATGCAAGCTGGCAATATGCGTTTTCCACGATGCTGCCAAACACGGATGCGGGCATCATGATACTGTATATGTCAAATTAATACCATATAACGAAGGTGATACGAATTAAAATCACAAAACTCCACATTCCGAAAAAAAAATATCAAATCAAATCAAATTAAATGATTAATTAACCTATTAACTGGGTATGATGAAATATTTCGTCATACACGAACTACTATTGCAATAGTTCGAACGCATTATTTTCACTAGTAAAATTTTAAAAGAAATTTAAAAAAAAAACTGCGGAACAGATGTTTTACATTCACGCACCTTTGTTTGGCCATTTTCTAGTTGGCGCGATTTTCAAGCCCGCGCCAAACCAATAACTTAATACAATTGCTAGGTTGCCATTAAAGGAAAAAATCCCCTAAATTTGGCGACTTTTTTCCTTTTTATAACCGATTAAAAAAAAACTGTGCGTGAGTGTATGGCATCATAGCCAAAACTGCCATGAATAAGGAAAAATTTTTGTTCCTTTTTACTGGTGGAAGTGTGCCCCGTTGTCAATCAGGTATATCAGTTGAACAAAACTTTATTCCCCGGTTAGCCATTTAAAATCTTCGCCAACTTACATTTAAAAACGAACATTTCGTTTAAATTACAACAAGCTTTAAGTTTTAAGAAAATACGTCTAAAACGCATGCGCAACTTAAGATTGTGACCTCCGGTAGCTGCTCCGGAAATATCAAAGTGTCTTCATTTAAGACGCATCCCCTTGATTCAGACATTTTTCATATGCCCACATGCCATTTATATCATGATTATAGTAAGATACTTATGTGTTTTAAATTAAGACATCTGTTATGTCTGAAGTTGCACAATCAGACACTTAGGTGTCTTGATTAGTTTTTCAGACACATTTTTATCTGAATTTAAGACACATCTATTTGCAAATTTTTAATAAAGCGAATTAGTCTATACGAAATCAGATGAAAGCCGCAGAGATCATACGAAATCTCTGCTGCTTACGGACCGCAGATTGGAGACCCTTGATTTCGCGCACGATAAATGAGTTGTATTACACTTGCATTATACGTATATTGTATATTTAAATAAAGTTTAAAATGTATGTGGTTTATTTCATGAAATCTTATTAAGGACAAAAAGATACAAATAATTTAATTTTTCTAAGTATGAAAATTCAAGCAAGAATAGTTCATTATGTTTTTGTTAAATATAAAGGATTTAAAAAGGGATATTATATTAACACATTGTTGATCGGAAGTGTTGCAAATTTAGCGCATTTTTTAAATTCAAAATGGTTACCACAATTTTCCAACAGCAATTTTCTTTTATATAATGACATATGTTGTGTCATTAAATAAAGCAAAGACTACTATTCAAAAATTCTGGTAGTTGTTTTGAATTAAAAAAAAAGACGAGCTAAATTAATAACGCTTGTACTCTTTACCTGTCAAAAAAGTGTAAAAATCATGCTTATTAAAGTGCAGATAAATGTTTGACTTTTTCACAATTTTACGCCTTCTTTTCATTTAAGTTATCGCGTCTTCTATAGCGTAGTGTTACGGCCTTAATTATATTACCATAAAATTCTATTGGCATCAGAAATGTTTCTTAAACTCGTTCTCGTGCATAAACTTTTTGTATATTTTAAAGATTTATGAATGCTACTAAATGATACAAAACGTATGAGTAAACTTTTGTCCAATTAAGTATTTTTTATACTATTACTGTAGACTAAAACATATTTTGACTTCTTTTTTTGAACATTTTTTTAATGTTAAACTTTCTTCTTCTTTTTTTTGTGCATTATCATGTATGCATTCAGTTAAAATGAAAACTGGATAAAAGATAGTCATATCAGATAAATCCATTACATTTTTATTTCTTTTAATGTTCCTGGAAGCATAAAACAGAAATATTTTTCTTCATATGTGTAGATTATTTGCATTGCCTTTATGTTTTCAAAATAATTTGTGTTTTCATATAGAAAACGTTAACAGTTAGGGATGTGTAAAAAATTGTCACAATAAAAACCGGAGTAGTCTAGAAAATCATTAACTTATATTTATACGTTTTTTCGATGAACTAGAAATATTAAATAAAATTCGTTTAATATATATATAAGGTTAAATTTTACTTAAAGTTTTATATATATACTAGCAAGCTACGCCCGCTACGCTGGTCAATTTCTTATAACGAACTTTTAATCCAACAAAATATTGACATTTCATAATTCACTTTTATATTTTAACAGAATAATAAGGCTACTATAATTTGTGACTCGTGCTATAGCCAATATACACGCCAGGACACGTCGCCCTTATCATTATCTTTTTACGCATGAAGGTTTCGCTATGGTACTCCATTGTGAAATTTGGTAATTTTTCAAACTCAATATTTGAAAAATGGCATAATCATTAGATTTGAAATTTATATCAAGAAAAATACAATTTTTTACCTTTCAAACGCAGTTTGCCTAACAATTTTCTGACAAATACTTTTCGAGCTACTATTTTTTTTAGTAACTTCGAATGTTTCATTATCCGAGATTAATCTGTGGCAACAATTAGCGAAAAACCCAGTCGTCAGAAACGCATAGTTTTTTATTAAAGAGGCTGTTGGAGCAGGGATTGTCACCACCAATTTGCCACCATCACTTTTGAAATGGGTTCGGTACTTCTAGCTCTCTAGAACTCCATAGAATCTCTAGAAGTCCATAGAAATTGTAATTTAGAATGGTTTTAAAACGCTTTTCACTCATTTTACCCTTTTAAATTAATTTTTTTTTATTTATTTTTTTTAAAGCATTTACATCTTATAAGTAACTACAATGCCAAATTTCAAATTTCTAGCTCATTCCGTACAGGGTCATTCATAATTCCCTCCGGGGTTTCGAAACGTTATAGTAAAAAAACGAAGACGAATATGAAAAAACGAAACATATGAAATTATTCCGAAACTATTCAAGTTTTACTTACATACATTACAGGTGTTCTATGTGTGAACCCTTGGTCACACGGCATACATCCATGCGATAGTCCAGTTGCTGCCATACTCCGTTTCTTTAAATTTCCGGTACCACACATGAATTGATTTGTCAGTTGGTCACTGTTTTCGATATTTATTACGAAAGGCCCGTTGAACTGACACCACTGATTCAGATTTAAAGAAACGGAGTATGGCTGGAACTGGACTATCGCATGGATGTATGCCGTGTGACCAAGGGTTCACACATAGAACACCTGTAATGTATGTAAGTAAAACTTGAATAGTTTCGGAATAATTTCATATGTTTCTTTCTTTCATATTCGTCTTCGTATTTTTACTATAACGTTTCGAAACCCCGGAGGGAATTATGAATGACCCTGTATAAAAAAAATCGCAATTTTAGAACGTTTTTCGCCCCTGCACCCCCCTGGAGTTAGTGACACCGACATAAAATATAGCCTATGTTGGAGCACGGGTTGTCACCATCAATTTGCCACCATCACTTTTGAAATCGGTTCGGTAGTTCCAGATATTCCGTAGAAATTTTAATTTAGAATGTTTTTAGAACGCTTTTCGCTCATTTCACCCTTTTAAATTTCGAATTTTTTTTAAATTTTATTCTTAGAGAGCATTTACATCTTATAAGTAACTGCAATGCCAAATTTCAAATTTCTAGCTCCTTCAGTATAAACAAAATCGCAATTTTAGAACGTTTTTCGCTCCTGCACCCCCCTGGGGATAGTGGCACCCACAAAAAATATATCCTATGTTGGAGTAGGTGTTGTCACCATCAATTTTCCACCATCACTTTTGAAATCGGTTCGGTAGTTCCGAAGATTCCATAGAAATTGTAATTTAGAATGTTTTTAGAACGCTTTTCGCTCATTTCACCCTTTTAAATTTCGAATTTTTTTTAATTTTGTTTTTAGAGAGCATTTACATCTTATAAGTAACTACAATGCCAAATTTCAAATTTCTAGATTCTTCAGTATAAAAAAGATCTCAATTTTAGAACGTTTTTCGCTCCTGCACCCCCCCCCTGGGGTTAGTGACACCGACATAAAATATAGCCTATGTTGGAGCAGGGGTTGTCACCATCCATTTGCCACCATCACTTTTGAAATCGGTTCGGTAGTTCCAGAGATTCCATAGAAATTGTAATTTAGAATGTTTTTAGAACGCTTTTCGCTCATTTTACCCTTTTAAATTTCGAATTTTTTTTAGTTTGTTCTTAGAGAGCAATTACATGTTATAAGTAACTACAACGCCAAATTTCAAATTTCTAGCTCCTTCAGTATAAAAAATATCTCAATTTTAGAACGTTTTTCGCTCCTGCAACCCCCTCGGGTTAGTGACACCGACATAAAATATAGCCTATGTTGGAGCAGGGGTTGTCACCATCCATTTGCCACCATCACTTTTGAAATCGGTTCGGTAGTTCTAGAGATTCCATAGAAATTGTAATTTAGAATGTTTTTAGAACGCTTTTCGCTCATTTCACCCTTTTAAATTTCGAATTTTTTTATTTTGTTCTTAGACAGCATTTACATCTTATAAGTAACTACAACGCCAAATTTCAAATCGGTTCGGTAGTTCTAGAGATTCCATAGAAATTGTAATTTAGAATGTTTTTAGAACGCTTTTCGCTCATTTCACCCTTTTAAATTTCGAATTTTTTTATTTTGTTCTTAGACAGCATTTACATCTTATAAGTAACTACAACGCCAAATTTCAAATCGGTTCGGTAGTTCTAGAGATTCCATAGAAATTGTAATTTAGAATGTTTTTAGAACGCTTTTCGCTCATTTCACCCTTTTAAATTTCGAATTTTTTTTATTTTGTTCTTAGAGAGCATTTACATCTTATAAGTAATTACAACGCCAAATTTCAAATTTCTAGCTGCTTCAGTATAGAAAATATCGCAATTTTAGAACGTTTTTCGCTCCTGCACCCCCCTGGGGTAGTGGCACCGACATAAAATATAGCCTATGTTGGAGCAGGGGTTGTCACCATCAATTTGCTACCATCACTTTTGAAATCGGTTCGGTAGTTCCAGAGATTACCCCCTACAAACAAAGAAACAATCTTTACTCCTTTATAATATTAGTATAGATAATGTGTAAATCAAGGGTGCGTCGGAATTAACTCAGCAAACTTTTTTTTTCTTTAAATGGCGTTAGAACAAATGTCTCCGTGTTTACAATCTTTACGTTAAAATGAAATTTAATATGTGCAAATTATTCTGAAGAAATTTTCAATATTATTAACAGTAGTACGAGCAATTTGCGCTATTCGAATAATGACTGACCACATAAATGACAATTCCTTACACTAAAGACTCGTTGTTCGATAGTTAATCATAGTGGTGCCATTTTTTACTTATCCATCATACGTAGTATAGGGTAAGTCTTGTAATCGTTTTGAAATTCGAAAAATTTCTTTTTGACGGATTTACACGTTTCAGACACTGGAGATTCCGAAAAACATATTTTTAGAAAAAAATTTTTGCCGTCCGTCTGTGTGTCTGTGTGTCTGTGTGTGTGTGTGTCTGTAAACGCTCTATCTCCCGAAAAAATTGAGATAGAGGCTTGCAATTTGGTATGTACTTAGTATGTAATAATGGGAAGAAGCCTATTTCATTTCAATAACCTCGATTAACCGGAACTATTTTATTCGGACCCTCGAAATATTCGTTCTGATAAAAGGTATATAAAAATTTTCGAAATTGTTTATTTTAAGAAATGAATATAAAAGACAATAAAAAAACATAAATTTTACATAAAGCATGAAGTCGATCGGATAATTAGTTGCCGAGATATTTGGAATCCTATTTTCCACACTCTTCGATTTTTCATGACCCTGTATTTCATCCAAATTGCACTTCAAAGATATATTTTAATTGGAAATTTGACGCGTAATCAGATGCAATAAACCGCTAGTTAATAGGATTATTATTTTTGGAGTTATAAGGAAAAACCTCTTTCAAGCAATTCAGTAATCGAGCCTTTAAAGTTTATGACGTCATCAAGCCACGATTTTATTTGAATTGCAATGCATTTTATAAGTAGTTTACAAATTTTTATTTTAATATTTTACATTATGCATATCCATGATGGGTAAGTATTACGGTGGCCCCCAACGACTAGTTACTAATTTCGGTCAAATTTAAAAATTTGATCTAGTTTAACTAGAAGGTAAACAAATTACGAACGAATTAAAAATTTATTATTGCATGTTGCTAGAATATTTTAATAAAATTTTCGCAATAATACCGACGACTTTTTCAGTTTCATTTTTTTCAATATAAGACAAACGATAAATGAAAAAAAAAAAAAAATCACACAATTTTGAAACACTCAGTTATAAGGTGAAATCTTATCATTTTATTTGTTTTAATTTGTTTTATTTTAATTTTATTTTGATGTAAATTCTGCATATATGAAGGCATTGGATTTAAAGTTATAGAGAAAAAAATCATGCTGGGTTAATTATGGTCCTCTCTGTATATATATATATATATATATATATATATATATATATATATACATATTGGCACTTGGACTTCAGCACTAATGAAAAGTAGAAATGAAATCATTCGCAGTCTGGGACTGGTACATTAATCAAAACATAATGCAGGTTTCACTAAGTGTCTGAAATCACGAAATTTTTAAATCTACGCATTTGTAAAGTCACGCTCGAATTTTTTTTAATTTTGTTTTTAGAGAGCATTTACATCTTATAAGTAACTACAATGCCAAATTTCAAATTTCTAGATTCTTCAGTATAAAAAAGATCTCAATTTTAGAACGTTTTTCGCTCCTGCACCCCCCCCCCTGGGGTTAGTGACACCGACATAAAATATAGCCTATGTTGGAGCAGGGGTTGTCACCATCCATTTGCCACCATCACTTTTGAAATCGGTTCGGTAGTTCCAGAGATTCCATAGAAATTGTAATTTAGAATGTTTTTAGAACGCTTTTCGCTCATTTTACCCTTTTAAATTTCGAATTTTTTTTAGTTTGTTCTTAGAGAGCAATTACATGTTATAAGTAACTACAACGCCAAATTTCAAATTTCTAGCTCCTTCAGTATAAAAAATATCTCAATTTTAGAACGTTTTTCGCTCCTGCAACCCCCTCGGGTTAGTGACACCGACATAAAATATAGCCTATGTTGGAGCAGGGGTTGTCACCATCCATTTGCCACCATCACTTTTGAAATCGGTTCGGTAGTTCTAGAGATTCCATAGAAATTGTAATTTAGAATGTTTTTAGAACGCTTTTCGCTCGTTTCACGCTTTTAAATTTCGAATTTTTTTTTTTTTTTTTGTTCTTAGAGAGCATTTACATCTTATAAGTAACTACAACGCAAAATTTCAAATCGGTTCGGTAGTTCCAGAGATTCCATAGAAATTGTAATTTAGAATGTTTTTAGAACGCTTTTCGCTCGTTTCACCCTTTTAAATTTCGAATTTTTTTTTTATTTTGTTCTTAGAGAGCATTTACATCTTATAAGTAACTACAACGCCAAATTTCAAATCGGTTCGGTAGTTCCAGAGATTCCATAGAAATTGTAATTTAGAATGTTTTTAGAACGCTTTTCGCTCATTTCACCCTTTTAAATTTCGAATTTTTTTATTTTGTTCTTAGACAGCATTTACATCTTATAAGTAACTACAACGCCAAATTTCAAATCGGTTCGGTAGTTCTAGAGATTCCATAGAAATTGTAATTTAGAATGTTTTTAGAACGCTTTTCGCTCATTTCACCCTTTTAAATTTCGAATTTTTTTATTTTGTTCTCAGACAGCATTTACATCTTATAAGTAACTACAACGCCAAATTTCAAATCGGTTCGGTAGTTCTAGAGATTCCATAGAAATTGTAATTTAGAATGTTTTTAGAACGCTTTTCGCTCATTTCACCCTTTTAAATTTCGAATTTTTTTTATTTTGTTCTTAGAGAGCATTTACATCTTATAAGTAACTACAACGCCAAATTTCAAATCGGTTCGGTAGTTCCAGAGATTCCATAGAAATTGTAATTTAGAATGTTTTTAGAACGCTTTTCGCTCGTTTCACCCTTTTAAATTTCGAATTTTTTTTTTATTTTGTTCTTAGAGAGCATTTACATCTTATAAGTAACTACAACGCCAAATTTCAAATCGGTTCGGTAGTTCCAGAGATTCCATAGAAATTGTAATTTAGAATGTTTTTAGAACGCTTTTCGCTCATTTCACCCTTTTAAATTTCGAATTTTTTTTATTTTGTTTTTAGAGAGCATTTACATCTTATAAGTAACTACAACGCAAAATTTCAAATCGGTTCGGTAGTTCTAGAGATTCCATAGAAATTGTAATTTAGAATGTTTTTAGAACGCTTTTCGCTCATTTCACCCTTTTAAATTTCGAATTTTTTTATTTTGTTCTTAGACAGCATTTACATCTTATAAGTAACTACAACGCCAAATTTCAAATCGGTTCGGTAGTTCTAGAGATTCCATAGAAATTGTAATTTAGAATGTTTTTAGAACGCTTTTCGCTCATTTCACCCTTTTAAATTTCGAATTTTTTTATTTTGTTCTTAGACAGCATTTACATCTTATAAGTAACTACAACGCCAAATTTCAAATCGGTTCGGTAGTTCTAGAGATTCCATAGAAATTGTAATTTAGAATGTTTTTAGAACGCTTTTCGCTCATTTCACCCTTTTAAATTTCGAATTTTTTTATTTTGTTCTTAGACAGCATTTACATCTTATAAGTAACTACAACGCCAAATTTCAAATTGGTTCGGTAGTTCCAGAGATTCCATAGAAATTGTAATTTAGAATGTTTTTAGAACGCTTTTCGCTCATTTCACCCTTTTAAATTTCGAATTTTTTTAATTTTGTTTTTAGAGAGCATTTACATCTTATAAGTAACTACAACGCAAAATTTCAAATCGGTTCGGTAGTTCTAGAGATTCCATAGAAATTGTAATTTAGAATGTTTTTAGAACGCTTTTCGCTCATTTCACCCTTTTAAATTTCGAATTTTTTTATTTTGTTCTTAGACAGCATTTACATCTTATAAGTAACTACAACGCCAAATTTCAAATCGGTTCGGTAGTTCTAGAGATTCCATAGAAATTGTAATTTAGAATGTTTTTAGAACGCTTTTCGCTCATTTCACCCTTTTAAATTTCGAATTTTTTTATTTTGTTCTTAGACAGCATTTACATCTTATAAGTAACTACAACGCCAAATTTCAAATCGGTTCGGTAGTTCTAGAGAATCCATAGAAATTGTAATTTAGAATGTTTTTAGAACGCTTTTCGCTCATTTCACCCTTTTAAATATCGAATTTTTTTTATTTTGTTCTTAGAGAGCATTTACATCTTATAAGTAACTTCAACGCCAAATTTCAAATCGGTTCGGTAGTTCCAGAGATTCCATAGAAATTGTAATTTAGAATGTTTTTAGAACGCTTTTCGCTCGTTTCACCCTTTTAAATTTCGAATTTTTTTTTTATTTTGTTCTTAGAGAGCATTTACATCTTATAAGTAACTACAACGCCAAATTTCAAATCGGTTCGGTAGTTCCAGAGATTCCATAGAAATTGTAATTTAGAATGTTTTTAGAACGCTTTTCGCTCATTTCACCCTTTTAAATTTCGAATTTTTTTTATTTTGTTTTTAGAGAGCATTTACATCTTATAAGTAACTACAACGCAAAATTTCAAATCGGTTCGGTAGTTCTAGAGATTCCATAGAAATTGTAATTTAGAATGTTTTTAGAACGCTTTTCGCTCATTTCACCCTTTTAAATTTCGAATTTTTTTATTTTGTTCTCAGACAGCATTTACATCTTATAAGTAACTACAACGCCAAATTTCAAATCGGTTCGGTAGTTCTAGAGATTCCATAGAAATTGTAATTTAGAATGTTTTTAGAACGCTTTTCGCTCATTTCACCCTTTTAAATTTCGAATTTTTTTTATTTTGTTCTTAGAGAGCATTTACATCTTATAAGTAACTACAACGCCAAATTTCAAATCGGTTCGGTAGTTCCAGAGATTCCATAGAAATTGTAATTTAGAATGTTTTTAGAACGCTTTTCGCTCGTTTCACCCTTTTAAATTTCGAATTTTTTTTTTATTTTGTTCTTAGAGAGCATTTACATCTTATAAGTAACTACAACGCCAAATTTCAAATCGGTTCGGTAGTTCCAGAGATTCCATAGAAATTGTAATTTAGAATGTTTTTAGAACGCTTTTCGCTCATTTCACCCTTTTAAATTTCGAATTTTTTTTATTTTGTTTTTAGAGAGCATTTACATCTTATAAGTAACTACAACGCAAAATTTCAAATCGGTTCGGTAGTTCTAGAGATTCCATAGAAATTGTAATTTAGAATGTTTTTAGAACGCTTTTCGCTCATTTCACCCTTTTAAATTTCGAATTTTTTTATTTTGTTCTTAGACAGCATTTACATCTTATAAGTAACTACAACGCCAAATTTCAAATCGGTTCGGTAGTTCTAGAGATTCCATAGAAATTGTAATTTAGAATGTTTTTAGAACGCTTTTCGCTCATTTCACCCTTTTAAATTTCGAATTTTTTTATTTTGTTCTTAGACAGCATTTACATCTTATAAGTAACTACAACGCCAAATTTCAAATCGGTTCGGTAGTTCTAGAGATTCCATAGAAATTGTAATTTAGAATGTTTTTAGAACGCTTTTCGCTCATTTCACCCTTTTAAATTTCGAATTTTTTTATTTTGTTCTTAGACAGCATTTACATCTTATAAGTAACTACAACGCCAAATTTCAAATTGGTTCGGTAGTTCCAGAGATTCCATAGAAATTGTAATTTAGAATGTTTTTAGAACGCTTTTCGCTCATTTCACCCTTTTAAATTTCGAATTTTTTTAATTTTGTTTTTAGAGAGCATTTACATCTTATAAGTAACTACAACGCAAAATTTCAAATCGGTTCGGTAGTTCTAGAGATTCCATAGAAATTGTAATTTAGAATGTTTTTAGAACGCTTTTCGCTCATTTCACCCTTTTAAATTTCGAATTTTTTTATTTTGTTCTTAGACAGCATTTACATCTTATAAGTAACTACAACGCCAAATTTCAAATCGGTTCGGTAGTTCTAGAGATTCCATAGAAATTGTAATTTAGAATGTTTTTAGAACGCTTTTCGCTCATTTCACCCTTTTAAATTTCGAATTTTTTTATTTTGTTCTTAGACAGCATTTACATCTTATAAGTAACTACAACGCCAAATTTCAAATCGGTTCGGTAGTTCTAGAGAATCCATAGAAATTGTAATTTAGAATGTTTTTAGAACGCTTTTCGCTCATTTCACCCTTTTAAATATCGAATTTTTTTTATTTTGTTCTTAGAGAGCATTTACATCTTATAAGTAACTTCAACGCCAAATTTCAAATCGGTTCGGTAGTTCCAGAGATTCCATAGAAATTGTAATTTAGAATGTTTTTAGAACGCTTTTCGCTCGTTTCACCCTTTTAAATTTCGAATTTTTTTTTTATTTTGTTCTTAGAGAGCATTTACATCTTATAAGTAACTACAACGCCAAATTTCAAATCGGTTCGGTAGTTCCAGAGATTCCATAGAAATTGTAATTTAGAATGTTTTTAGAACGCTTTTCGCTCATTTCACCCTTTTAAATTTCGAATTTTTTTTATTTTGTTTTTAGAGAGCATTTACATCTTATAAGTAACTACAACGCAAAATTTCAAATCGGTTCGGTAGTTCTAGAGATTCCATAGAAATTGTAATTTAGAATGTTTTTAGAACGCTTTTCGCTCATTTCACCCTTTTAAATTTCGAATTTTTTTATTTTGTTCTCAGACAGCATTTACATCTTATAAGTAACTACAACGCCAAATTTCAAATCGGTTCGGTAGTTCTAGAGATTCCATAGAAATTGTAATTTAGAATGTTTTTAGAACGCTTTTCGCTCATTTCACCCTTTTAAATTTCGAATTTTTTTTATTTTGTTCTTAGAGAGCATTTACATCTTATAAGTAACTACAACGCCAAATTTCAAATCGGTTCGGTAGTTCCAGAGATTCCATAGAAATTGTAATTTAGAATGTTTTTAGAACGCTTTTCGCTCGTTTCACCCTTTTAAATTTCGAATTTTTTTTTTATTTTGTTCTTAGAGAGCATTTACATCTTATAAGTAACTACAACGCCAAATTTCAAATCGGTTCGGTAGTTCCAGAGATTCCATAGAAATTGTAATTTAGAATGTTTTTAGAACGCTTTTCGCTCATTTCACCCTTTTAAATTTCGAATTTTTTTTATTTTGTTTTTAGAGAGCATTTACATCTTATAAGTAACTACAACGCAAAATTTCAAATCGGTTCGGTAGTTCTAGAGATTCCATAGAAATTGTAATTTAGAATGTTTTTAGAACGCTTTTCGCTCATTTCACCCTTTTAAATTTCGAATTTTTTTATTTTGTTCTTAGACAGCATTTACATCTTATAAGTAACTACAACGCCAAATTTCAAATCGGTTCGGTAGTTCTAGAGATTCCATAGAAATTGTAATTTAGAATGTTTTTAGAACGCTTTTCGCTCATTTCACCCTTTTAAATTTCGAATTTTTTTAATTTTGTTTTTAGAGAGCATTTACATCTTATAAGTAACTACAACGCAAAATTTCAAATCGGTTCGGTAGTTCTAGAGATTCCATAGAAATTGTAATTTAGAATGTTTTTAGAACGCTTTTCGCTCATTTCACCCTTTTAAATTTCGAATTTTTTTATTTTGTTCTTAGACAGCATTTACATCTTATAAGTAACTACAACGCCAAATTTCAAATCGGTTCGGTAGTTCTAGAGATTCCATAGAAATTGTAATTTAGAATGTTTTTAGAACGCTTTTCGCTCATTTCACCCTTTTAAATTTCGAATTTTTTTATTTTGTTCTTAGACAGCATTTACATCTTATAAGTAACTACAACGCCAAATTTCAAATCGGTTCGGTAGTTCTAGAGAATCCATAGAAATTGTAATTTAGAATGTTTTTAGAACGCTTTTCGCTCATTTCACCCTTTTAAATATCGAATTTTTTTTATTTTGTTCTTAGAGAGCATTTACATCTTATAAGTAACTTCAACGCCAAATTTCAAATCGGTTCGGTAGTTCCAGAGATTCCATAGAAATTGTAATTTAGAATGTTTTTAGAACGCTTTTCGCTCGTTTCACCCTTTTAAATTTCGAATTTTTTTTTTATTTTGTTCTTAGAGAGCATTTACATCTTATAAGTAACTACAACGCCAAATTTCAAATCGGTTCGGTAGTTCCAGAGATTCCATAGAAATTGTAATTTAGAATGTTTTTAGAACGCTTTTCGCTCATTTCACCCTTTTAAATTTCGAATTTTTTTTATTTTGTTTTTAGAGAGCATTTACATCTTATAAGTAACTACAACGCAAAATTTCAAATCGGTTCGGTAGTTCTAGAGATTCCATAGAAATTGTAATTTAGAATGTTTTTAGAACGCTTTTCGCTCATTTCACCCTTTTAAATTTCGAATTTTTTTATTTTGTTCTTAGACAGCATTTACATCTTATAAGTAACTACAACGCCAAATTTCAAATCGGTTCGGTAGTTCTAGAGATTCCATAGAAATTGTAATTTAGAATGTTTTTAGAACGCTTTTCGCTCATTTCACCCTTTTAAATTTCGAATTTTTTTATTTTGTTCTTAGACAGCATTTACATCTTATAAGTAACTACAACGCCAAATTTCAAATCGGTTCGGTAGTTCTAGAGATTCCATAGAAATTGTAATTTAGAATGTTTTTAGAACGCTTTTCGCTCATTTCACCTTTTTAAATTTCGAATTTTTTTTATTTTGTTCTTAGAGAGCATTTACATCTTATAAGTAACTACAACGCCAAATTTCAAATCGGTTCGGTAGTTCCAGAGATTCCATAGAAATTGTAATTTAGAATGTTTTTAGAACGCTTTTCGCTCGTTTCACCCTTTTAAATTTCGAATTTTTTTTTTATTTTGTTCTTAGAGAGCATTTACATCTTATAAGTAACTACAACGCAAAATTTCAAATCGGTTCGGTAGTTCTAGAGATTCCATAGAAATTGTAATTTAGAATGTTTTTAGAACGCTTTTCGCTCATTTCACCCTTTTAAATTTCGAATTTTTTTATTTTGTTCTTAGACAGCATTTACATCTTATAAGTAACTACAACGCCAAATTTCAAATCGGTTCGGTAGTTCCAGAGATTCCTTAGAAATTGTAATTTAGAATGTTTTTAGAACGCTTTTCGCTCATTTCACCCTTTTAAATTTCGAATTTTTTTTATTTTGTTTTTAGAGAGCATTTACATCTTATAAGTAACTACAACGCAAAATTTCAAATCGGTTCGGTAGTTCTAGAGATTCCATAGAAATTGTAATTTAGAATGTTTTTAGAACGCTTTTCGCTCATTTCACCCTTTTAAATTTCGAATTTTTTTATTTTGTTCTTAGACAGCATTTACATCTTATAAGTAACTACAACGCCAAATTTCAAATCGGTTCGGTAGTTCTAG
This sequence comes from Maratus michaelseni, assembly GCA_963931845.1. Classification (NCBI taxonomy): domain Eukaryota; kingdom Metazoa; phylum Arthropoda; class Arachnida; order Araneae; family Salticidae; genus Maratus; species Maratus michaelseni. The sequence goes on along the minus strand of OZ007586.1, from coordinate 218,980,988 downwards.
AGATTCCATAGAAATTGTAATTTAGAATGTTTTTAGAACGCTTTTCGCTCATTTCACCCTTTTAAATTTCGAATTTTTTTATTTTGTTCTTAGACAGCATTTACATCTTATAAGTAACTACAACGCCAAATTTCAAATCGGTTCGGTAGTTCTAGAGATTCCATAGAAATTGTAATTTAGAATGTTTTTAGAACGCTTTTCGCTCATTTCACCTTTTTAAATTTCGAATTTTTTTTATTTTGTTCTTAGAGAGCATTTACATCTTATAAGTAACTACAACGCCAAATTTCAAATCGGTTCGGTAGTTCCAGAGATTCCATAGAAATTGTAATTTAGAATGTTTTTAGAACGCTTTTCGCTCGTTTCACCCTTTTAAATTTCGAATTTTTTTTTTATTTTGTTCTTAGAGAGCATTTACATCTTATAAGTAACTACAACGCCAAATTTCAAATCGGTTCGGTAGTTCCAGAGATTCCATAGAAATTGTAATTTAGAATGTTTTTAGAACGCTTTTCGCTCATTTCACCCTTTTAAATTTCGAATTTTTTTTTATTTTGTTTTTAGAGAGCATTTACATCTTATAAGTAACTACAACGCAAAATTTCAAATCGGTTCGGTAGTTCTAGAGATTCCATAGAAATTGTAATTTAGAATGTTTTTAGAACGCTTTTCGCTCATTTCACCCTTTTAAATTTCGAATTTTTTTATTTTGTTCTTAGACAGCATTTACATCTTATAAGTAACTACAACGCCAAATTTCAAATCGGTTCGGTAGTTCTAGAGATTCCATAGAAATTGTAATTTAGAATGTTTTTAGAACGCTTTTCGCTCATTTCACCCTTTTAAATTTCGAATTTTTTTATTTTGTTCTTAGACAGCATTTACATCTTATAAGTAACTACAACGCCAAATTTCAAATCGGTTCGGTAGTTCTAGAGATTCCATAGAAATTGTAATTTAGAATGTTTTTAGAACGCTTTTCGCTCATTTCACCCTTTTAAATTTCGAATTTTTTTATTTTGTTCTTAGACAGCATTTACATCTTATAAGTAACTACAACGCCAAATTTCAAATCGGTTCGGTAGTTCTAGAGAATCCATAGAAATTGTAATTTAGAATGTTTTTAGAACGCTTTTCGCTCATTTCACCCTTTTAAATATCGAATTTTTTTTATTTTGTTCTTAGAGAGCATTTACATCTTATAAGTAACTTCAACGCCAAATTTCAAATCGGTTCGGTAGTTCCAGAGATTCCATAGAAATTGTAATTTAGAATGTTTTTAGAACGCTTTTCGCTCGTTTCACCCTTTTAAATTTCGAATTTTTTTTTTATTTTGTTCTTAGAGAGCATTTACTTCTTATAAGTAACTACAACGCCAAATTTCAAATCGGTTCGGTAGTTCCAGAGATTCCTTAGAAATTGTAATTTAGAATGTTTTTAGAACGCTTTTCGCTCATTTCACCCTTTTAAATTTCGAATTTTTTTTATTTTGTTTTTAGAGAGCATTTACATCTTATAAGTAACTACAACGCAAAATTTCAAATCGGTTCGGTAGTTCTAGAGATTCCATAGAAATTGTAATTTAGAATGTTTTTAGAACGCTTTTCGCTCATTTCACCCTTTTAAATTTCGAATTTTTTTATTTTGTTCTTAGACAGCATTTACATCTTATAAGTAACTACAACGCCAAATTTCAAATCGGTTCGGTAGTTCTAGAGATTCCATAGAAATTGTAATTTAGAATGTTTTTAGAACGCTTTTCGCTCATTTCACCCTTTTAAATTTCGAATTTTTTTATTTTGTTCTTAGACAGCATTTACATCTTATAAGTAACTACAACGCCAAATTTCAAATCGGTTCGGTAGTTCTAGAGATTCCATAGAAATTGTAATTTAGAATGTTTTTAGAACGCTTTTCGCTCATTTCACCTTTTTAAATTTCGAATTTTTTTTATTTTGTTCTTAGAGAGCATTTACATCTTATAAGTAACTACAACGCCAAATTTCAAATCGGTTCGGTAGTTCCAGAGATTCCATAGAAATTGTAATTTAGAATGTTTTTAGAACGCTTTTCGCTCGTTTCACCCTTTTAAATTTCGAATTTTTTTTTTATTTTGTTCTTAGAGAGCATTTACATCTTATAAGTAACTACAACGCCAAATTTCAAATCGGTTCGGTAGTTCCAGAGATTCCATAGAAATTGTAATTTAGAATGTTTTTAGAACGCTTTTCGCTCATTTCACCCTTTTAAATTTCGAATTTTTTTTATTTTGTTTTTAGAGAGCATTTACATCTTATAAGTAACTACAACGCAAAATTTCAAATCGGTTCGGTAGTTCTAGAGATTCCATAGAAATTGTAATTTAGAATGTTTTTAGAACGCTTTTCGCTCATTTCACCCTTTTAAATTTCGAATTTTTTTATTTTGTTCTTAGACAGCATTTACATCTTATAAGTAACTACAACGCCAAATTTCAAATCGGTTCGGTAGTTCTAGAGATTCCATAGAAATTGTAATTTAGAATGTTTTTAGAACGCTTTTCGCTCATTTCACCCTTTTAAATTTCGAATTTTTTTATTTTGTTCTTAGACAGCATTTACATCTTATAAGTAACTACAACGCCAAATTTCAAATCGGTTCGGTAGTTCTAGAGATTCCATAGAAATTGTAATTTAGAATGTTTTTAGAACGCTTTTCGCTCATTTCACCCTTTTAAATTTCGAATTTTTTTATTTTGTTCTTAGACAGCATTTACATCTTATAAGTAACTACAACGCCAAATTTCAAATCGGTTCGGTAGTTCCAGAGATTCCATAGAAATTGTAATTTAGAATGTTTTTAGAACGCTTTTCGCTCATTTCACCCTTTTAAATTTCGAATTTTTTTAATTTTGTTTTTAGAGAGCATTTACATCTTATAAGTAACTACAACGCAAAATTTCAAATCGGTTCGGTAGTTCTAGAGATTCCATAGAAATTGTAATTTAGAATGTTTTTAGAACGCTTTTCGCTCATTTCACCCTTTTAAATTTCGAATTTTTTTATTTTGTTCTTAGACAGCATTTACATCTTATAAGTAACTACAACGCCAAATTTCAAATCGGTTCGGTAGTTCTAGAGATTCCATAGAAATTGTAATTTAGAATGTTTTTAGAACGCTTTTCGCTCATTTCACCCTTTTAAATTTCGAATTTTTTTATTTTGTTCTTAGACAGCATTTACATCTTATAAGTAACTACAACGCCAAATTTCAAATCGGTTCGGTAGTTCTAGAGAATCCATAGAAATTGTAATTTAGAATGT